>BOPP01000047.1:7421691-7440561 GCA_017312745.1 Gryllus bimaculatus | reverse complement strand
CCAGGTTCCAGAGGGGTCCGAGACGACGGCGGGGGCGGGGGTGACGGCGGAGGTGAGGGCGGGGGCGGAGACGCGGACGGAGGCGTGGAGGGGTCGCGCCTCGTCCTCGCTGATAGAGCACGCGGTGGTTCGCGCAGTTCTGCGAAGTGCTGAGCCAGTCGTCACGGCGCTCTCCGCCCGCGGCAACAGCGCTGCTGTTCGATCTCTGCACCCTACGCGGCCCCTGCCATCCCCGATCGCTCTTTCCCCGCCCGCACCACGCCCCGCCGTGCCCGCGGCCCGTCCCACCCACACTGCCATCCGGCTCCTCGCTCCCGTTGTCTTTTCCACGCGTCGTATTCACAAGCCTTCTCCTGCTCCCGCCCTCGCTGTATTTAGTATATGGTTATTTACATTTAGTATGTGTAGTATATGGTCCTCTACTTTAGACAGCCGAAATATATAGAGGCCCGTACACGATATGGACGATACCATTTAGCATATCCGTACTAAGCATATTTAATTTTAAGACATTCATAACATTAGAAATGTATTGTTATAGATATATCATTTTGTGTTTCCGGGTACTTGAACATCAATGGTCATTCTCCTCGTCATTATAGAACATGTTGTGTCCTAAAATGGGTTGGTTTTGCTCTCTCGCTGAAACGGGAGATTGGGCGTCAACTTACACGTAAGCTTGCAACATGCATCTCGCCCTGTATGTTACCACCCCAGCCGGGACAAACTCTAAGCTCCCGACTGCTCTTCCGCAATGTGTTGCAATATGCATGTAACGTGTGTGAGAGAATGTGGTGTGTGGGTGAAGGGAGAGAGGGGCAAGAATGAGGAGGAATAGATAGTTGGTGATATGTCACCCGTTTATTAATGTTCTGCTTTGGCATTCGCCTATTATTGATCGAAGAAATCCAGAGGTATCAGAATTATCTTCAAGGCGAGGGTGAATTCGACTTATTTATCTAGTGTCAAAAATTTACCAGCCTCAGCATTCAACCCATAGGACCTTCGGTCTGAGACGGTAAAGTGGCATCTGTGGTGACCTGAGCCCTGGCAATCGGTCTTTCTGGAAATATCCCATCACTAAAATTGACATTTCACAAGCATTCCTGTCTCCCATCACCACTGCATTCTGCAGAAACGCCATTATCGTTCTCAGCACTATCCCAAACTTCGACCTGTTCCCTGCTCCACCCACACTGACCTAAACCACACCAGAAACAGCCCTTCATCACCGCAGTCCTCTCCCCTGACTACTCTTCTGACTCTCCCTTCACCCATTGTATACAGAATCACTACCAACCCTCGATCGCGATTATTCCGCTAGATCCATACGGCGGATTGCCGAGCTCCCGCGCCATCTCTCCCTGCTCGCTACGGATTCTCCCCTGCCGCTCTCGATCGCCGCTGGGTCTGCGACTTAAGTTCTGATCGCTCTCGGATCCGGACGTGCTAATAAAGAATTCTGCTTCGAAACTCGGGCAGTATCCGATTAGCAGCATCCGGTGTTCGTCCACTCGCGTAATTCTCCACCAGCGCTGAAGAATCTCTGCGCTCAACGCCGTTTCAACGGAGGTTTTAAACAATGCGTGGGAGGAACAAAGACTTCGCATGGGAAAATATTATATTCAAATTGAATCAAGTTCAATCCTTTTTCGAACAACACATTTATGAAAATCACCATACCGAAATCTAGAGTAACACTAATGTACGTACGCAAGTATAACACTAAATAACGGTCTAGTCGTACACAAGTGTAACTGTTCAACACATTCATTTAAGAAAAGAAATAAGAAGTGTAGAATGTTTTTGTTAACTGCGGAGACAAAAATAGTATTGGCGAAAGGTACAGCCGCCTGAAGCGGCGTGTCAGGGTCAGACAGTGGTGGCAGAGCTGTCCCGTGTTACTTGGGGTGTCAGCTATGCATCGCCTTTACCTGTTTCTTCACTGTTCAAGATTCTCACAGCACAATATCAACAAATTTATGGGAAAAATTGGTGATTTAATTAGTAAGTGGCTGTATTATAATATGATTATTTTTAATAATAGTAGTTTAAGCAATTAGTATATAATGTTAAGCTTTATTGCATGAGTACATGTTTTGAAGACGATCGACTTTAGAAGCGAGTTTTCAAATTTGTACGAATGTAATAAAACAACATTATAAATGAGTTGCATACTATATTTTTTGTATAACATTATTATACATTTATAAGATAATCAAACAATTTTGTGAAACAACTTCCCTGTGACGAATCGGGTATTTGATATCGTGCGAGTAAACAGTGGTCAGTTGTTCCGTTTAGCTCTACCTCCACTTGATTCTCTTGCTACGATTGGCTGATTGTGCGATGACGCAATAATTCGTGACAAAATCTATTTGTCTACACATCATCATTTCTGCCGTAAAATGCCCGAATATGAACGATTTATTGAAACAGAAAAGATTATAATGCTGGAATATTAAAAAAAAAATTATTGGTATTTTTAGGTCACTTTTTAACTACTAGGTAATGTAGCGACCGTTTTTATTGCTTCACTTTAGGGTAATTGTAGGGAAACACGACACGTAAGGACAACACAATCACACACAACATCCATGCCCGAGGTGGGATTCAAAACCGCGACCTTTCGAACAGATGCAACTACGGCTTTACAGCATTAACGACTTCCCCTATTCAGACCGGCTCATCTATAGAATGTTTACTATTAGTTTTCTAATTTTATGATCAGCAAAGGTGGCTCAGGCCACCAACTGATGTCACTGCAGTTTCTGTGAGCAGTGCGTTCTAGGGTTCTAGGGTTATTTCCTAGCTCCTTCTATTCAACCAACTGGCACAAATTCTTATTTCTGGACGGAAAATAAAAAGACGAGGAGAGCGAGACAACTCATTGACACTGTGTCTGTAGAAATTGCTTTATTTTAAAAAAAACACTGTCATTACTGTTGTCATACCATTTGCCTTCGATACCGATGTTCTCTTCATAATTTACGCCGAACATATTTAAAAAGAAACATCCATGTTTTTTGGTCAATGTATTATTAACACCTATGCTTTTTGGCAGAAGTATTATAAACACCTATGTTTTTCGGGCGAGGTATTATTAACATTTATGTTTTTGAGCGAAGCGTTATTAAGGTCTGTTTTTCGGGCGAAGTATTAGCATCTATGATTTCTGTGTGAAGAATTATGAACACCTAGGTTTTCTGGGTGAAGTAATTTTAAGATCTATGTTTTTCAGGAGAAGTATTATTAACTCTATAGTTTTTGGACGACAAATTATGAACACCTATGTTTTCTGGGCGAAGTATTATTAACATCTATGTATTTCTGGGGAAGTATCATTAACATCTATGTTTTTCGGAAAGGAAAATCTCTGTTTGTCGGCGAAGTACATCTATGTTTGTCGGCGAAGTACATCTATGTTTGTTGGCGAAGTACATCTATGTTTTTCGGCGAACTATATGTTTTTCGGCGAAGTACATCTATGTTTTTTGGCGACGTACATCTATGTTTTTTGGCGACGTACATCTATGTTTTTTGGCGAAGTACATCTATGTTTTTCGGCGAAGTACATCTATGTTTCTCGGCGACGTACATCTATGTTTTTCGGGCGAAGTATTATCCTCTATGATTTTTGTGCGAAGAATTACGAACACCTATGTTTTCTAAGCGAAGTATCATTAACGTGTACGTTTTAAAATGCGTCGCACCCCTAATCGCGGCAGGGAGGAACGGAGGCGTGTCTGGGCGCGGCGCGGCGCGGCGCGGCGCGGCGCGGCGCGGCGGCCGGTGCGCGTAGGCCGTAGCCCCGCGGGGCGGCGCACGCGACGCGACCTTGTTATCTTATCGGCCAACTGGATGCAGGCGCTGGCGGCCTCCAGCTGACAGCGGCCGCGCGCCTTGTTGGCACATGTCCACCGGCACCGCGCCTTTATCGCCCCGCCCCCGCCCCCCGCCAAGCGCGATTCGGACATGCGAAACTGCGGGAATGCAATATCCCCAGCGGGCGAAGCTTCGGGGCGTATTGATTGATTGTTAGAATTTCCGGGCGCGCCAACGGATGAGGTCATTAATACCGTAAGTGTAGTGCATGTTTTTCCCCCTCGGGAGGTGGCAGTGATCTGCCCCCGCTGGAGGACGAGATCCGGCACCGAACTACCGTCCGCTATCGGGTGTTTTCCCAACAAGGTATCTTCCACCAGCGGAGCAACCCCCCAGTCTGGACAAGTACTAAGTTCCCGGCATGTGTAATGGTGTAGCTCATATTAGTGTGTATATGTAAGCAGTGAGAATAGTACAAGGAAGGGGAAGGAATGAACGCGTGCGGTCTATTTGTTAGGTTTCTGTTCCGGTATTCGCTTGGAGTTCATCGGAGAAACCATTGAAAACTACCGTACAGAGCAGCCAGCCACGAAAATTCTCCTGCAGACAGCGACTGAATTCGACCTAGTTGACTTTGAGAATTAAATTTTCAGAAATCGCTATTTACACTTTTAACCTTTCAAATGTAGTCCTTTATATTGCTACAGACACCAATTAGGATGTAGTGATAAAGCTCGTGCCGAAAACCGAGTTATTGCAAATCACATTTTTTATACCGTTCCTTGTCTCATTATACAATAGTTTGTGGATCATTGTGCTACAAATACATATTTAATTTAAACTTATCAGTTTCCAATAAATATATTAACTTACAATGTCTGCGGAAAATGTACCTACCCACATTCTGTACTAGGTATGTATTGGGAGTTTAATGAGCTCTTAGTTTGATGGGTAATACGTATTTAAAATGCTGTATTTCTGTACATAAATAACATTGTACCAAACTTTAAAGTGTTTAACGGTGTCTTGTAAAGAATTTTGTTAATTCACACGCTGAACTCGGCTTTGTCGGTGTTCATTCATAGTCACATTAAATTTATATTTTGCGTAATAAATAAAGGCACAAATAAAAGTGTTTCAGGGCTTCCTGTTCGCTAGAAGTGATGCCTTAGAAACGTTTCATAAATGATACAACATTCAATTACAGTATAGTTAATAATAACAATAATTCTGTATGGAATAATATGAAAATTATTTTTTAGGACATAAATGTCAGAAATTTTATTTCCGACCAAACGAAATTTTCCCGGATCTATTGTCCTTAGTATCTGATGTGTAGTAGACGGATGAAGGTCTAGTGCCAGTCTATTGTTCTCATTGTTTCAATTAATCAATGCAATCGATTTCATGATTACATTCAGTTTTCGAGTGACAGTTCCCGAATAATAGGACACCAAAACAGTAAAGTATTCGTACAAAGCAGGAAACAGTGTGACTTTATCTCTGTCAATTGAATATGTCAAGGAAACCAGCGCGCAATTACTTATAATGGGTTTCCGATTATACCTCCATCAATGTTCTGTCACTCTCTAAAGGTCAGAGTCCGAAAATGCTATGAATAAATGAGGTAACACTGGAATTATTATTTTTTTATCAATCTTTACTTCTTGATTTAGACAAGTTTGATTGCTTTGGTTTGGAAATCTGCTTGATTGGTAAATGCAGTGTCAGTATTTTGAAGTTTTTCTCTATTGTCCAACATTTGATATTTATGACGAAAATTTATCATATGGAAATTGACCTTAAAATTGGTTTGCTGGAAATTGAAAATATTGATTTTTTTTTAAATTTCTCTTAGTTATATATCAAATCGAGAAAATAAATATTTTATCGGTAAGGAAAAACAACTTTCTTTTTAGAGTTCGTTTTCTTCGTCAAGTATACCAAGAAAACCAAGGATGATGCATTATTGCATGTTGAAGCTGAATATATTTTCGAACTTCTAGTATAAAACCTCCCAAAACTAATTGTCTTTAGTAGTTTAAAGAGTGTGTAATATTTTTATAGGTACAGAAAATACAATAATAAATATTTTTTATAACATCATTTATATGGTCTAAAGAACGCGGGTAAGGAGTGAAATCATGTCAGTTATATGTTTACAGTTATTGAGTAAATTAGTTATTTTATAATTAAATACTCTTCTTTCCATTGTTGTGGACCTCCCACCTTTACGAAGACCCCAAAATAATTTATAAAGTATATTGTATTTTTTGGACGATGTTAAATGTGAGAATTTTTGGTATATACTATGATATTAAACCGTCTGCGAGAAAAACTCAAACATACCTTGAAACATTTATGGATTTACGTGATTACATTGTATTAATTTTTCTTAAAGTAATATCTTTTCTTACATTTTTTGTCTTGTAAATGTGTGTTTCTTAGATAAAAGAATGAGTAAAATTAAGATTGGTCGTTGAACTGATGAATTTAAAAATACATTAACGGTGAAAAGGAAAATCCTTTGTGTTGTTTTATAGTGCCAATACATTATTAGTATCCTCAAGAAAACAACAATAATAATAATAATAATAATATAAAGAACTTAATTTACCATTTATTTAATTAATAATTAGATTATTGCAATTATAGAATATTATTATACCTTTATTTAATGTAGTTTTACAACACAAATGTACGTCATCACTTGTCAAAACTACTGGCACATGTACAATCAGCTTGCTTTAAACAAATGCAAAAACTATGTATTTATAAGAAAAAAGTTTTAAAAAATTATGATTTTTTTAAAAAGCAAAGTTTTTTATTTAAACAAGAAATTTATTAACAAAATATTTGATTGTAAAATTTATTATATTGATCAAATGTTGGTATTTTCTATTATTTAGGTATTTTATTGCTATATTATTAACAAATATAATTTCTTAAATTTGAATTTGAATTTGTCGATGTAAATAATACAAATTCTTCGAAGAGAATCTAAGAGCATACATAAGTAAACGAGTCTAAAAAGTCTATTAATTTATTACTTAAATATATTTCGTGACGATGTCCAATAGTTTTCAATAATTGCCTCACTCTGAGCATTAATTTTAAGAAGTTTAAGTAATTTTAAGAATTAGGTTATTTAATGTAACATATGACATTTACGATGTTAGTCATTTTAGTACATGAAATTACAACTCATGATCTTAAAAACAATAGCCTACATCGCCCTTACACATCATAGAGTTAAACAAATTTTCACTAGTGTGATTTTGTTACTTTAATTCGTTTTATATATCAATACAATTTTATTGAGCTGCTGAAAACACACAGTATATACCGAACTAAACCTATATAAAGATCTCCAATAAACAATGTCGAAACTACATAATTTTATATTTATCTTCGTAATTCTAGTAAGTCACACACATTATGACGGTCGAGCAATCATACCTTCACCAAAAAATACCAGAAGGGAAAGTTCATGTTAGTTATTTTCTTACGGCCTTCTGCCTATTTTGTGTGTTTTTCTAGATAGCATGATGTTGAAAATTGTGTGCACTATATTGGCTATCGAATCAGGAAACTTCAAACCGACCTCTCCAATCAGCAGAGACACAGCTGCTAATGGAACTAGCCGCCTTTACACTGAGAACCTCGGCTATCGGAGTAAAATGCAAAACTGGGAAGAGATTAATTGTTTGTTTTTTGTTGTTTTTGGTGTGTTTAAAGCAATTCAAATGTTTGCTTGAAGTAGGCCTACTTAGTCAAGTTAAGAGGAATACCTGGTTCGAAGAGATAACAAAATTATCAATAATTTTATATCTTGAACTATTACAAATTTACTTTTTTGAAACGAACTTCGAGAAAGTGTTTATAAGTAGTTTTTACTTCTGCCTGTATTAGACGTTTTTGCATTAATTACCTGCTTAGATATTTCCAAATCCTAAAAATATAATAATAATAATTATAATTATTATTATTATTATTATTATTATTATTATTATTATTATGATTATTATTATACGATATTCCATCATATTTTCTCGAATACATAAATAACAAATCAAGTACTCACAAGATTACTTGTAAAACAATCTATGTCTTAGAGTCAAAGATGTGCAATCACCTTCATAACCATCTTCATGGGTCTCCTGGAATTCATTCTTTTGTTTTTCATGTACTTTCTTATTGTGTAAATTGTGACACAATAAGAAGTTTCGAAATTACTGTCGTTTGGAAATTATC
Organism: Gryllus bimaculatus; assembly: GCA_017312745.1. Lineage (NCBI taxonomy): Eukaryota > Metazoa > Arthropoda > Insecta > Orthoptera > Gryllidae > Gryllus > Gryllus bimaculatus. The sequence continues at coordinate 7,432,482 of BOPP01000047.1, read as the reverse complement.
AAAGAAAATTCACACTTTTATATCAAACATTGCCTGAGGATGAATGGAATGTATTGTTTTGATAAATCTGTTTGAAAGTCAAGGTCGCCAGATAATACATACTTAAGGTAGAACCTGTGACACTTAGGACGTCAAGCGGTCGAAAATAAGGCCGAAATTATGAAACAGCCTGTGCTACACAGTATCAACGTTAAGCTCGTCACTTTCGCCTTTTCCTCCAAGGACGTCGCTTTGAAACGAGGAAGACTTTACCTGCCTCGCGCCGAACTGCCAAAACCTCTGACAGTGTGTATCGAAAGTTTTGTCACCATCATCAAATACAAAAGTCCTGTATTGGGCCAAGATAGTTGGTGATTGGGCCAAACAAAGAGTAAATGTCAATAATTTCGTGCGGGATGCGAAGAGGGTGCATGAGTGAAGGGGCCCCTGTGAGGCCTACCAAATTCTGCTCATTGTGCAGATTAGCACTTTTTCATAAGGATCTGGCGGGAAAGGGTAGGCGGGTCGATGCCAACGCAAGCAGAGGACCAAAACACTACTAAAAGCGCGTCAACATTTTCTGCGACTTAAAAAAAATACTTTTTCAACTTACATAAAATAAAGGACCCAAAAATGTATGAATAAAAACAAAAAAACAGGGCACATGATATTTGATGTGGTTTCGTAGAATGCATTTTACTTTATAAAAAACAGTTTTCAAATCATTGAATAGAAAAGAGGTTTTATGGTGCGTCTTACAAATTGAGCTTGGTGGACATATTCGTCAGAGACACCCATTTTACATTGCAGATTTTGAACTACGGGTATTAACATCATCAGCTTCATCATCAATAACAACAGCAACAACATATGTTATTCTTTAGTTATGTATTTGAAACATAGCAGCAATGTCTCGTCTTCCCACCAAGAGTAGGCGGTCTAGGTCATGTGAGAACTCTTACCAGGAGAAAAGAAAAGAAATATTTTTAGTAGTTACTCAGTGATGGATATTTAAAAACGTTTAAAACAATAATGAACATTGTAAAGAGTAATTTTGTTCAGTGAGCGACGACTGTGTTCATAACAATGACCATATATTCTTTTGGGGGTTACTCCCTTAACCATTCTGTGATACTGTTTTGAGACTTCGGCTATTCACCGTTAGTCCCACTAACTGTAATCATGAGCAGCAGTAGAGATGGAATCTATATTCCATGGCACACCCTTGTTTAACGTCTACTAATTCCATAATATTCTGTTTTTACTTACAATATTACTTACATGTAATTTCCAAATAAACATATATTACTTTAAACAAAATCTTGCAACTCTTGAGATATAAAGAAGGGAATAATTTGAAACCTACAACGAAAATCTGCCAAATTGTTTAGAGAGAACAGATGAAATTTAAAAGAACACGCGTTCTAAATTATCGAGCAAATAAGATGCCATCTTTTGTTCGTGTTCAATAGATACTTCTCCTTTAGTTGCTTGAATGGAATTCGAAAAGCAGAAAATACAATGAAAGTAAAAATATTTTCTGAAAAAATACTACAGATGTTTGTTTGATAGCAAACATAGAGCATGATAAGATACCACGCTCGTCGCTACTATTATCTTCTTCATTGTAGCGGAAATAAAATTACAAGATCCATTGCCGTTGTTTTTTCGCTACGATGTTTTAATGTTACTCTTTACATTTATCAAACGCTAATGACGATATTGATTATTTTAATTTTCTTTTCTGCTCTATTAAAGCTTTAAATTGTTAAGAATTTTTTATTATAATATGCATGCATACTCAATTAAGTTATAAAATGGGAAAAAATACAATGATGGAATATTTCATTGTTATTTTTTCATTTAAGAAGACATGATACATAATTTCAAATCATTTCAAATCCATTACACAATACCTACCTTTGGAATTATTTTACAATTAATGTTTATTTATTCTCCGCTTGATGACAGTTCCTTCTTACAGTGTACACATGTGTTATTTGTATTATTACGTATGAACGATTTCAGAATTTCGAGTTCATTTTATTGTCTGAATCGTATTCCAAAATATTTAGGGTTCGCCTCGTCACGGCTTTTCACGCACTTCAAAGCGAGTTTCCCCCTGCGTGTGGATAGAAGTACGCATCAAAAAGAATATTTGGGACGTGTCCGCTGTGTATGGATGAGTCTTGGTGGAACGGGACGTGTCACTTCCATCGCAGCGGTCCCAGCGGGTGGTGGAGAGCGGCGCAGCAGCGCAGCGTGGCGGCGGCCGCCGCAACTGCACGCTCCAGCGCCCCGCCGCCGCCGCCTCTTGAGGATTGCCGCGCCACCCCTGGTGAAGATTGCGGTTCGGCCGGCCGAGAGCCACGGCATGGGCTAGCGCGTCCGCCGTGCAGCTCCACGCGGAATTCCGGACGGGCGAGGCGAAATGGGGAAGTTGATGTTATGGAAACGAGCGACGCGGAGTGACTTTTGACATTTGCTGGAATTATTCTTATGAGGAAACTGGATATCTCGTTTTTAGCAGACGCTATTTGGAGGAGACTTTAAGTGAAGGGTTGCTCTGATCGGTAGTTTTCTGTGGCTTCTTCGATTAACTCCAGGGGACGCCGGAACAGTATCGAAACGGGTCACGCAACTTGCGCGATCTTTCCTTCCTCTTCTTTTTCCTATCCTTTCCTCTTGCTTACACCTGCTTGCATGCACTACACCATTAGACATGCCGGGAAATCAGTCGGGAGCTTAAAGCTGGGGCGGTTCCCTCCTGGTGAGAGATACTTGGTTGGGGAAGACCCCGCAAGCCGACGGGGAGATTGGTGCTGGATCTCGCCATCTTGCGATGGAAAATCAACGCCAACTCCCGCGATAAAAAAACATGCAGTAAATTTAGGTGACTAATGATCTTAGCAGTTGACTCGCTCGGAATCGTCAATCAATCAATGGTTCCTAGAGGTCAGAAAGGCAGCTTTCCGATTAGATATCGTAATAGTTCAGTTTAACAGCCGTCTCAATTTTTTGGAGGACAAGATGTGAATGAAACTATCCATGATATTAATTTGCGACAATTGAAAATGTAGAACTAGTGGCAACCCACAAAAATTTTATTTTATTTAAATTTTTAGTGATTCTAATATAATCGAAAGATCAAGCGCCGGTTAATAGAATATTTTGTCTAAAGACCAAAAGTCCCAAATCCTCCTTATGAGTAATTTGCATTTTTTATGGATAGAAACATTAGATAGAATTTTATTTTGTACACCACTTCTTTCCAAGGTGATAGAATACTTCCAGGACTATGCTATATAAAATATATATCAAACATTTTCACGTTGGCAAACTATTTCATGAAACACTTAAATATATACACCAATATATAAATAATAATATTTCTTCTACACAACGTCTGTATTAAAATTTCCAAGAGTTAATATTCGGCTCCCTTATAGATCCAATTAATCGTTACTAACCATGTATCACATTTTTTTAATTCGTATTTCTGAAGTCAGAAATGCAGTGCATAGGCCTATTCAGGCTTCGTATAGGAGATGTCTACATATTGCGTAAGTATGTTCCGCCCATTCTCGTAAGATGTTACGCAAGTGTGAAGGGGCTCCCGTGCCGCTTACCCGCTTCTAAGGGCCTGAGTTGCGCAACGTGGCCACACGCATCTGTCGCAGTCGCAGGCGCTCGGGGCTTCAGCGCCGCCAGAGCGATCTCCAGCGGCGCGACGTCTCTCGGAGCAGAAGGGGCTCGGAGCCCTCGCCGTCCGCATCCCCCCGGCCACGACTCTGGCCGCGCGCCCCCCACCGCGCCCCCCACCCGCGCCCCACCGCGCCCCCCACCGCGCCCCCACACGCTGCGATCCAAACTCGCGCCCCAAAAAGCTCAGTTATGCCACCCTCCCTCACGTTCGATCCCCGCCACACCTCGCCCCGCCCCACCCCTCCCACCCCCTCTGCCACGCCCCTCCCGCCGCGCCCCCCAACCCGCCCCCTGCCGGCCCCAGCCGCACCCCCACCCTCCCTACATCGCTGCACTTCCGCGCCCCAAAAACTCGTCGACACCCTCCATCCCACGGTGAATCCTACCGCACAACTCTCCCCCTTCTGCACCCCTCCCCCTGAGAGTCATTTCCCGCCCCGCCCGGCCCCGCTCGTTTACGCCACTAGCCCTGCCCGCCCCGCCGAACCACGACCGCCCCACTGCACTCCTTATGAATAATTATCCCCGTCCACCGCCCCCGTCTCATAGTCACCCCTCCCCCGCGTTCATTCCCTACCCCTTATCCCAATCCAGCCCCGCTGCTTACCACTCCACGCCGCGCCGCTTCCCCAACACGCCCAAACCCCCCGCCGTCCGCTGCTGCCCCTTTTCCAACTCGAATCCCTCCCCCGCAGTCCTTCTCGTCCGTCTCAGCTGCCCTCCACCGCTCCCTATCCTCTCTGCCCGTCTTACACGACGACATTTGCGCCACTCAGCATCAACCCGCTATTTCCTTCCACCCAGCGCCACATCTCGCCACGCCCCGCCGGCGACCAACTCCGCTTCACTCTCCCGCCACCCCCACTCCACGCCATACCCGTCGCACTTCCGCGCCCCCATACCGCGCGGCCCGAACCCGCATCTACTATTCGCTGACGCGGCGCATGCGGCGGGTCTGCGGGGACCTCCCAGCCCGCCGCCTCTGCTTCCACGACGGAGAGCTCGAAGCCCCCCCCCCACGCCCACGCCAACCCTTGCAGCGACAAACCACCGACCTCCTTCGGAACTCGCTCCACACGGCGATCCCGAAATACTACGCTCACACTATTCACCGCCCCAATCATTCCAGCGCTGCGGACGCACTTCTCTCTTCTCGCTCCGGCGCACAGTTCTTGTTTCTTTTCTGCTCTTTCGTCCGGGACGCACAGTAATTATTTCTTCTTCTCTCTTCGCTCCGGCGCCCAGTCTTTTTCTTCTTCTCTCTTTCGCTCCGGCGCCCAGTACTTTTTTCTCTTTCTACTCTTCGCATCCAGGCGCACAGTCTTTGTATCTTCTCTTCTTTCGCTTCTTGCAGCCCAGTCTCTTTCTTCTCTTCTCGTTCGCCCCGGCGCACGTCTTTTTCCTCGTCTCTTCTTTCGCTCCGGCGCACAGTCTTTTCTTCGTCTTCTTTGCCCCGGCGCCCAGTCCCTTCATTTTCTCTCTTTCGCTCCGGCAGCGTCCTAGTCTTTTCTTCTTCTCTCTTTCAGCTCCGGCGCACAAGTCTTTTTCTTTTCTTCCTCTTTCGCTCCGGCGCACAGCTCTTTTTTCTTCTTTCTCTCTATTGCTGCTGGGCGCACAGTCATTTTTCTCTTCTCTCTTTCATCTGAGCGCACAGTCTTATTTCTTCTTCTCGTCTTTCGCCCTCCGGCGCACAGTCTTTTTACTTCTTCTCTCTTTCCGCTCCGCGCCCAGTCTATTTTTTCTTCTCTTTTCCGCTCCGAGGCCAACGTCTTTTTCATTCTTCTCTCTTTCGCCTCCGCGACACAGTCTTTTTACTTCTTCTCTCCTTTCGCTCTAGAGCACCCATGTCATCTGTCCCTCGATTTGATGCATGGCAACCCACCCTACCGATGGACCGAGCCGGCCAAACGATTGACTGAACAATTTAGTCAGTTACTCAGAAATGTGCGAAAAAAGTAGTTGTCCTAGAAGCGAAGATGCAAGCTGTTAGTCAAACAGTCGTCATAAACAACCGTGCTTTACACTGAAAGCCCTCGAGAAATAAAAAATAGATGTTAACGTGAAGTGGATAAAACCAAAGAAAGTCGTATTCTTCCTTACGTAGTTCGATTACCACTCTGTAGAGCGATTTTCGGAACTCCACTTACATGCCTGAGATCGGTATTCCCCACTATCTCGAGGAAATTTGCCTTCTTAATTTATGTGAGGCCTGCTTGAAACCCAAATTTTGTCCCCCGTTCTTTCGATCTTTCTTAACCTCTCACTCACGCCGTTCTACGCCGTCCTAATCACCTCCGTGCCATACGTATCACCACAGCCCCGCCCCCATTGTCTCCGAACTGTCTCCCGTCGCTTCTTACTACTCCCCGTTGAGGCTCAATTGCCCACCCCTCCCGCACCTGCCTCCCGCGGACCGCCCCCCTCCCCCGCTCACCCACCTCGCCCCGCTGCCCAGCCCCCCACACCGCCCCTGCCCCCCGCTCGGCCCCACGCGCCCTTTTTTCCACCTCCGCCCTCTCCCATTCCGCCCCCCGCGCCCACTCCGCCCGCCCCGACCCTCCCGTTTCGCCTTACCCGCCGCCACGCCGGTCACCCTGCCCGCCGCCGCGCCCGCCGCCGAGCCGTTCGGTGCTGACGTCACATCGCCCGTGACGTCCGCAGCTTAGGGCGATAATAACGCCGTTAGAAGGGCGCCCCTCCGCTCTCTCTGAAGCGCTGCGATTGGTGTAAATGGGCCGCGTGGGCTGCCATATTTTGAACTTTTTGTGCAGAAGGTACGGGCCTCATTTGAATTCTTTAGGCTAAGATATCTTCGTTCAGGAAAGCATTCTTTCTTTCTAGTTCAGTTATTGGTATTCATTTTCAAGAAGGTCTCTTCTGAAAGAGAAGTTACTAAACATGTACTTCACTTCTGACACAGAAAAAATTAATACGAAAACTTTGAGATCAAATTAGTGCTATACAGCTGTCGTAAAATATGAGATTACAAAGTATGTATAGAGATACTACATAATAATTTTAACAAAAAATTCCAGCTTTTTCTCCATTTAGTAAAGTTAGAAACGGTTTAGTCCTCATAAGTTCCTCGTTTAGTCCTTTGAAAACTATACTTCGTACTTTTTTACATTCTTCTATACTACTAGTTTAGAGACAAATACCGATTCTGCAAAAAAACGATATCGATATTTTATCAGAAGGTTGACGCCAATGTTACAAATAGTGCGTTGTTGTTTTTCAAAACATTTGTCCCTCTGCCCGCCCGTCGTAGATAGAGCAAAGGATATTCACAAAAATGGACGTTCTCTAATCGATATTAGTTATGCTACAACCCCCAGCTTTGAAACGCATAGTTGCATTTGTGTTGGAATAAAATTCTTAAATCAGTGTCATTAACAAGTGTGTCCAATTTTTTATGAAATTTTGAGTGCTAAGTTTTCGAAACAATATTTTCTCGAAAACAGTTCAATTTCTTTTCTTTCTCTTATATTACTTACGTAGTATAAAGAAAGAATTGTAATATTGCAACAAAAAACTCTCTGGGTCTCTGATACCGAAAAAGTGGATAATTATTGTTCATATAATTCGGTAACACGAATTGTACAAAGGAATCCACGTTTTAAATTTCGTAATAAAAAAAATAGATTTCGTCTAAGTATTTGTCCATCTGCCTGACAGTCAGTAAATCTCTTTGTTGTATAGTCAGAATGCACTTTGGTGTATTCCTTGATAAAGAAAAATTGATTGACGGCAAAACGTCTGACCGCCTGCCTTCCCATCTGTTTTCTTTTCGTGTGTCTCTCTAGAAATAATGCTAACAGATAAACTGTAAGTAGGATTTTCCCTTTAATTGATATTCCCCCATCTATCTTGCTGATGTCGCAACCTCTTGCATTTGAAACAGATATTTCGATGTTTGCGATAATTTATATGAATCCTCATAAAATTTTCAAAATTCCTAAAAACGTCTTCTCATTTTTTGTAATTGGTCATTAGATAGAGTCAAGTACGTATATCACAATGCTTCAAGTCCGTTTTTTTTAAATCCCTGAATATTCGCAAAAATATATTTTAAAAAAATCTTGCGTTTTCCTCCTCTTTCAAAATCAAGATAAGTTTTCTTACAATCTAACCTTCAAAATTTGATCTTTAAATAAGTTCAAGTTTTTTTTCTAATTATGAATAGTTTTCACGTATTTTTTCTTTGAATGTAGGCAATTTTTAAAACAAAAGTTTCTGAGAAAATGAGCTCAAAAACGTGCGTTTTTTATAAACTCTTAAACGATATTTTGTTAAAACTGATCAACATTTTTTTCTTACGGAACGAATAGAGCTAAATGCAATGAATAATATGACATCAATGTCATTTTGATTTATTCTTTTTTATTTTTTCATTACACAATGTCTAAAGAAATGAAACTTAGTTGGTTAATATTTACATTACGGACGTTTTTGAACGTTTTTGCTTGCAAAAAGTAAGAAGTGCTTCAAATTATTTTCTTTAAGTTTTCTCGAAAAGCAAGTTTACACGATTGCATTGACAGAAACCCTCAAATGACATTTTCGTGGTCAGGAATGAGGTTGCACCAAAATTGCGCCAGTCGCTGAAGCCCATTGCATTGAATTGTGATGCCTTATTTTACGTGACGATACTCGGGCCATCAGGCCCGCTCCTTCGTCTAACCCACAAATTTCGCTACGCTCCTTTCACCCACTAGAAAGGAGATATCACTCTAGGGACGAAACAGGCGATTTGAATATAACTCAGAGGCTTCATTTAGGCTGGAGGTTCTTTTACGTGCAGTAAATCTACTAACATGGGACAGCCGGCTTTACTTCCCCTCCGAAGGAAGGCGTACGAAGGAATTTTTCGCATTTAAAAATCCACGGCATCGATTAGGTTTGAGCCCACGAACTTGGGTGTAACACGCTAACCGTTACACATCGCCGTCGTATTGCACAGATAAAACTTCCCCACACTATATTCCTTGAAATTAGTGCTAGGATTCATGTGTGGAGATTATAATGATAATGTCTGCTATGCATTATTCGGAGATAATATAAGCTTGAAATGTACATCACGCCATAACTACAAAAAACATCCGTAACTTAAGCAGAATCCAAACTCACTTCAAGTAGCTATGTGATTTGTCTCTGAAGCAAAAAATGTGTTTGCTTATTCCTATTGTTCACAACCATCAAGCAAAAACATGTTATTAACTTTTCCCTCATTTAATTCACCTTCTTTCGTATAACTCAAATGATGTTGCGTTTAATTTAAAGTACACAGACTCGGTCGCGTTACTTTCGCAACAATAACTGGCTTTGCCGTCTGGCTGTGGAGTTTGGGCGAGGTGCAACTTCGCCCTTCCCGCGCCGTGTCCACTCCCCCCACCCCCCTCCCCGCACCCGCGAGCCACTGAAAGCCGCTGCGGAGGCGGGGACCACGTGATCGGGGAGTTTCCACTAGTTTGCGACTGCAAACGAGAGACGCGAAATAACTCCCGGTTTAACGGTTCAAGTGAACGCTGCCTCTTCATGCGTGCCCGATATTGCCTTTCAGCCTTAACTAACTCATGGCAACTTCAACTAGTTCTCTTTCTTTAGAAATGGCACATTATTTCCTCTGAAGCAGTGAGTTAACAATTTCAGTCACAGAACAGATACAGAAAAAGAAATCAACTTAGTATGATACAATTTGCTAGTTTTTTTGTAGTGGGAGGGTACCCGCTTTGAGATCCTCTTCAATCAACCAGTAGATGAAATTTTTCATTCACTTATTAGAAAGTTTCTGTGTTAACCAAGTGCGGCAGGGTCAATATGTGCTATCCAAGTGTGATAATATGTGCTCTTCACGTGTGACAAGTGTGGAATTACTACTTAGGTGGTTTACGGTGAGTGTAATTTGTCCATCAAGTTTGTAATATTCTCAAATTGTTCATTTTCGAGCTTAGTTTTTTTGACGCAACTAGTAAATGAAAGAACATCTGTTTATCGGATGAAAAAGTAGCTCTCCAAACTGTTTTGTTGGCAAAGTTTGCTTCTGGCGACTACTGGCCTGTGCCGGTTTAAATCTCCGGGGAAATAAAATCGTGGGAAGCGCAGTGATGTGAAGTATCCTCTTGTTGGTTGGAGAATTATTCCCGGAAAGCTTTAGGTAATGACACTGACGCACCGAACATTCTGGTTCTGACATAAATCATAATTCTAAGGCTTACGAGCGTGGCGAGGAGACAACGCTAAACTGTGGTGGATCCGGTTTTGGGGTTGTGGAATTTTTAATTTCGGTTTTGCTTGCTTCGTAAAGTGCCCCCGCAACGTCAGATTAACCGCCCAACATGTAGAAGTTATTTTAGTCATAATTTTACTGACGATCTTAATCTTATTTTAATAAACTAGTGAAACTTTATAAATAGAAGTAGATACAATTTTACATGCCTTCTCATGGATATTTTAAAATATTCATGTTTCGACACTTCTTTATTACTCTCTCCTTAAAGTAATATTATTAGCAGAATGTAGATTAATAGATGAGCAGGTTTTCCAGACTTAAATTGGTACCAGCAAAACCCGGCAGACGTTCTGCCCTTCATCTCCCTCTCTCTCCTTCCCTCTCTCTTTCTCCATCTATCTCTTTCCGTCTCCCTCTCTCTCCGTCTCAATAAAATATTACAAAATGAGTAGGAAATTAGCGAATGTTTGGGGGTAAATAAACATTCTCCGTCACAATTTCCGCGATGAGCACTATCTAGGAAATTCGTAATGTTTTTGTAATTACCTAAGCCACGTTATCTCGCGGGAAAACTTTCAAAAGCACGTTTTCTGTTTGCTTACGACTGTTTTTCCTCAACGCAAGTCCAACTTCCCAGCAGTGAATCATAGCAGGCTCGTAACCGTTAGTTCTGCTGGAGCAGGCGTTGGCGCGATGAAGCGCAGAGGGTGGAGGCGGTGGGAGTCCTTCACCTGAACTAACTCTGCGCTGCACGTGGCAGAGACAAAGGGCTGGGGAAACGACTGCACGAGCAGTGCGCAAGACGGGCGAGCGACGTGCACGAGCGGAAACGGCAGGGGTGGGGGGTAGGCAAACGGGCGGGCGTAAGCGGGTGTGGG
>BOPP01000047.1:7399256-7416205 GCA_017312745.1 Gryllus bimaculatus | reverse complement strand
CGCCCCTCCCCGTCCCACCCCGCCGTGCTCCGGGGGCGGGCCAGGAAGGGAGGTGAGTTGGAGAGTGCCAGCGGGCAGCTGGCGGCGAGCGGGTCTCCTCCGCAAGCCCTCCTCTCCGAAGTTTGATTGCGTCTCCCCCATTAAAGCGCGAGTTTCGAGGTGGGGGCGACATCCCCTGATCGAAGACAAACCAAACCGAGAGGAGGATCCCTCGCCAAACTAGTCTAGTCCGTCTGCAGAGAAATGAGATGAGGAAACCGCCAAGGCAGGAGACGCTGGACGGGCAAACCTCGTAGTTTTCCCACTTCCGGTAACTTGGCAACGTGATAAATTTACGTCGCGGATGAAGGATTAATGTCATTTCACTCTGTTATCTTATCTCTATTCTTCCAAGTTTGCTGTCTTGTAAATCATGGAAATAAATTGGGGAATATATCGTGGATTTCTACAATATGGTGCATTGTAGAATAGATTAAATTGACGTTAATACTTAATTGGAATTAATTAGAAAAGGTTCCGGATTAGGGCAATGGTCTACATGATACCGTACATTATTGCATTCATTACTTGAAATTATTTCGTGGCATCGTTAAATTTTGAATTCTTAATCGCTGTTACATGTTTAAAATATAGTTATAATTTACTATAAGTAATACCTATTAGTAATAAATTAGTGAACGAAACTACCGTAGAAAAATTAACATAAGTTTGTAGTAAGCAAGCTTAATTATATCTATCTGTATAAAAAACTCTCAAAACACAGTTTCCTTCGTTCTGATATTTTCTCAATTTTGTGATACTACAGTTACCTCTTTGTTTTTATTCACTTTTTGTTATTTGTACTATCATTTTCATTGTTAAGGAAGTCTAATAATGAATGTTATGATAAGTTTAACTTATCATAACTACTTTAAAAATGATTAATTCAAAACGTTATTATTTTCAGCGATATTGAGCTGAACATATTGCAACACTGAACCTCATTTAATTTCTCTTTCGCCGCGTTTAGTGCTGTCTTTCCTCTCCTTCTCTCCTCCTAATTCTCAGCGTGAATGTACGTGCTGGAGTTGGAGAGAGGGGGGGGGGTAAAATCCCTCGGCATTCGAGGGTGGCGCGGATGTGGGATGTCTTTGGGAGGGAAGTCCGCACGCGGGAGAGCTCCACTGCATGAAGAGCAGGGGAAGGCGTTGGCAGTTGAGGTTGTGGCGACAACAAAGTTGACGTCGTACACCGGTTTCAAATGAGCAAAGACGGGAGCTTAGAAAAAGGGTAAGACGTGTTTCCTCAAAATGCTAGAGTGACGGATGCAGCATAAGTGGTTTCAGTTTGAAATGGATCAAAATCCTCGTAGAACAAGTGTATTGGAATTATAAATAAATATTTATAAGGTAAATAAATAAAAGAAATAAATTAAGAACTTTGTTTCCTAAACTTTGGTAGTCTTTAAATTAATAATATCATTAATCCTTTATAGAAAGATTAGTTCAGTTCTCTAAGATACGGGATTTGTAGATGTGTTGGTAAAGTACGTAAATGGAAAGCTGGAGGACCGGTGCAAGGGTCTTCTTCTACTTCACTTTGTGAATGAAAGGAAAATGCTTCATGTGATATTTAGAACACTGTAAATGTTGACACATAAAGGGAATGTACGGGAAAGTTAATGAAATCTGAAATATCCATATTTAGCGCTTTATTTTGATTTACACTTTGATTTACGTATTATTTGTTGGTAGAAATACTTTCTTAAAAATTGCCACAAAAAATACTTTTGCACTTTTGAGTATTTTAGTTATTCTTAGTATCATACTATTCATACCCTCTCACTTAATCCTCCGCTTGTGCCACCAGAAGATCTCGCTTTCCATGTCAAACATCCAAAAAACAATAACCGTTTCCGTTCTCAGCAGAATTCAATATCGCTTCCTCTGTCCTCAAAACTAATCCTTTCACCCCGACATTCTAACCGATTCCACTTTCTCGAAGCCACTTTAAAAAGCTTTCCAAAGTGATGGTGCCCGACAATATTTTTCTCTCCAGAAACACGATGTCTGCTTAGTATGTTCTTGAAAATATTTGCTCTCTATAAAAATGGCATAGACTACTGTTGAAGCAGACAATTTAACCGCTTTCCAGAGCCTTCGTTGATTTAACTAATACGATTAATAATATAACAGGAAAGTTTCGAAAACTTGTTAAATATTGTGAAATTGCTTAACTTTCGAGCACATCTCGCGCATCTTATTTCATATCTCCTTAAACTCCATATTGAGACACAAGGGTTCTCGAAAATTGTCATACATACCTAGGAATACTTTTTTCTGATGTTTTGGCAAGATACTTCAGTTAAACCACGGGTATTGTGAAAGAAATGTTAAAGCTAAACTAATAAGAGCAACGTTCTTGTTCTATTTTCAACAAAATTACTGACTTCATTTCGTAAATGGAGTATCAGTAAGTAGTGCTTGAATTTGAGTATTTTTGTCGTGAAAAAACCTTTGGAAAATGGAAAAATAAATGTGCGGAGAAATGAGGTAGAATGCTTTTAGAACCATAAATGTTTGTAATACAAGCAATTCTTCCCAACCAAAGGAACATATTGAAAAAAATTGTATCTTTGTTATAATTTAAATTTATGAGGTAATTTTCATTTAAACCGAAAAACAACTAAATGTTCGTGGCTGAAAAATCTCAACAGCGGTTTTTCAGTGTTGTAAATTCCACATTCCAAGATTTTATATTTCATAAGCCTCTCGACTCCCGTACTTTCCGTAGGGTCCAGTCATCTTCGTGCCTACGTGACACTCCAGAATAAAATTCAGCCACCCCCTGCCGTGGCTCTCCACAAGTCAGTTTGATCGAGTGTCTGGTTCCTTCCGGCTAGGGACGCGTGTCTACGATTCTCCCCTCCCCTCCCCTCCCCACCCCACCCCTTCCCCCTCCACCGCCCCACCCCGGGACACTCGAAAAGGCTTTTAGCTCTCCCTTGCCAGACCGCCCGCGGCGACATGTCCCCACTGTGTTAACCCCTTTATTCCTCGCACCCGCAGGAATAGCAGGGGGGTCCCGCTTCGAAAACATCGACAAGTGGCATGAATGTTGATTTCGAGTCGAGATAGCGGTTTGGAAGGAAACATAACTCTCCACGGAGCCGCTCGATAAATCGACGCATTTCGACGCTACAGCAAGAGCCGCCACTCTGTTTATGATTTCATCACCGAGCGTTGAATTCTCTCGACTGGCTCTGCTCAGTCCGCGCTCGGCGCCATTACATCCTCTTGACGTCTGCGCAGGCTGCAGAATGGTTGATAATTGCACGCTTTCGCGATAATTTGACTTGAATACCTAAAAATTAACTCAAATGAGTTGAGCAAACCAACGTAGAGAGAAATGTTTTTGGAAGAATACACTTATTAGGATGAAACACACAATTTAATTTGTCTTATTTCTTTGAAATGTGAAATATGAATTGTAGTAATTTAAATTATCACACCGACAAATACACGTATTCGTTTTAAAAACCATTTTAGAGACGAATTGCAGAAAATTGGTTGTTGCGCCCGCTGTTACATTTCACGATCATCGCGTGACAATTTATGATTTCAAAAGTTGGTATCCATGTTTGGTGTTTTGTGTTCGTGGAAGCTGACAAATCAAATGACATTATATTAATGCAATAATTTTTATTAAATATAATTTCACCCTAGTACTATTCTATTTCTGTCCAATTACATTTCATCTTCTAATGTTTCCGATTATAGTTAACATGACCCTATTACTTATTCATCAGGAATCATAAAGGTTCTTTATATGAATTATTTTACTCTTAATTTGATGGTGCATTATAACTTTTAAAAAATCCTTTAAGAATTATAAACCTTTATATTTTTAAACAAACAATCAAAAATGTATTTATTTTCTCAAGTATTTTATTATTTGTTTTTGTTCTGTATTGCATTACAGTTCTTGTACCACTATCAGTGGCTATAATTTCTCGAAAATACATTTTAAATAATAAATAAATTTTATTAGGAAATTAAATTAAAGTGTCACAGGTCGAAATATTGGTAGATAATTTTACTTTGAAACCCAGAGTGCCGAGAAAAAATATAATTTAATTCTGATTTCATTGTGGCTAACTTGATTTATTTGTTTAAAATGTAATAACCTGCTAGCTAAAATCATTTTGATCCTTTTTCTCCAACAAAACTCTCCTTGTCGCCATTGACTGACCAGACTATTCAGTTCGTCGAGTATCCTCACTCACACGTGATGAGAGAACAGTTATTATGGTGCCACAACCTGTAATTTACACGAATGGTAAAACTTGTTCAGCCGTCAAAAGCTCCATTCAAAGTTGAATCCTGTATGGCATGCGTACAGTAATGTTGAAGGCAACTTTTTAGACTATTCATGGATAGAAGCAGCTTATTCCGTTGACAATTTGTAAAGCATCTAAGTTTCAAAAGCCAAATAAGACAAAATAATAGGGCAATATCATAATAACTTAATATTGATGTGTGAAAATTATAGTGTTATTCAACTGCAAATAATTATAGAGTACTCGATGTGAGTCTCTGTCGATAGGACCCCAATACGTCTATTTCTATTAAAAACTCACTATCGAGTTTTCGCAATAATTCATAATTATCTGATACATACATATACGAAAAAATAAGAGGCGACATCAACAAGCTATTCTAAACTTAGGCCAATCTCACCCACTGCTGCCATTGTTGCTTGTCGTGGCATAACGAGACAGAAACTGCACGAGGTATACTTCCTTGAAGAGCGACGGAATCATCATATTGGCACAATGATTCACAATCTCTTCTCAAATTTCCTCTAGTGGGAGATACGCTGTTGAGGAAAAAGTCTCACAAGCCGACGCAGGTCGGCACCGCATCTCATCATCTAGCAAAGCAAGATCACAGCCACCTTCGACGATGAAAAGCCATGCACTACACTTACGGGACCAATGATCATGCACTTCCGTTACGGGAGCTTATTAGTTTTTCGTGCCCGGAATTATTAATGAATCAATCATTGAAAACTTAGTAAAAATGAGGAACGGAAAAGTGGAAGTGGGCCAGGAGGAACCTTGCGTGGTCTACGTCTCCACACAATAACTTGTTCAAAGATGGAAAATTCATCTCGGGTACATCTAACCTTCTCGCCTTTATCTGCAATCCTCGCCGGCGGAACAGCGCTCCGACACGCTGGTATCTGGATCCAGCCAGATTGCAGATTATCCTCACGGCAACGTTTCCATTAAAAGCTTTGGATGGGTCCGCCCTGCCAGCTCAGAGCTACTGGTTTCCCAAGCCGCTGCCGGGGTCGAGACAATGCGCAATCGTCTACGCTCAGAATACCGGGCCACTGCCACGAGGAAACCAAGAACCCAAAAGGGGGCCACCATAACTAAGACCCGGGAGTCTTGGAAACCCCTTGTCGTCTCCTCACTGCAGTCAATTGTATGCTATCGACGTGAGTACTGCCGGAATCTGGACAACGTGACAGTCCTCGTGTCGCCTTTTATATGTCGGATCCGCATCATTCCAAAAAAGCCCTTCGCCTAATCCCGCCCAAAAGTCGACGCGCAAGGGGCCCAACTGGTGGGTTCCCCGGCAATACGCAGTTTAGCATCGCCAGCACACTGCCTCCACCTTGAAGCTAACGACGTGAGTGGTACCGTGAAACTCAGGTTCTGGGTAGTCGTTTGCAAGTCTCCACAAGAAACCAAGCTCGCCTCCGCCGTCGTGATTCCCGCGCGCTGGGAGGTGAACCGGGCCAAGCAGCGAGGCGACGCCCGGCCTCCTGGATCCGCGCGCTGCCCGCTCGCAGCCTCCGCGCGCTGTAGGGGGCGTGGGCCGCGACCACTTAGCAGCGTGTCGCGAAGGCGCTGCGGAGCGGCAGGGCCTCTCGGGCGGAGAAGTGCCGGTCAGTGCGCGGCGCGCGGCTATGGAGGGAGGACGCGGCGGCGGCAGCGACGCCGGCGGCGGCCGAGGCGGAGGCGGAGCGGGAGGGCGCCGCCAGCTCGCCAAGAGACTGGACTCCCTGTCGCTGCAGGAGATGCGCGGCCGGCGTCGCCGCAAGCGGATGGTTCGCAGGCGCCAGCTCGCAGCGCTCGCCAGGTTCACGCAGTGCCTCTGTTATCTTATCTTCATCTTTCCTTCCTTTTTACGGCTTCTTCGAATCGATCTCCGTAATCTCTCATGCTAAAGAGTAGTTATTCTAAGACGACTTTTTAGCTACTGTTAGAAGGGGCTACTTTGACAGGTTGGGAAGCAAATGAACGGGAAGTAGGGCAACGTCATTGCGAGAGATAGTGATGAAGCTTTTACAAATGAATTAACTGTAAATGAACGCACAGACAAAATGAGTTCATGGACGTAACTTGCGGTAAGGTTGCCAGCAGTGGCCAAATAGTAACTGTCAAAGCGGCCCCTTCTAACAGTAACCTCTCATAATGTACCTATCAGTCGTGAATGGAACTCAAGACACGTTTTCAGGGAATCATCTTTGTATTCATAGAATAAATAGTTATTCCGGGATCTTCAACTGCGAAGTTCATTGGTCCCGTCAGGGTAGTGCATGTTATTAACGTGTGTGGATTACACCCTTCTGGATGGTGAGATCCGACGTTGACCTCTGAGTCGGCTTGCGGTTTTTTCTCGAACCAGATATCTCCCACCAGCAGGACACACCAGTAAGGTCCCAACTGGTCTCTCGACATGAGTGGTAATGTCGTGTATGGAAGTGTATGTAAATGTACGTGTGTGTAAGGTAAGGATAGAACAAGGAAGGGGAAGGTAACATCGCGCACTGACCGTGGCCTGTTTGTGCAGCTGTGTACAGCTGTGACACTCAATCTCTCATGCTAACAGCACGCACCCATCAGCCGTGAATTCAACATTTTTACGAAATCGTCTTTCGAGGTACACTATTTGTTACCTCAGACAAGAAAGCTTTTATTTTAAAAGAGCAAAATATTAATTTCAAAAGTTTGGCTGCTAAACTATATATTGAAACCTGAAATTCACTTTTAAAGGCTATAGCAATTCCGGTTATATGTCTGTTCGAATCACATGTCAAGTGTCGTGTAGAAAATTAATGTTTCGTCATCCTCACGATTCGTTTTACTCTTATCAATTTTTTAAAATCATTTTTATTTTAAGTTGCATTAACTCTAAGGGCATAAGCGACTAATAAATTAATTGAATGTAATCACAAATCTGCAAACTATCGAGGTTTTTACGAATTTTAACACATTTTTTATAAATGGGTTATGATAAAATGTCATTGAAGTTTTCATTTCCTAGGTTATCTTGTTCCTTTTGATTGTGGATGATGCATATCAACTATCATTTTTGATACCAGTCAAATGTTCCACTGACACTACTCATTTTCATAATCCAACAAAGTCCGATCTTAAGATTGTGTTCTTCATTGCATTTTACAGAAAATGACTTCTTTTCACAATGTTAGGCGCTAATGTGGAAATTGCTAAAATAATTGACACATCCAAATTCCTTTACATAGAAATCACGTAACATCCTTGCTGCCAATAAAAGGTGTAGTCGTATTACCAATCTTACAGAGGGCGTGGATTTATTTTTTGATATAATTCATAACAGAATGGAGTTTTTATACTATTTGCCATGTATCAAAACAGCTGGCTCCATCTTCTGACTTCTATCATGAGGACGTTAGTAGCTGCTTGTCATGAAGTTGAGTACAATTCTAACAATTATCGTTAGAATGTAATTACTTGAATTCAGTTCAATCATCCTCTTAAAAATAAATTATGTTTTTACTTACTCGTGTACGAGCGTGAAACGTTAGTAGTAAATGTAATGTAGAGAATGTATGTAAAATTTTTGAAAATTAATTTCGAGATTTTTACGTCTACCTGTTAGAAACGAAATTTTCTTAAAAATTGCTCCACTTTTTTCAATCAAAATTTGCACATAGAGTTTACTGTTCTAATAATCTAGAAGGTATATTTCAGGTATTAAGAGAGCAAAAGGTGAGAAGATTTGGAAAAATGACCTTTACGCGGCAATAAATGTAATTAGAACGAGGTTGCGGCAAAAACAAAAAGCTAGCCCAGACGTAACAGTTTAGAAAACTATTTGTTAGCAGTGAGGAAGTCCTTGCACTACTAATTTATATAATGAATTCTAGCGTGAATCCAAAACTAAATATGAAAGAACACTAATTTAAAGCATTTCCATTAAGTAGATAGGTCAACCTGATTACAAAATTTTTCTTCATTCTTCTTATACAAGTATCATGTATTTTCGTGGAAAAATTTGCCAGAGTTGTATTTCTCTATTTGCGGTTCTTCAAATTTCTGCTTTCCCCGCCCTGCTTTTAGTTCCAAACTGCATTTCTGTTGTGGGTTACGTCGTAAAGCGATTACTTATGGGCATAATATTGGCCTGCGCGTGCCACATAACCAATTAAATTAAAAATCAGCATCATTGGTAGGACATTAGTGGCTAGTCGATCTATCTTGCCTTTAGATATTTAATTTGGCCATAATTCTCCCACCACATGATCAATGATCAGAATCCACTGAAATGTTCCGGTTGGTTCTCTTTTGATGTGGGTATCTTCGTTAGGATGACATATTGCAAATTTTCAAACAAAAAATGAAGTTACTAGATGTTTGATATTTATATCGTCTTAATGAATCTGTACACAAAAAATCGTTTAGCAACCGTCACATTTTGTAGTAATGACAGGCAAATCGAAACTAACGCATTGGGTGCATATGAACTGCGTATGTCTGAACCATGAATGTAAATGTAGGTGTAAATGAATGTAAATGATTTGGCTAAGACGAATGAAGTTATTAAAAAACGTTTCCAAAACTGACGACGTGCGTTGACATCTGAGCCTTAAAGTAATTGAACTTTTCTGATTGTTTTGATTGATTTATTGATTGGCGACCCCGGGCGCGTCATTTGCTAATATAATTCGAAAGTGTAGTGCATGTTTTGGCCGAGAGAGGCGGTGATCTTCCCCCCACTGGATAGTGAGATCCGCACCAGGTATGTTCCACCAGCAGGGCACCGCCCCAGCCGGGCCATGCTCTAAGCTCCCGACTGTTTTCCCGACGTCTGTGGTGGTGTAGTGCATGTAAATGTGTGTGTGTGAAAACAGGGAGTAGGGATATGGCAGGAAAGAGGAAGGAAAGATCGCGCGAAATCCATGGCCCGTTTGATACGGTATTGCCCCCCGCAATTCGCCTGGTCTTGATGGGAGAAACCTCGAAAAACTACCGATCAGAGAAGCCGACCACCAGGATTCTCCTCCAGTAAGCGAATGAACTCGACCTAGTTATGTAGCTGGTGTCGAAAATCTTTCCACTGTCGGGTTTCGAACCTAGACCCTCTCGGTGAGAGGCACTGTAGAGGGTGGCTAGGCGAGGGTTTGGAGTGGGCCGGGGAGGAGTTGGGTTGGGTTGGGTGACGACTGGCTACAAAACCACCGGCCGTACGGAGCGGGGATGGGTCGGGGTGGGCGGGGCGGTGCCAAGCTAGTGTCAAAAATCCTACCACCGTCGGAAGTGGAGAACTAGGACCACTCTGATGCACTGCAGTGACATCCATTAATACCCTGAGCTACCTCTCCCGGTGAATTTTTCTACGGTTTCGCGAACTCCGTGACCCGTCTTGCGCCAACGGGTGTGGTTAATCGGTGGCTGCCTTGCGCTCTCCGCCGCCGACGCCCATGTGGATGTGGCGAGCGGGCCGGCGCCGCCTCGATTATCGCGTTTGCGGCGCGCCGCTAATTCTGCGCGAGAAGGCCGCAGGCACGTTCTCTCGCCGGCGCGCTCTCGGGACGGACGGGCCAAAGGCCACGCGCTGACGCGACGCCGCGGCCCGTCCAAATCGCTCACAATAGAACAAGTGGTCGCAGGTAGCATTGCTCACCGGTCTGACACCGAAGGGGCCGCTCTGACAGCTAGTGATGATCGTTAGTTAATGATGATGTTAGAGATTCTGGGCGCGTTAACTACTAGGGTCATTAGTCCCGTAAGTGTAGGGCACGTTTTCCTCCGTGGTTGGCGGTGGTCGTCCTTCCCTTGCCGGATGGCGCGATCCGGCGCAGGTCTTCTAGCGTGGTTTTCCTATAACGATGTATCTCCCACTAGCGAGGTAACGCCCAAGCTGGGACAAACTCTAAGCTCCTGACCGGTCTCCCGGAGTGTGTGGAAGTGAAGTTCATCTTAGTGTAAGGGGTGAGGATAAGACGGAGGTAGGAAAGATCGCGCGCGGTCTGTGGCCCGTTTGTTAGGGTATTGCCCCATCATTCGCCTGGTGATGATCAGAGAAACTACGGAAAAGTTCCGATCAGAGACTCCGCCCGCTAGAATTCTCCCCCCTCCCCCCGACAACGACTGAATTCGATCTTGCTGACAAGCTAGTGTCGAAAATCCTGCCACCGTCGGCACTCCAACCTAGGACCTCCGGTCACTTCACAGATACTACTTGGAAACATAACTGCAGATTATGACCATGTAAACAATTCGCCAGTGCGTTCGTTGGCAGTTAGCTCACTTGTAAATGTCTTTGATACCATCTCTTCCGATGACATCTTCCGACATGACAATCTTTACTTTTCCGTCCTGCCAAACTGGTCCTTTCTTACAGTAACGACTCTCTACTTTTCCGGCCATCACCCAACCACTACCCAACATCTGACTCCGAAGAATTACCGACCGACTTCCCCTGCCACTGACCGACCTCAAATGAGGCCCTGCGATACCTCTGACGCAGAGGGCCAAGAGTTCGAGTCCCAACGTTGGCAGGATTTTTGACACTGACTACTCAGCTCGGTCTAATCCAGTCGCTGCCTGAAAGAGAATTGTAGCGTTCAGCAACTCTGATCGGTTGTTTTCCGGGGGTTTTCGGCAACCCGGCGGTCTGGAGCGCGATGTTTCCTTCCCATTCCTTGCACTATCCTAGCCCTTACTTACACACCCTTACACTTAAATATACTACACTACCAAACAAGCCGGGAGAACAATAGAGAGCTCGGAGCGTGTCCCGGCTGGAACAGTGCCCTGCTGGGGGGAGATCCCTTGTTGCGGAAAATCTCCGCATTCCGACGTAGGTCGGCGCTGGATCTCACCAACCAGCGAGGAAAGATCATCGCCACCTCACGAGGAAAAACATGCACTTCTCTTACGGGTTTAATGCTTCAGAAGACAACGCGCTCGAAATCACTAATCAAGCCATCACAATTCTAATGGAGATCAATTCTGTTTTAGTAAGAGCAGAATTAATAATAGACAAAGTGAATTTGAACAGGTTCTCTAGAGATTCTTCCTTTTTTTCTTTCTGTTATTTCATAATTGTTTCATCATGATTTATTTCATACTTTCACCTACGATATCAGTATTATTTTTGTTGTCATCTTTCCCTTTACTTTCTTGTTCTTTGTAAGATAGGAAAGTATTGCAATCGTGCGTCGAAAAATCTCGATTTTTCAACACAAAAACTATTATTGTCATGTTCTGGCAACAAACACGTGATTAAATATTGTTCCTGGGTGTAGTCTATTATTCCTCTATTTGTTTGTGTAGACAAAATTCAGGTTTTTGTGGTTCGTTGATAGGAAAAAATCGACTGACGGCAAAATGTGTGGCCATCTTTCTGACTGTGAACAGTAGGGTTTAAACCTTTCTGACAATGTTTTCTAAAATTTATATTCCCTGATCGATCTAGACAAATTAAAGCCCCTGCGAGATTAAATCACTTTGAGGGGGTACTTTATGTTAAGCATCAACATTTTCAACATTTTCTCAAAAATGTCTCCAACTTCTTACTTAAAGTTCATCATCGAATAGCGTGGGGAACACTTAAAAGAATGGCGAAGGTCTCATTTCCGTTGAAATCTGTGTTACTTGGGAGATACCTGGCTGTGGAAACTCCCGCTAGCCGACAGTAAGTCCGCGTCGGATCTCACCATCCTGCATCACTGCCACCTCCCGAACAAAGAACATGCACTACACTTACGAGACTAATAAAAGTGTTGATCATCGCGCGCAGAATCATCAATCAATGAATCAGAATCACTGCCACGCATTCCACGATTATCACCACCCTTCCTGTAATATCCAAAACCACAGCGCGACTTCTCGACTCAGCTGTCAGCCTCCCCCTCCCCCTCCCCCTCCCCACCCCCAGCGCACAGGGTGGCGGGCGATCGCAGCCAGCGACGCCGCAACGCCGGCCGGGCGCTCATCGCATATGGATGGCGGCGTATTGGCTGCTCGTTATGGAGGCAGCAAAAACAATAGAACAGAGGGCGCGCCGAGGAGCATGACCCGGCCTCGCTGCATCTGCTCTTCGCCCTGGCCGCCCCTCATGCACGGGAACCGCCCGTCACTTGTTGCCTGTTGTTGACTCTGAGTTCAATACGTGGTCAGCGTTGAATCCAAGTCGCGTGTGACCTACATTTCTTAAATATCGCTTTTAGTAATATATAACTGAACAAAAAGTAAATTTGTTGTATTACATAATTAACAACAGTATCTGACTCATCAGTATCTCTCCATTAATTCAGTTGGTCAGTAAAACAACATTTCAAAATCACGGAGACAAATCCAGAGACTTCAATTTTTTATGGTTTTTTTAATACACAGGGCTCCGCGTGTCCCTAAGACGTAATTTTGCATTTCGTTGACACTGAGTCTTAAGACATGATTTGTGTTTAATAGAATATCGTTAAATTCAGAAAGAAAATCTTCCTATTCTTTCATAGATGAATCGTTTTATTTCAATACACAAACTGAAGATGAGAATGAACCATTCCACGAAACGTTATGCTAACAAATACTAAGTTTGCCAATTCAACTCAATGAATAAAGTCTTATTTTTTCAATAAGTTTTGAGTTGTTTTCAATTCTATTGTCTATAAATTGAAATAATACCTCAACATATGATTTTCTCTTTTAATATTATTTCTCCTTGACGTCTTTAAATTTACTTTCTGTTCTTGCTTGAAAATTGAATCACAAAACAAATTAATAATTCGCTTAGTGCTTTCTCCAGACACTTCCTCTTCCTTTAAAAATAACATCTTATATTTATCCATTTCCCACCTTGGTACTAATATAGTAGAGAGAATATAGATAATTTCCAGAATGGTGTTATTTAAATAGAAGAATTGAAAGTTTTTGAGCTTTCTTTAAATTCTAAAACAGAAAATCCCACGAAATTCATTATATGCATACCATTTTCTCAGTTTTGCGTAAAATTTGACAGGCAGTGTTTTCATAGCGTTTTTTGTTGCGACATTCGTAGCGACGTCATTGGTTATCTTGTTTTCTCCTACATTCAGTTTCACTCACCTCTGGTGACCAGCACTAATCGATTACCATCAAATTTCAAATCCGCTAATTCTTCTGTCGCGGGCAATGACCTCACGGAGGTTGAGCTTCAAAGCGAGTCTTCTGTTCTGTGTTGCAGTGGGATGTGGTGCGATGTTTAAAAGCCGCCGAAGTAAACAGCTCTTAAGTCGGATTGAATTTTTCCATTCTCTGATGTGGAGGGATAACGTCATGGATTAGAAAGGATTGGTTCCTTAATTGTGTGTCGTGGCACAGCAATGTTCGGCGAAATTACGCGGATATGCCCCTAAAATAATTTAATAAAGAAAATTTAATAATAATAGCAATTAAAACACAATTAATTTATTAATATATTTTAATTCTGAGGGGTTCTTTACATGGTGCTCCTGTGACATTTTCAAAATATTCTGAAAAATATCTGCAATTTTTTCTATAATATGTTTGTTGAAATAGAAGGCAACACTTTTATAAAATTTTTATTGTTTCAATTTTCATTGAAACTTATGGAATTTGCCTAGTTCTTTTTTCGAACCTACCCTGCACCTCCAATATTAAATCCAATAATCAATCTTTCTTTCTCAATCCAATTTATCCCTCATTTTAAAATTTTAAAATGTGGTCGTGCACATTTTAAAAATAATACGGGCAATTGTTTTGTAATAATTAGAACACACTGGGAGAAAGAAAAGTATGTGTCACAGGTCAAGAATACTCGTATTTGAGAATCAACACAGCTCAGTGCTTGTGATAATGAATTAGGTATCAATTAATTATTTTAAAAATTACATGTGAAGGTACAAAAATGAAAGAAAAACCATTCACCCACAATATTTCCTGCTGCATCATTTGTGTTGTAGTTTAATATAAAAAGCAAAATTACTGCATTATTGATCAAGAGGCAGCATCGTAGCGATTTCTTTCAGATAAATGCCAATAAAAGTACTGCTTCTCCAATTAGATCGTGGAAGAAAGTGAATTTTGAGCGAAAAAGGCGTGACTGTGTCTCAGAGCGCCCGAGTCTCTGATGCGGTGGCGGCAGAGGCGGCGGCAACAGCGGTAGCAGTCGGGGCCCCTCCAGCTCGCCAACCAAACACGAAACAGATGGCGGAACGCGTCCGCAGTTATCACCACCAGACGTCGCAGTGCTGCCTGTTAGTACACTTGCGGAGTGGAGAAACACGCTGAGAACAAAGAGCACAGAATAATTGAATCCGATTTGTAATCACATACTGCAGATACATTCACAAAAGTAGTGAATTCAAGATATTGTACTTATTTTAGCATACGGTAAGGTTCACTTTTTCTTCGTCACATTAATAGCCATTTCCACTCGTGTGAAAATGTACTTATGTCAGTGATGATTTACATGCGAATGTCAAGTTCTTGTTTGCTGTCAATCATTTCACAAGCCTCTTGTCCAGGGGTGGACGATCTACTCAGCTGATTCCTCTACGAAGAGACGCGATCGTTCTTCCACTGGTCTCAACTCACCTGATCAATATTCCAGCATAGCAGTTGATGTTCTAGGAAACATCAACCAATCCAAACTGTCTGGTCTCCCGACATGTGTGGTAGTATATTGCTTGCAAACATAATTGTATGTGGGTGTTAGGGGTGAAAAGGGAAAGGAAGAAGAAGGGAACATTGCACGAGGTCTGACAACTAGTTGTTACGTTCTATTCACCTGATATGATTCGGAGAAACTACAAACAACCACAGAATGGAATGGCCGGCCGATGGAGTCCCCCCCCCCACTAGCGGCAAGCTCGAGAGTTAGTGTCGAAAATCCGTCTCCATAGAAACCCCAACAGTAGAAGTCTGTCAGTGAGACTTCGTGTTCGAGTTGAGCGGCAAAACTGGTTGACCTTATCTACATCCGATCCTTCTGATTGACCGAACAACTTTGCCTACGTTTTTAATAATAATAACAATAATAATAATAACAATAAAAATAAAAATAATAATAATAATAATAGCAATGTTGGATAATTTCGTAATTAGAGTGCCTTTAATACCCTTAGGTGGGCATTAGTGGCCCCGAGCCGCAGGTCTGCGCGTGTTGCGGCGGGCTGCGCAGGTACGGGCGGCGGCGGAGGGGCCAACCATTATCGGCCTTGGCCTACCAAAGGAGCGCGGTGGACCCGCAAGATGTGCGCACAGGCGTGAGTGTCAAGTTAACTTTTCGGCGCCGCGCGAGCCGGAGATTCGCGCCAGCCACAGATACCCTTTTGCTCGCCATCGCCCGGCCCCGCCGCCCGCCCAACCCTCCCCATCCGCAGTCACCACCCAAACCCAACCCAACCCAACCCAACTCAACTCAACCCCTCCCCGCTCCGTCCCGCCAGTCGCCACCCAACACAACCCTTTCTCACCCCACTCCAAACACGCCTCGCCTCGCCTCATCAGGCCTCTCACCGAGAGGACCTAGGTTCGAAACCCGACGGTGGTAGGATTTTCGACACTAGTTACAGTCGCTCCGTCGCTCGTTACGTTTTCCGTGGTTTCTCCGATCAATAACAGGCGAATGTCGGAGCAGTACCCTACCAAAAGGTTCATGGAGCGCGCGTGATCTTTCCTTTCTCTTTCTGGACCTTCGCTAACCCATTTTACACACTTACACTAACATACACTACAGTATCACACATGCCTGGAGACCAGTCGGGAGCATAGAGCTTGTCCAGGCTGGGGCCGTGCCTCGCTGGAGGTGATATTTGGTTGGCGAAAACCTCGTTATCCGACGGCAGTTCGATCTGAATCTCTCCATTCAGCTGGGGAAGATCACCGTCCCCTCAAGAGAAAAAAATACATTACACTTACTGAGCTAATGACCATAGCAGTTGACCCGCCCGGAATCACTAATCAATCAGTCAATTAATTAATCGCCACGCCACGGCTCGTCACGCCCATGCAACTACGCCATGTCGCCGTGTCGCACCGCGCACTGGCACCGAATCAATCCAATCAATCGCCACGTCACTATTCGTGCTGGGGCCAAATCAACCAATCAATCAATCGCCGTGCCGCGCCACGCCTCGCCACGCCGATATGTGCTGAGCACTAGGATTCAACAGCCAACGTTGTCAAAATGAGGAGGAAGGAAATTTGGATGACGTTGCGAATGAAAGCCTTTGGTATTCCACGCAGCTGCGGAAGTGCGGTGTCTGTGCGAGAGGCAACCGCCCGCCCGCCCGCGCGTGGCGGCGAGTTGCATGCAAAGCAGGGCGTCGTGGCTGACGGGGCGATAGCCAAGTTGAAGGAGAAGAGCTGATGCTCACGATGCGCAAGGTTCTTTGAGAGAGTGGTAATGAATATTCTGGAAGAAAAGTGGATAGAGTACTTACAAGGAGTAAAATATTACAATTAGTAACTGCGGATATTTTGAATACGGTAAATATTCCCCACCCACCCAAGCGACCCGCTCCGCTCCGCTCCGCCCCGCTCGTTCCGTCGCCCGCGTCGACCGCTAGTTCCGCCCCGCTCCGCTCCTCCCCGCTTGTTCCGTCGCCCGCGTCGCCTGCTAGTTCCGCCCCGCTCCGCTCCGCCCCGCTCCGCTCCGCTCCGCTCCGTCCCGCCCCGCGCCCCC
>BOPP01000047.1:7376054-7399231 GCA_017312745.1 Gryllus bimaculatus | reverse complement strand
GGCCCCGCCCCTCCCCCTCTCCGCCCGCTCCGTCCAAGCTCCGTCCCGCTCGCGTTCCCCGCTCCCCGTTCCCCGCTCCTCCCGCTCTGCCCGTCCGCTCCGCCTCCGTTCTGCCGCGCGCTCTGCCCGCTCTGCCCGTCCCGCTGCCGGCCCGCCTCGGCCCGTCCGCCCTCACGCATCCGCCCGCTCGCCCGCTCCGCCCCGTCCGCCCCGCCCGGCCCCCGCCTCCGCCCCGCTCCGAGGCCCCGCTCGCCCGCTCCGCCCGCTCGCCCGGATCCGCTCAGTCCCGCGGTTCCCGGCGCTCAGTCCCGCTCGCGCTCAGTCCGCTCCGCTAGTCCCGCTCCGCTCTAGTCCCGATCCGCTCAGTCCCCGCTCCCGGCTCAGTCCCTGCTCGCCGCGGCTGCGGGGGGCTTTTTTCTTCGCGGCTCGGTCGATCGGGCCTGCGGGCCGAGACTCGGCCGCCATGGGCACCAGGCGCCCCCGGTCACGGCGCCGGCCGGGACGGGACGGGGCCGCGGGTTACCACCAGGGGGCACCGGGCCCGCCCAGGGGAGGGGTCCGGGCGCCCAAAAGACTCGGCACAAACTAAGAAAAAAGCGTGTAGGTGCTGCGCAGTCACCGTCGCCGTCAACTTCCTTCTTCGCTGTCGCCTGTTGGCCACCCTTCCTCCGTTTCAGCCCCCACCCCCGCCCCCCCCCCACCCATATGTTGACTTTGCTGGCGATTCTGGTGCTTTCACTGCTCCCCTACATCCCCATCGGTCTGGCGTTCCTCCTCGTCCATAAACTCCCACGTTACCTGACTTCTCCTGCTGTCTTCTGCTCGTTTTTCTATGTCTCCGGTTCAATAAGGCCTACTGCTCATACGTCCCGCGCAACTTTTCTCGTCCTACCATTCTTCCCGACGTTCATTTGTTGCACCTGGCTTTACTTGCTACCCGACAGCCAGTCTGTTTCGTTTGTTGACCCGACTTTCCCTCTTTCCTTTTCTCACTGTCCGTTTTCCATTCCGTCTCCGGCGCTTGTTGACGTGCACTAACGTCACGTTCCTGCCTAGTCCATCGGAAGCTTTGCCGTGTATTACACGGTAATTTAATAATTTGTGTTGGGTTAAATTGGGTAGTAGTTGTAACAGACCCTGGTGAGTGAATTGTGCCCATTGTTATACACAAGGCACTACTCCCGGCTTTGGGAGCCAAGCCAGCACATTAATGGATGGGTAGACGGGAGGCCAGACCCTTGGGGGGTGGGAGTGAGCGAGAGAGAGAGGGAGAGAGTGAGGCAGTGAGTCGAGAGAGTGAGGCAGTGAGCGAGAGAGAGAGGCAGTGAGGCCCCGAGAGAGAGAGAGAGAGACAGAGAGAGAGAGAAGGCAGTGAGCGCGCGCGCGAGAGAGAGGCATGGCGGCGCGCGCGAGAGAGAGGAGGAGAGAGAGAGAGGCAGTGAGCCGCGAGAAGAGATGCAGTGCGAGAGAGAGGGGAGTGAGCGAGGAGAGAGAGCCAGTGAGCGAGAGAGGGAGAGGCGTGCGAGAGAGAGGCACTGAGCCGGAGAGAGAGGCCTGAGCCGAGAGAGAGGCAGGAGCGAGAGAGAGGCGTAGCCGGAGAGAGGAGTGAGCGAGACAGAGATCAGTGAGGAGAGAGAGAGAGAGAGAGGAGAGGAGAGAGGAGAAGACGAGAGAGAGAGGAGAGAGAGAGAGAGAGTGAGAGACAAATGCGAGACAGACCAGGGCTACAGAGGCAGTTTGCGGACAGCAGCGAGCTGGCGGGTGCAGACGCGGGTGCGGACGGTCGATTTGCGAATGAACGTGCAGGAACGGGCGAGCGCGGGCGCGCGTGGCGCGGCCCCGGCAGGGGTGTGCGGTGTGGGGGGGGCTGGCGGGAGGGGAGTGCAGCGGGATTGCGGGTTGCAGGTTGCGGGGAGCGGCGGCGCATTCTGCGCGCCAGATGAAGGTGGCGTTGATTCGCTTCTGCGGTCTGGCGGGTTTCGCCCTGCGTAGCGCTCTGGAGTCGCTAGACGGCGCGGTGAGGAGAGGCTTCGACGGTTTGAATTTGCACGGATCTGCAAATTGTGGAATGTATCTGTTTGTATAGGTTGCGGGACTGTAATACTTGCTTGATGGCGACGGTGATTACGGATTGCATTGACTAGCCTAATTCGGTAATGACGTAGACATGCCCTATTAGCGGGCAGAGAAGTTTTGGGCTCAGATTTATTGCGAGTGATGCATTTTTAAGGTGTGCTGTGGGTATAAGTCAGTCACTCGTTATCCTGTACTGAACTCTTCTCTATTCTTAGTCCGTGATTGTGGATGGGTATAGTGGTTTTGTGCGACGTAACTGTCTCTGAGATACTGCGGTCTAGTGTCAACAGAGTTCTCTGCTGCATAATACCTGTTCAAGCGTGTCAGGCTTAAATTAATGACTTTTCTGACATGAGTTCCGACACTTAGTATGTGGTTTAGAGATTCGACAAGATTCCGACAAGTGTGATAACCATTCGCTTACATATTTCCAGAGGACAGTTGTTTTTTTCACACATTATCTGTGATGCCATTTATTAAAATGATCGCATAAAAAGTACTCTTGAAAAAAAAAATTATATTTTTAAAGGTTTTTTTTATGTCCCCCCCCTTTGTTTATTACGTTTAAACAACTCTAAGAAGAATGTTTAAAATGTAAAGTATGACCATTTTGTACCTACATATCGGCAGTCGTACCTTATGAGAACATTTGTACTAACTCAAGGAAAAATTGATTAAACAAATTATAACCTTTAAAGACGGCCTTAATGTATTTATATTCCACACACAACTTTTCTCCAACATGTTGGGTAATTTTTTCTTTATATAGTAATATTTTTCATAGAAAATTGATATTGATATCTACTTGGTCTCGTTGTCCGTTAATTGCACCTATTTGCTCCGCATCATCTGGATGTACATTGAACTGAACATAATTCAAAGAATTGAATAACGCAGCCCAAATGTTTGCCAGAAAATTCAACGTGCTTTTTGGAGATTTGAAGTTCTGAAATAACGAGTGATTGCTCCACCGATGCGGAACTTAATTATGTGGACGGGCGGTTTGTCTGCGCGAGGTGGACTCTGGGCTTTGATCGGTGATCGATGAAGGGCTCCTGAGCAGTCTCTCGTATTGGCCGGGCGGGTTATATTGCGAACGAGCGACCCTGGGGGTTTTTAACGTTGGCTGTTATTACGCTCGCCCATTCGCATAAAGTCATATAGTTTGCATTCGGAGAATATAGCAGGCGCGAAGCTGTTAGAAGCTCTGCCAGAAGTGGTCGAGGATGGAGGGTGCGGGGCTCTGCAAGCCATCCTGCCGGAGGCTGCTGCTGGAGTAATACTTTGTATTGTAGATATATTGGTTTTATGAGTTTTTTTTGTTTTTGATGGTACCATACCGTTATTTGTTTGTGTTCAAGTTTTATTGCGAACAGTCTGGCCGAATATTGGTTGGGTATTGTTGATAGGTCTATTCTAACGACCGAGTCGTTTGAACATCGAATTTGTTGATTTATCCCCTATTGCTTTTCTACGCGTCGGAGGGACGCGTGGTTTGGGCGTGTGCTGTTCTCTGCTCGCTGGCGCTTGTATGTTTATTTCTTTCGGATTATGTTATAACTAGGTTACTAGTCTGTTTTGTGATTTGATGTTTTTTCATAAATTTCTTTAACGGAATGAATTTATATGATTAGTTTAACGTGCCCGAGACTTTAGAGGCGTTTTTTAATAGTTTTTGTTGTTTAGGAACTGAAAAGTAGTATCAGATATCTAAAGAGACGATGATTTATTGAACTTCTGTGTGTCACTCTATAAATAGAATTCTAAGAAACGGCAGATCTGTGTTTAAAGATTTCAGTAATATACATGACAGTTATAAATGAAGTAACATTATTACGAAGGAAGACAAGATAAACACCGGGACCAATAGTAGTGGAAAAGATAAAATTCCAAAATTATCTAAACGTTTGCTATGTGTGAAGAAAGTTGGAAAAATACAATTTATTTTGTGACATGAAATAGATTCAGTAATGAGAAGTGAGGGGTAAAATCTTATTAATCAGTTTATCTTTTATAGCGTTCATTTTGCGTTTTTGAGAAAAGGTTCTAATAAAAAGAGTTTGGAGCATTTATGAACATTTTTAAAATATGAGTTGAGTCTTCTGTAAAATATTCTAAAAATAAACATCCTGTTCAAACGCGAAATCTGTTCGGTCCAGAATCCAAGGGAAATATATGCTTCGAGAATGCTTGAACGCTTTGGTTCTAGCGTTGACACAGGGAAGGAATGTCAGACAGATGTGCCATCAATCAGTTTATTGGTATCAAGGTCACAAACGCATTAAAGAAGTAATTTACTCTTTTAAGAACAAGTTTTATCACGTTTTCGATGCAGGCGCTCCTGGCTGGTGTGGAGGGGGGCTGCGGCGCCGGAGAGCCACATACTGATGGGCACAAAGGCTAACTTCAGAAAGGGTTACTGACCAGCGGCTTGCGTGCGGCCGTCTCGTGCTGAGAACGCAAGAGCCTCGCGGCCGATTGCGTGCCGGACACAATGCGTTACCGATCCTGCCCCCCCCACTCGATAATCGTGTAATGCCCCAGCCTATGATCGGGAGTCGGAAGCGGACTCCTCCAGGACCCCCGGAGGGAGTAAGATAGCAGCTTGCGCTAGAGTTGAGAGTTTGAAGAAAAACAACTTTATTTCGCAGGCCGTAAATTTTTGATTGAAAGTGGTGTTTCCCTTCATGAAATGGGTTGCCGCGGGGTAATTCATTTCCCGTCCTTCAACTCGTGTGCAGCCGTGTTGCTTTCTGTGACAGTTATAGCTCTGACTTCTGCGCCAGCGAGAAGGCGCCAATCGCGTAGCGCAGTGGTGATGCGTAGCCCTCCATTGCTCACACTCGCATGACAGGTGGTCAGACAGACCGAGAGAGACGGAGACGGAATGTTAGTGAAGTCCGCTTCTGTAAGTCTTCTGAGAAAAGTTACTTTTCAAGTCTTTTCCCCGTTAGGATCTCGTCAGAGGGGTGCAGTGGTAAGGTTTGTTGCTTGAGCCGATGTATCCAAATGATATCACCGTGCAAGATGGTTTTCTTCTACGCACAAGTATTCGAAAATCTCAGTGACCCATGTGCATTTTGGTTTTCGCGGACGGTTTTTCTGAAGATTTTCCTGTTTTTTTTTCCTGTTTTCCCTTTTTTTCATTGTTTTTCTCATTCCTTTCATCTCCATCATGCTCATAACCTACTTCGTGATCAACGTCGGGTATTGGGATCCATAAGCACAATTTCAAGGTATATCACGGTGACTTCGTATGGCTAACTTTGGGAACGTGTCTGGAGCGGTAACTAATAAATACAAATAAGCGGGAAGGAATATTTTGGAAAACCATATTTTGGAATTTCATGGATTTATAAATAGTATTGCTACTTTCAACTAATCCACTGTTATCATTGCAACGGTTCAACACTCACTACATACGTTTCTACATCAAAGTACTGTATTTGCATTGCTACTATTTTCGCTTCAAGCTCAACCACCGGAGTTCATTCATGAGGGAATAAGGTACTGCTTAATTATCTTTTATTTATTAAATTTATTTACTTTTTGGGCAGACATTAGTTCTCAAACAATTCTTAGTTGCAGAATTGCTCCCTTTTTCGCACAGATCGCTCAATCCATTCTGCGCAGGAAGCAATATCTGCAGTGGCTCAGCCCCTAACCGTAAGTCTTTCTGATGTTCCGTATGCCCTGATTAATCGATGAAGTTCGATATTCCATTGTCGTGGAATAATGTTTTCTACTGTCCCTGCTCGTGGGTTTAGAAATATTTTTCTTACATTTTCTCTTTTGATTCAGGAGTTGTTTTAGCTATACAACTAAAGGGACAGTTGATATTAATAATCAAATATTCCTTCTTTTAAATGCTATTTTTGATATTTGAATGTGATGTAGAGTTTTTGCTTCCGATGGGATAATGGGATTTTTTGATTATAATACTCTTAATGATTTTTTTCTGTGTTATTAAGCTAAGGACCGATGACGTTAACATATAGCCTGCTATCAAAGCTGTTTAGCTTAGTTCGTACCGGTTACCTTGTTTACCTTGCATGGAAGAAAATACCTGAATTGGACCCCGGAGAGACGGCTGGATGCTGCACATATGGAAGTGTGTTCATGGGGGTTCAGCTTTTTGTTTGGGGATCAGAGTGTCAGAATGGCGGTGGAGGAAGTGAAGCATTATGTTAGAGCCGTGCGATGAGAGGCCAAGAGGGCAAGGTAGGTTAGAAGCGGTGCAATAGCGTGGTAGAGCTGCGGTGGAGATGGTGCTATGCAGTGGAGATGACGGAGGCGGCGGCGGCGGAGGAGGAGTGGGTGAGCGCAAGTGCTTAGAGCTCGCCTGGCGGTCGCGGCGGAAGTGGCCGCGCTCCCAAAGCACCGCGGTCGCCAGAAAGGGAGCGGCGTGCAGGTGTGAGCCTTGCGAGAGCACATTCACCGGTCCGCTCGACGTGGGGATTCTGCGCGTGCGAGTGTTTGCGTAGGTTTAACTTCGTCGCGCGCTTCATTTATCATTTGTCAGCCAGTTACTAGGGCGGAAGTCCTCAAAATATCTTTTTGTAGCCAAATTATGTTAGTAGAATATTAGTTTGAAATGTTATATTATGTTGTGTTTTATTTCATCATTTTTTACTTCCATGTAGTGGAAATGCCTTTCGGACCATATTCTTATATTCTTGTATATTGGCAACATCAGGGTAATTTTCAATTTTCTCCATTTGGGTTATGGAGTGACATGATAGGTGATAAATATAAGAATCTGAGGGTACTGTATGATTCAATTATCGTATTCTGTCCCAAATACGAGGTTACTGTTTACTGCTCAGTGCATGAGAACCTTGAAATACATGTCTTTGTTTTGCGATTAATACCTCGTTGTGCAATACTGATGTAGTTTTTATTAATTCCTATTAAGCCTCTCTGTAGTGTTGACTTCAAATTAAATGAACAACTGCTTTCTTCCCTCACCGTAACTATAAAGATGTGCTTCGTAATAGGAATCGAATGCGGTGTCGTTGTATGAAGCGCGACCTTTTTGCCGGCCGCCGACAGGCTTTTCCTGTGGCCCGCGCGCCCGTGTTGCGCCACCGGGGGGGCGAGGTTGCGTTTCGTTTTGCGCGAATCTGCGGTCGCTTCGATGCAGCGACTTATCTTAAGCGCATTGTAGGCTTCTCTGGGACGGTAGAAACGCCGATGCGGCTTAGATAATGAGGCACTTGAACGTCTGTTCCGCCATCGGCCCGCCCCGCCGTCCACCCGCTTCGCCGACCTGAATCGCCCTCCCGACTGCACGCTCGCCTGTCCGCCGACCAACGCTCGCCCGCAAGCCGCCACGCAACTTCTCTCAACCCGCCGCCGCCGCCCGCTCCGTCCGCCGTGTTCCTCCGTCGTTTACGTGGCAACGCTTTTCCGTTGCAGCTGTCTACGCCAAACGCGCGTTTGTAAGCGAAAAACTAGAAGGCGCTGGTATCGTTTTATTTTGTTTTAATTGCCAGATGAAAAACGATAACTTCATGGTAGAATAGATTGCCACAGGCAAAACTGAGGTTTTATAGGATTAATTAACGGCCGAAGCTGTTGAGTGAGTTTAATTGGATTTCAAATATTTCGTAAATTGAAACATAATGAAATATTTTAATGACAAGATCGACTTATGTAAAATGTAGACAAGCAAAATATTGTATAATTAAAAAGTATATGGTATTTAGGACATTCATAT
The DNA here is from genome assembly GCA_017312745.1 of Gryllus bimaculatus. Taxonomy (NCBI): domain Eukaryota; kingdom Metazoa; phylum Arthropoda; class Insecta; order Orthoptera; family Gryllidae; genus Gryllus; species Gryllus bimaculatus. Next base: position 7,391,436 of record BOPP01000047.1, on the reverse strand, counting down.
TGCATTGGATCGGCCTAACATTCGGTGACTTTTTCTTTTTTCGGTAATACGAATTCAGATGCCTGGAAAATGTAGTTTGATTCGTGTTCAAATTGTAAGTGCTATTTATATCGTTTTTTTAATATTATTAAAATACAAATTTTGTTTTTAGCGTTTCAGTGAATTTGTGAAATAAATATATATTGTTTTCCTCTTCAGTTTTCTTACCGGCGATAGAAAGTGGTAATATTTGAAAATTCTATGTTTTTTAGTTAACATATTTTGTCCACCCCGCTCCACCCCGCTCCACCCCGCTCCACCTCGCACCCCCCGCTCCACTCCGCCTCGCTCCTCCTCACTCCTCCTCGCTTCTCACCGCTCCTTCCCGCCGCGCTCCGCCCTGCCCACCTACCCAACGCCCTGCAACTCAGGTTCTCTGGCGCAGCGCGTGGAGCGCCAATAGAGTTGAAGGAGGTTCCAGCGGGGACTCTCGCCAGGGCAAATCGCTCTGACCCACATTAGCACTGTTTGAAGGGTTTGAAGCAAATTCATATTGTTTTTCAAACATACACTTTCATACGTGTGGTTGTAATTACTATTGCCTTACTCTCATTAGAAATATATAGTATGTAGTTGTATTGTTATTGCATATATGTGCATCCTAATTTGTGTTTGCATTTTTTGCACACTAATTTGCCAATGCCAAGAAGTTTCAAAACATTAGTGCACTTTCCATGATAACATGCTTTCTCAAACTTACGATAGGCTTACTATAGATATTTTTTGTGTACAATACGCTCGAACCGTATTCTCTTTGAGGCGATAAAATTAAGAACAATTAATTCATCTAATAAATAGTATGAAATTGCTGTAAACAAACTTATTCATAATAGAGGGTTACATCAACTTTCGGATTGATGTTACAACGATATTATTTCTCTTCATATCCCACTGCAAAGTAATTCTTTTGAAAAAATAAAAGCCTTTCTAGATTTTTATTTTCCCGCTTATCTAATCTGCCTCACTTTTGTCGTGAATAAATGAATGAGAGAATCTTGAGCTCATCGGAGACGTGGGAAGAACAGAAGTAGTCTAAATAAACCTATTCTTACTGTCTCATTTTAAAGATATATCCATTCCATTCACCACTAGTCTGCATGAATTCTAGACTCTGAACTTAGACGAGTGAATAACAGTTAATAACATTATTACAAGGCAAACAACGTTTGAAAAGCATAGCTTTTAAATTGACTGTATATATGTACATAGATTCTGTTAGTACTTAATTTATACACATATTATTTATATTCTAATTTTGTATGAATATTTTAGAAAACTAAATGTTACGGAACTCAATTCAATAGACTGCACTATTTTGAATTCAAATTATTTTCGTAGGTCTGCAACTTTTAAAGTTTCCACCGCATTGGTAATGCATATTCTTGAATGTCGACGAGAATCGTATTGAATCACTCCGATGAGTGCTTCTGTCCCACGGGGAATAAGGCTCGATGCAAGTTAAACTATACGCATATTTGTCGTCTGCCGGTGCTTCTTTCTTTGCCGAACAGCCGTTAGAACGAATAGCCCCCGCGCAGTGTGAATACCAAGCATAGGAAGGAGAGCTTCCGCTTTCTCCTATTGTTCAGCACCGGGAATGTGTCGTGTATTTTTTGTGTAGTTGCGAAGAGAAAGGGGTTGCTTCAGACCCGCAAACCCTTAATTAATTGTGTTTATCACAGCGCGGAACACTCAAGTCCATTGGGTGAACAACATCAACGGCGTTGTTTCTAGTGCCGTGTACTGCCAAGGATCGGTGGGAAGAGTGCCTTCCTATTCGAACTATTATCATGGCTCACGTTTTTATTATTTCGTTTTTGGGCACTGAAAAAACGCTTTTACAGTGTAACCTATTTTTATACGATAGCAAAACATTTAGGTTGGCTAATTAAACAAGGCAATTTAGATTTTATTTTATTTTATTTGCAACTTAGTATTTCTCTTGGATGTACTGAATAATTATTCAATCTTGAAGTAATGAAATAATGAATTTACAGCAATAAGACAATTGTTAATATTTAATGCATTATTTTCGACAGACATGGGATGTTTTGGCAATACTTTAAAGACAACGGGCTAATTGTTATTACAATTAATTTATATTGGAACCGTTTTTAATTTTATCATTCTCTGACTACTTCGGTTGCTCTTCAGCTCGTGTAGTTCAGTGAACATGAGATTAGCTTCCTGACGGTACCCCAGCCCGACGTTACGATATGTGACGTTCAAAACTTAACGAGCATCAGGAACATCTCTCCGCACGGACCGCGAATCAGTGACACCTATTAGTAATTGCTATTATGTTGGCATCAACCAGATCACTGGGAAACAAATGCAGGGGACATTACCAGCTTCAGTTACGATTGTAGCGAGTCCGCAATTTACGATTTCATTTGTTGGAAGATGCAGTTCGTGATACCAACATAATTTCTGGTGTTTTCACTCTCACCAGCTACTGGTGTCACTGGCGGAGAACCAGGAGAGATGTCTCAGGCCATCAACTGATGTCATTGCAGTTCCTCTGACCGGGAGGTCTTAGGTTTGAGTCCCTACTGTGTCGGGATTTAATGCGCTAGCTTGTCAGCTAGGTCGAATTCAGTCGCTGGCTGGAGGAGAATTCTAGCGGCTGGTTGCTCTGATCGGTACCAGTTTCGTGGTTTCTCCGATCAATACCAGGCGAATGCAGGAGCAGTACTCTAACAAACGGGCCACGAACCACGCGGGATCATTCCTACGTCTTCCTTGTTATATTCTCACCCTTTATACCCTTTACACTAACATGCACTACACTACCACACATGCCGGGAGAACGGCCGAGAAGTTATAGCTTGACCCGGGAGATACCCGGATTGGATATCTCCCGCCAGCCGAGGATAGGTAGCCATACCACTACCACCTCCCGAGCAAAAATATGCTCTACACGTACGGGGCTAATGTAATTGACGTGCCCTAGTAGTCGAGTGCCCTAGTAGTCGAGTGCCCTAGTAGTCGAGTGTCCTAGTAGTTGAGTACCCTAGTAGTTGAGTACCCTAGTAGTTGAGTACCCTAGTAGTTGAGTACCCTAGTAGTTGAGTGCCCTAGTAGTTGAGTACCCTAGTAGTTGACGCACCCGGAATCCCAATCAATCAATCAATCAATCACTGCGGAGAGACTTTCGTGACGCACTGTAGTAAGCGCTTCTAGAAAACGTGGCCCCCGCACTCGTGAAGGGGCGGTGGGAATCGCATGCTCTGGCGCGATCGCGCTGCAGCGCAGGTTACTTCGCTCTGGGGGGGAAGAGTTGCGCTGCGCGAGCGTCCGGGGTTCGACAATGGGCTAATTACCCGCGGCCGGCGCGCTCCAATATCCGGGCGCAACGGCAGGGGCGCGGCGCGGCGCGGGCGGCGGCGGAGATGGTGGTAGGAGGAGCTGCGGGAAACGCTGCGATGGCGGGGAGAACGGGAGGCAGCTGTGGTTGCAGCAAGGGTGGGGGCGTCGGCCTAAGGGAAGCCTGGCAGTGTAGAAAGGTGATAGTTCAAGAGTTTCGAGACAAGAGTCAGCCGGAGGAATGGATGTGGTAGAGAGTGAAGACGGTGAGGGAAGGGTCGTGTGAATCACATATCTTCGGATGCCCGAAACATAGCTGATTTATGGGTATCAATAATAATATTTTTCACAAATGAGAAAAAAACAACATGAGCAGTAAGATTAACTATTGTCTTTTCGATTTTAAAATGTAGTATCAAAATATTGTTAATATTTATGAACTACTTAATGTTTACCCGGCGTTGCCCGGATATTTATTTCTCAATAGACTCTTAAGCAGCCTCGCGCGCCCCGGACTATCGTCTCCTCCTCGCGCCCTATCCGGCCTGCAATGGCCGACCTGCCTTCCACTAGTCCCTCCCATCTAGCCTATTCCGGTCTACTTGTTCCTCTCGATCGTAACGCTACGTCACTCCCCTCTGCACGCTCTATCTTGCAACCATGGCTGTCCTGCTCACATCTCCTGCCTCGAACGTCCAGCTTATTCTGCTGGATCAGTTCTTTCCTGTCATCACGCTTTTTCAGACTTCCCCGTATACGATATCTGGCATGCCAGGATAACATTTTGTTTTAATGTCATTAATAGCCCGGTCCGGTACGTGGGTATGCACATGCTTAGACCACTTGCGTATCAATCCAGCTCAGTGTGAGGAAGGTATGTTTCCACAGAGAGATGCGTAGTAGTGAACTCATTGAAAAATGCATCATGGTTAGGCGGAAGAGCGGGCCTGATAGCCCGAGTCTCATGGCGTAAATAGTCACTATTATTGTTGTTGTTATTATAATAATAATAATAATAATATTATTAATATTATTATTATTAATATTGCAAGTGAGAGCAGGGAAAAAATGGTTTGCGTGAAGAAGAGACGTACATGTTATACTCAGGAGTAGCATAAACAGAAGCGGGTCGGCCACACTTCCTGCCTCACAACGGCACTTGCAATGAGAATGGTCCAGGAGCAGCGTGTACGTGTGTGTCCCTAGGGGAGCGCCAACAACAGTTGGTATCTCTGCGGGCGGATGCGCGGGTTGCAGCGGGGCCGGTGACCGCAGTGGGGAGAGGGCGGTGTCCTGTCGTAAGTGCCGGACACAATTACCGGCAGAGATGGAAATCTCTGCACGTCAGATACTCCTACTGTGAGAGAGGCAAACGGGACGCATTGAACCGGACTACTGTCAGGAATACTGACTAGCCGTCGGAAGGACGAGTCTGAAGAAAAATTCCGGAAGAATCTGACATTTCAATGTGATTTTTTTAGAATTTACATTATTCAATCTCACTGCCCGATTATGGTGCAGTATTTAAATATACTAGATCTAATAGGGTAAGAGTTGATCCGATGTTATTGGTGGCCTCACAGTTTTACTTGGATATTGTGTTTTATTCGTCCTCAGTACACACATAACTTCGTCCTCAGTACACACATAACCTAGGTTTTGTTATGTCAAAAACCAGTCCTATGAAGAGAGCAACTTTAAGGATTAGTCGCATAAAAAGCGTGGTGAAGCGTCGTCGTTAGGGGGTACCACTATATAAAATTTGTCAAATCCATTTGGAATAATATTTTCGCAAAACCGTTACAAGTTGTAATTGCAGGTCTTGAAACATCACAAGAATGCCACCGGTTGAGTTATTTTAGATTGAGCATTACTGAAGTCTATGCAGGGACTGTGGAAAAGAAGTCCAAGGGTTTGAGACTGGCAATTTTCTACAATAGTTGTAGAGCTAAGTCTAATTCCACCGCTCGTTGGAAGAGTTCTAGAGTCTGATTGCTCGGATCGGTAGATTTCTGTTGTTCCTCCGATCAACACGAGGTGAATGCCGGAGCGCAACCCTAAAAAAACCGAACCACGGTCAGCGCGCGATCTTTCTTTTCTCATTTCTTCCAATCATCTTCCCGCACAAACTCGAACGTATACTTATACACGCTGCCCTATGCCGAGAGTCCACACGGGAGGTTTGTATTTTTCCCGACTGTAGCGGTACCATGCTCTGGGGAGGAACATCACCCCCTCCCGGGATATTACATTCACTACACTAACAGGACTTATCATTATAGCAGTTGACGTTCCCAAAAACATTAATCAATAAACAGGATTGCCTTGATATAACACTGACGTCTTCTGATGCGACTATATGTGTGGTAGAAGTAATTTCGGAAAATTAGGAACTGATTTAGATTGTAATAATTAAGAACAATTTTTGTATTGCAGAAAAAAACTTGGTTGAAGTTAGAAGCTTACAATTATTATTTATTTTTTGTTAAAGATAAGCACACTTTTAGTTCGAAGCCGATTTATTATTTGCGTACATATCAAAGTTAATAGTTTTTATTCAGGACACTACTGTTTGAATAGGATGACATGGCTTTAGAAAATTTGGTCTGGATATCATATTGTCTCGATTGTGTCGTAAAAATCACTTCCTTCTGTATAAGAAGATTAAAGAACGGTAAAAATGTAGAAAATATAATGTTAATACTCAAAACTTATAATTAAAATACAAGAAAATTTCAGTTAAACCCTACACTATTTAAATTTTTGGAATAGATCATTATTGTCATAAATTATTTGCATACTTTCTTAAATATCTATATTTTGAATAATGATGAATTACTATTTTCGGCAGTTTGAATTTAATTATTCTCGTGAGGTAGTCGACCCAAAATGGAGAATTAAGTATGTTGCCAATTTTAACCCAAACATATTCAATGAGAATTAGAAAATAACCAAACCACAATAATATTTGAGTCATTCTTGTTTCATATTATTGAGTACCATTAAATATATGTTCTACCACGACTGAATTCACCCGACATATTTTTTCACGTAGAACTTCAGAGACTTACCTTTCGACCTTTCGCAGTGACAGCTTTGTTAAAGAGAAAATTGAAAACATCGTATGCATTGTTCTTTGAAGAAAGCTCTAAAATGAGACGCTTTTAAGAGCATTTCGAAGAAGATGCTGTTAAAGCAGAACCACCAAGGAAAAATACTGTGGAAGAGCTGTGAAATAAGACATTTAAGGCGGAAATAACCGATAAAAATGAAGAACCTGACGAATGAGGAAAGGAAGAACCGTTCAGCCATTTATCCCTGTGATATGAGAAACTGTTGAGCCAGCCCTCCACGCGAAACTTTTTTAGAATGCCATCTCGCAAGCTTCCACGTCGTGTGCGTGTCCCCGATCAATGGCGAGCAGTTTGCTGTCGTCTGTGAAGGAACGCTGCCTCCGAACCGAAGAACAAGCAAAGAATCCGAAGTCTCTTCGGTGGAATATGGATCTGTTCGTTGATTCACTGTCAGTAAATCTGGGCACGTCAACTTCTAAGGACATTAGTCCGGTAAGCGTAGTGCGTGTCTCTTTTCTTGAGAGGAGACGGTGATCTCCTCCCGTTGGATGGCGAAATCCGGCGCCGACCTATCGTCGGCTAGAGGGGTTTTCCCAACCAGGTATCTCCCACCAGCAGGGCACCGCCCCGCCGGTACGAGCTCCAAGCTCTCGACCGGTACCCCGGCTTATGTGGTAGTGTAGTGCATGTTAGTGCGTGTGTGTGTGTGTAAGTAAGGGGTAAGGATAGGAGAAGGAAGAGGAAGGGAAGATCGCGCACGGTCCGTCGCCTGTTTGTTAGAGTACCTCTCCGGCATTCGCCTAGTGTTGGTCTGTACGTTAGTAACAATGGACAAGGAGTAGTAATATTTGCTTCGGATAGTGCTGTCGGATGACTCGCTATTGTTGCCAAGCTGCTCAACCTGCGTTATAAACTTACAAATATTTTCAAGCTTTTTGATGGTATTTAGTATAAGGGGTTTGAAAACAAATAAAATCTGAAGTTGAAAGAATTTGAAAATATAAATTATTTTTAAGTATTTCATTTTAGTTTGGTTTCCGAATAACCATAAATTTAAAAAATTGAAATATCAATTTATTTTAAATTTGAAAAATGAAATCAATTTGTTTTTCAATAGGAACATTTAATCTTCGACGCATGTTACCTAAAGTATTAAGGGTCTGAAGAGTCTGTTACCCTTAAGTAAAATTTGCAATTAATGAGAAATAAATGAAAAGTATTTATATTTTTCATTCATTACTATATTTGAATATACAATTTATATTAGTATATTTGTATTTTAAATTAAAATATAAATTACCTTTTTTACCAGCAAACAGGAACAACTATAACCTCAATCCATATAATCAAAATCTTACATTAATAAAGTATTAAAAAATGGGTATTTATTTTGACAAAAATAGTGGATCCAAAATGTCCCCAGTCAGTAAAACTGGAAAAATATTTAGCTCAGGAAACGAAAGGTTAAACGAACGAAAAGAGAGAGTGATTGATGTCGAAATGAGTGCCTGCGCCGCGACTCCAAGCCTTCGTAACACCGCTCGTCGCTCGGCGTCAGTTGGTCACAGGGGATTTGTCAGCGCGACCACTGCTCGGGCTGTCACTCCACTCGACCGACCAACCGACCGCCCAAATCCAACCGCCCAAATCCACCCGCCCAAATCCACCACACACGCACCCGCCGGCAATACAATCCCCCTCCTCGCCCATACGACCCAACCCACGGCCGCAATCCCCCGCCCAAACCCACCCGCCCAAACCAACCCACCCAAATCCATCCGCCCGCCGTCCACCTCCATACCCACCACCTATCCGCATACCACCCCCTACGCCGCCCGCCAGCCCGCCCGTTCACCCGCCCACCCATAACCCATCACTTCAATACTCAACCGCCCGGTTCCCGCCATACCCACCCATAACACCCAAACCCACCCAAACCACCCACACCCACCCCACCCATATATAACCACCCATCATACCCACCACCTGCCAACCTGCATATACCCTCCCGCCCGCCTGCCCATACGCCACCCACCCTTTTAACGTTCCCCCTTTACTTGCACCCTGCCCGCCGCCGTCCGCCCGCCCGTCGCGCCCGTCCGTTCCCGCCCGCCCGCCCGCCCCGCCCGCCCCGCCCGCCCGCCCGCCCGCCCGCCGCCGCCGCCCCCGCCCGCACCGCCCGCCCGCTCGCCCGCCGCCCGCCCGTCTCCGTCCCCTCCCCGCCCGCCGCCCGCCCGCCCGCCGCCCGCCCGCCCGCCCGCCCGCGCCCGCCCGACCGACCGACCGGCGACCGACCGGCCGAGCGACCGACGACCCGAATCCACACGCCCAAACCCACACGCCCAAACCACACGCCCAAACCCACACGCCAAACCACAGCCGCAAACACATCGCACCAAACCCACACGCCCAAACCCACACGCCCAAACCCACACGCCAACCCACACGCCCAAACCACACGCCCAAAACCCACAGCGCATCCCAAACCACCTACGCCATAACGCCACCCATACCACCCACCTGCCCGTCCATACCCACCCTCACCCGCACCCTTTCTCCTGCTCCACCCGCCCTCTCCGCCTGCCCGCCTGCCTGTCCCCTCCCCCCGCCCCCCCTTTCCGCCCGCCCGCATCGCGTGCTCGCTCCCCCTTGCGGGCCGATCACTGCCCCCGTGCCATTGACCTGGCGGGGCCATCGGAAATCCTTTACTCTTCTGAGGGCGAATTGCCTTCCATTTGTGTCATTTGCCGCCTTTGCTTTTTATGTTCGCCTTCCTCCCCACAGTGGCTGCCAGAATGATTGGGGCAAAAATTTCACATTCGCGTACCAGTCACACTTTCGTATCAGATCGTAATTTTACAATCGTTCCTAAATGGAACGTTAAAAATTGGTGGATATCACCAGAAAGAGAGAACCTGGGTCGAGTGGTGAACTTGGGATGTTTCATCTCTAAAAGGTCATACATTCGTTCGTAACAATTAGCTTTTTCGAACTCCCGCTCCTTCTTTGTAACAACTCGTTAACATTTTCAACCATCGCCTCCATATAAAAGTGCCAATTTGATACCTTCAAACTACAGAGTTAAATAAAATGATTCTTAGAAATTAGATGCTTCATTTTAATGCAAATTTTAAAACTGTAACAGTGATATTTATTTTTGGTTAAATTTAACTTGAAATTACAATTTGACGTTAATAGTATAATAATTATTATAAACATTTGATGCGAACGGTCAAATTTCATCAACCTTTTCGTTACTTTTTGACGCAGTTGTAGGCTCCCCAAAAGCTGACTTATTTTAATTGTCCTGAAAATGTTTACCAGTTGTCCCATTTAAGTTGGTTTTCTGTTAAATGCATGTATATTTAGTTCTTCTTCGGCATTTTCCCCTTAGGAGCTTGCCGTTTTCACCGTCCACAACTCTCGGTCCTCCCAATCTCCCGGTTTGAGGCCTCTATCCTCCATAGCTTCCTGGATGTATTTTCCCCACTCTGAAACGGGTCTTCCTCGTCTTCTCCTCTCAGGTGGTTGCTACTACAAGATTTTGTGTGGCCATCTGTTTTCAGACATTTTCTGAACATGTCCATACCATACTTGTGCTCTATTTTCCAAGGTCTTCAAGTTTCCAAGATTTAGTTCTTAAAGATAAATATATACCTTCAATAATTTTGCAGGATATTCAGGATGCGATTGTCTCTCTATTGCTGTTCTCTGGTCGCCGAAATGACATTGGACGCCACTGTCGTGTGATCCCGAGGTGTAACCTGTCGGCACCGTGAAAGTGAGAATAATGATTAATTACATTTATTTGAAAACAAAATTTTTGTGTTCAAGGGAAGTCTTGTAAAGTACTTCCAAAATAAAAATATCGGTTTCAAATTTAACAGCCATCGACATTAGCCAGATCGATTGGGAAATACACACACTGACGATCAGACGACGATCAGACGACGATCAGACGACGATCAGACGACGATCAGACGACGATCAGACGACGATCAGACAGACGTCAATTGATATTTCGGTGTCAAGGACTCACAAAACATGTATTCTGACTACATCACGTGTTAGAGCATGTGAAATTTAGCATGTGGATTTATCCACTTTTTCGTTACCAGAGCCCTGTAATAAGAGTTTTCCTGCCAAAAATCCGCTATTTTTCACGCAGCATTGCATAACTGTCTCTATACTACGTAGCGAGAAAGTAAAAATGTGTAAGCGATGGATCTCCTCCGTCAACCGTGCCCTTCCAACTGAAGGAATATATCTCCAATAACGACGATGATCGCAGCTGTGGCAGCTTCTTGCCTCAGCACTCGGGATGACATAGCCTTCCGTCTCTCTCGGCTGGCTGTACCCCCGCGCGGTGCTGCCAACAAATGCAGCGCTCACCGCCGATCGCGCTTCACAATCGATTCGCCCCCAGCACGCGATCAGGCTCCCCTCCCTGCTCCTCGTCCCCCTTTCCGCCCGCTGCTGCCGGCGCTGACAGCCGCGACAGCTCCGATTGCCAGCACCCCCGTCGCCTTCCAGACCAATTGCCGAGCGCTGTTTTTTACGAGAATAATCTGCTCTGAATTTAAAATTGGATTACTCTGAATAATGTGAAGATTGCGCTTTCCGAACTAGGGATTTCTGGTGATTTTGTCCATTTGTGACTGCGGTGTCATTGTGAATCCTTTATGAGATATATAAGTGCAGTACTTTTTAGTCGTTATGTCTGTCGATCAACGGAGACACGGAGCTCTCTCCTCGGGTGAAACACATCCGTCCTATTTTATCACATAATTTCTGTATTTATTGCATGCTCTTTCTTTGGGACGTTTCAACCGCGATCTATTTGCTAATATTTCATTTAACATAGCTTTGGTTTCTTGAAGAATAAAAAATGGTTGTTTCGCGCAGCAGTTCGGATGGCACCTCACATGCCCCAAACAGTAGACTGGGAGAGGTCTTAGGATAGAAAGACACAGGGTGCGAAACGACGCGACGCGAACTGGGGCGAATTAATAAAATAATAAATCTGTGAAGCTTGAGTAATGTCTATATGAAAGTATGTATGGAAGGTAATAAGTCCTAAGAAAACAGTCTATGAATGCAGGGTGATCAGGGAACCAGGAGCATCGCGAATATCACCTCCTAATTCCCATAATAATTCAATAATGAAAAAACAATCAGGTTTATATGAGTAGAAATAGGTTAGAAAATGTATGAATTATGAGTTTATAAAAATTTCTAGTACTTGAAGAATCCATTGCATGGGCAATTTCTTCCTTAATCTGGATAATAACACTTGAGATGGTGCGTGTGCATACTGACAAATTGGTGGCCTCGAAAACACTTCGTTAATCAACCGCTCCCCTGCCATTGTCGCACGCTGGCAGGTTCTGATCGCGGACAGTTCGCGCGGGTTTGCGCAAAAAAATATCAAACTTGACTGTTCCAAACCGCGTCGCTTGGTACGTACATGTGCGCATAACCGTACATGAAATTGTTCTTGCCGCACGGCATCGCGTCGCGACCTGTGTGTTTTTATCTTAACCGTGAGTGCAATCTGACAGACGGATGGACATACAGGTTGCGCGATTAATATTCAAAAGGTTGAAACATGGTAAATGAAATGAACGTCCAACTCCGCGGATTGTTTGTCAAATTATTAACGAATAATTTGTGAACCCTGTGAACCAGACGAGTTGGATGAAAACGTATTACGCACTTTTCAACATTAATTTACAATATTTTAGTTCAAAAACAATAAAATTTCGTTGAATCAGGGCTGGGGTATAAGCCATGCAACTATTTTGATTTATTTTAGAATACGAGCACGGGTGGAAAATGTGGAATATACAAGTAAAAGGACAAAGCTTGAACTAAGGGCATGCCTGGACACCAACATTGTTTTTCTCATATTTTTAAAGTTATTTGGAATGACAGTACTGGTGTCATGTTTCAAAGCATTTTAGCCTATATGAGTTCACAACATTCCAAAAGCTTTGCACAGCCGTCTAAAGGCTTGATTAGGCAGACTCTCAATTACCGTACGAAAGTGGCCATGGTGTAACGGTATCGGACTGTTGTACCCAAGTTCAAATCCGGGTTGAAACCCGATCGAAGCCGTGGAATTTTAAGGGTGAAAAAATCCTTCGTACGCCTTCCTTCGGAGGGTGAGTAAAGCTGGCTGTCTTTTACTTGCGTGTAAAAGATCCTCAAGCCTAAATGACGCCTCTGAGCTTAATTCAAATCACCTGTTTCTCGCCCACCTTTCTCTGCTAGTCGGTGAAAGGAGCGTAGCGAAATTGGCATGGTCAGACGAAAGAGCAGGACTCTTGGCCTGAGTCTCGCCACGTAAAATAAGGCATTAATTCAATTCAATTCAATTCAATTCAATTCAAAAGGTCGCTTTCGGTCCGCACACACAGGTTGTCACGTGCGTTGCTAATCATTGGTTGCTACGCGTCCTCCCAGAAACTCTCCTGCCCATTTCGTGACTGCCCGGTCTGAAAGGGCAATATCCCCAAGAGCTTTCACCAATTCTCTGTGACATTGTCGAGCATTTCTCCCCTGTAGAAGTGCTATCTTTGCGTATGAGCTATGCTCGAAACGAATTACATTGAATTCGCACGGCGGCGGTCAGGCAATTTATTTCACATTGCTTTCGATGCTGATAGAGACACTCACAGAGCCATCTGTTGTTGTGAACGCAAATAGTAAAGTATTTCTTTTAGGCGACAAATAAAATTGTCTTATCGGATTACATATCTTTTAGAAAAAATAGTTGCTTTGATTCTGTCCCAAGCCTCGTGTTTTGAAAATGTATGTATTAAAAATTGCGTGCCAATGTGCTTTACAATACGAGTTTCTCAGTTCACATTTCAGATCATCCGGTTGAAAAATGTCATCTTTTCATCAAATTTCCCTTGATAACTTATAAATATTTACTATCACTTTCGTCCCACTATCTTCGTATATTTATCACTAGTGTACTATCACTTTCAGTATTCACATTAAGACATATTGTATATATATAATTTGTTCTTTCCATTTCGGAACATTTATGTGTTTATAAACTAGTTGACGCGTCTAATGACCAGTTGGCGTCATAGGAAACATCAAGCAATCAATCAATCCTCCACTTGTTCTACGCTTTTTATTCACATCTTTTTTCTGCGCAAAGTTTTTCCGGCTTTTGAGGATGAGCAATATCTCGGACACAGGCCATTGGCTCAGGCAAGTCGTCTTTTGTCCCCATACTTTCCTGTTCGCATCCCGAATTTTAACTGGACTGGTTCCTCACCCCCAACGGACCTATGATATGGGAAGTCTACACTAGTAGTTTACTGAATACACAGATGCTCCCTACTTCCAGGAGGAATATGAATCTTGTAGAAGCCCCAGTAGATGCAAACATTCTTTTTACGAATCTGCTAGACATGAAACTGACTTTCAGCTTTATTACTTTTACGACTTCTAGCAACGTCTGAGATTCAATATGTTTTGAATCACTTTTCTTTTGAAGACTGCTCCTTGCCGGATGGCCAAGAAAGGAAATGAGATATTGCTGAGTGCATAACTTTTGAGAAAAGGCTATAGCCTGGGAGGGGAATCTCAATGGGAAATCAATCAAGTTATCAGTCAAGTTTTTTAGAGTTCCAAGACTACATAAAATTGGCTTTCCTCTTTAAACATTTTTGAATACTTCTTGAACCGCCGTATCTTGCTTTGTCATGGAGAAATATAGCTTGAGGAAAACGGCGTTGTAATATTCCTGCCTGTTTCGCCGTTGGAAACCCGCTTCTCCAGCATTTTTAGTCCCGTGGTGATCAGTTGGATCCCAAAACAGAGAGTATTTAAAGGTGTTATAAGTGATGTCAGTAATTATTTTGGGAAAAAAATTCACAAACCCGTACCAAATTATTATAAAATTTGTTTTTTTGTTAATTCAAAATTTTCTTTGTCTTCTTATATTTTGTTTTATCCTAAACTTCACTCATATTGGTGGTATGAGCCAAAAGATGTCCTCCTTCCACCTCTACCTATAAAGCTATTAGCTTTAGCTTAGGGTTAAAATGTTGTGTAATCTAGGAACCTCTTCTCCATGAAGTCTGAATATATTCACCATGAAGTCTGAATATATTCACCATGAAGTCTGAATATATTCACCGTGAAGTCTGAATATATTCACCGTGAAGTCTGAATATATTCACCGTGAAGTCTGAATATATTCACCATGGAGACTGAATATATTCACCATGGAGACTGAATATATTCACCATGAAGTCTGAATATATTCACCATGAAATCTGAATATATTCACCATGAAATCTGAATATATTCTCCATGACGTCTGAAATATTCAGGAGATACTGGCTACTGTTCAGGTCAACTTTTTTGGCGAGGGTGCCAATGTCCTATTTGAAAATTGGGGCGGGGGCGCATGAGAGTGGTCCTTAAAAGGAACTCTTCTCGTCTCGAGGATGACAAGGAGGCAAGGTTAAGCTCCTAAGGATTTCTTTACGCGACACGATACGTAACTAACTTAGGATGTGAGGGATCTAGAGCCAGAGCATCTGCGCATTGTAATGTTCTTTTATTAGTAAAGCATTATGTTCTAATATAAGTATCATTATCTTATAATTAGCATCGAAACATCGTGACCGTGATTAGCATCGAAACACAATAATTTTATGCTTAAGTTGGGAGATATGCAAACATTTCTAGTGAAAGAAATTGAGCTTTGTGTACCTGTTTCTTACATGAGAACGTTTTCCTGAATGTACGAAAGCTGGCAAGAGCTCGAGTGAAAAATTCGTGGTTCGCGGGCGCATCCTGCGGAAGGTGCGACCAGGAAATTGCGTGGAGGCCCTCCCGCCCAGGGTGTGGGGAGGCATCGCATTGTTCGGGGCTTCTCGTGCAGTTTGTGTACATCTGCGTTGCCAGGCAACACTTCCGCGCCGCGCCCCGCC
>BOPP01000047.1:7316989-7376029 GCA_017312745.1 Gryllus bimaculatus | reverse complement strand
CCGCCACCATCCCAGCTTTACATCTATCTGTTCAGTTTTTGCCTGCCGTCTGTCTGTAAAAAAATGACGGTTTTCTCTACAATTTTACATTTCTCTTCGTTTAATTTGATGTTGCGAGTCCACTTTGTTATACAGTATATCGTAGGGAGAACAAGTTTGAAGATTTTTTTCTTGTTACTTCACACCTCAATGCAGATCTACAACTTATTTTGACAGTAACTGTCAAGTTAACCATTTGCCTCTAGTCAGCTGAATGCATTGCTGTCCGTGACATGCATATACAAGTATTCGAAGCACAAAATACATCCGCTATATGCGTAATTCCAAACCTACGAACCCTCCGTATCAACGCTCCTTTCAAATAAAAGGTATAAAAACATGAAAATTTGTTTTAATATATTGAGTGAAACTTTTGTAAATCCAGCTGAGTGTAAAATAAGAAAATATTTTCATTGCTCCATAATTTTATTATTCTAACGAGTTATTCAAGTTTAATACACTTTCTTCGTACCAGGGCCAGGTAATAAGAAAATTTTTCTGTAACAAAAATACGCGTTTGTGGCTCATGTAACAATTCATTGTCTTCTATGAAGTACGTGTGAGAAAGTAGAACTTTTTTGCCGTGCTTCTATTAAAGAGCGGATAAATTATTGGTTCCTATGAACATAAAGGTAAAAAAGGCCGTTACACCAGACCTTTGGAATTTCTGAGATAACTTATATTGTCGTAATTGGTGGTCTGCTGGGTGAATGGAGCGGTGTTTTTTGATTGGCGAACTGTGTGTTGTATTAGCTTAAGATTTTCCCACGCCTAAAATGCGTACGGTTTGGCAAGATTTTTAAGTTGATGGGAAGATGTGTTAATATGGACCAGAAATTTATGCGTATTTATACATTTTAAGTACCTGTTAGTGAGGCAAAATATATGTTGCTTATGTAGCAGCATTTACTCATATTTAATGAGTGACCGCCTGGATTGTTGTTTTACCTTGAAGACTAAGACCTGACGTCAATCTTGCGGCAAACAAGTGTCGTACCAATAAATAATTGTGTTCAGTCATCCATTTTCATTTCTCCCTACTTGCACTTGAAACCATCATTCATTTCGTTGAAATAATAAGCGCAGAGAGAAACAGTCTTAGAATTGTTTCTGCCAATGGGTCTTCATTCAATAAAAATTGACGGAGTATTGGTCCATGTCACTGATTCTAGTACGTGTCCAGTACAAAACGTTACGCTCTGTTCTGGATCCTAATCTCCTTGAACTGTGGCCTGATCTCCGGTGAAAGAAGGTCCTGTGAGTCTGATGGTATGATGGTCGTGGAACTTTTGAGCCGCCCTTTCAACACACAACACACACACAATCCACTTCGCTAAGCTTCAGGCATTCCAAGGTCTTCTTGAAGAGTCGTCGTTCTTCGTGGGACATGAGCGACTTTTACCTCAAACCAGTGGCATAGCTAAAGGCAATCTGGTTTGTATCAGAAATTGAGATGTCCGTATGGATGGATGGACTGGAGTGAGATGTAAGTGCTGTGTCACTCATCAACTCCGTCACATTTAAAAAGCTTTTGAGCTGAAATTCATTACAATACCTCAAAAATAAGATATAGTACGCCGTTCGGAAGTATCATGGAATCTTTTTTTAATTTTAGTGAATATACAGTGGAGTTTTTTCTGTGACATGTTCAAACTCGTTCTTCAGCTTTTTTGCATCGAATTTACTCACATGTTGTCATCTTTTCTTCCAGGTATAGGTTCAATTGATTAAAACTTCTGAATTCTGAAAGTTGCAAAAAGGTTCAGTTTTATTTTTCGAACTTTCCACACGTCTACCATTAAAGCCCCCGGTAAGTTTCCTTTCTCAGTACAGTTTATCATCAAGTTTATGCACAGTGAATGATGTACGTTACTTATAACGTTTAATATGGATTCATTGAGCCTCAACTAGTATCACTAAGAGATGGAAACTTTCCTTATGCCTGTCGTAATTAGTAGTGTCGGTGTTTCCCTTCTACTGCCATTTTTATTTAAACTTATCTTTAATTGTCCCTGCTCCATTGTTGTACTTACGATATATCTGTGCTGTTAAAATGGTTTTTCCGACACAACTGAGCGGTGAAGCGAGGGAAACTGGAGAGTGTCGTCGAAGCAAATACCTCAGAAAATGTTGTTATTTTTTTAAATACATCCTATTGCGCGGAAACGAGTGCTTCAAGAATGGTATGAATACGTCTCTAAACGTAACAGGTTTACCCTTCAAAATAAAACCACTCCACAAATCCGAAACTGATCGAAATCTGAGAATTGTAAGGAAGTTTGTTGAAACGGGAATTTTTCCTAGATGCCGTAGTGTGATATTGGCCAGTCATTTACATTAAGATGTTTTGGAAGATGTGGGCTGATAAAAAATAAAGTGTTTGTCACGTCTAAGGGGAATTCGTGTCTATTGAGCAGCTTGGTATGTTATCATTGGATGTTTCGTGATGTTTGTGAGGACAGTTACTATTGGATTTCTTCGAAGTTTTTGGTATGATTTGGCAGAGAACAACTAATCCAAACATGTACATTCATGTAAACGTAGTACGTAGTGTATGAATGATTTTGCTTGAAAGTAGTACAAGCGGTATGTAACTGTGAGTAATTTAGCAGAGCTTTTGATCTAGTAGAACGTATAATTTAAGGTTTATGTTTGTGTTTAAGTTTGGATTTTGGTTGAATAACTTTATTATTTATGTAATTTTTCCACTGAGTCCAAGTAAAGACTGATTTTATGGGTTTGTTGTGAGGGTTGGGTTGCATTGTCCGTTCTTGGATTTGCCCAGCTTTGCAACCCAGAAATTCGCTAAAAAAACGCATCCCCAAGAATGTAAAAACGAACTCCAATACATGAAAAATTTAATTCGTATTTCTCCCCTGTGTGAATCATCTCCCCTATACATTCCGGTGCTGACAATTCGATATTGTGAGAGAAGGACAAAGCAAGCAGAAAGCAAGCAAAATCACAAAAGAATCTCTGAGAGTATGTCTCTTAAAAAATATCAATATGAGTTCCTCGCATGGCCCGACTACACCTGTTACACCTGTTTCCCGATCTTACACCTGTTTCATATCAACTACGTAATCACAGTCTGCTGCCTATCGTCGGAGAAAGCCATCAACGATTACGCGTGACCGTAGGCGTAGGTACCCGAGGCGGTCCCCCCCTTCCTACCCGTCTCCCATTTCAGCGAACGAGGAAGCTTTAAACCCCTGGAGATCAGCTTGACTCTCAAGATGAGTGCTAGGATATTCGTGTCTCGCTGTTTGTTTACAACCCTCCAATAAAAATATAGATACATCACGTCTGATTTAAATAAACCAAAGTGTTTTTGAATGTGTCCCGACAAAATTAATGTAGTAGTAACCCATATTTTTTGTTACTCACTCTTATAATTTTTTGTTATTAGTCATATTTTATGTCAGTTAAATCTTAATTTACACGAATTAACTAGTATCGAATTAAATTTTACTCCACGTCAAAATTTACAACTAAATCAGAACTACATCAATTTAAAAACAATCAATGATTTTCGAATGATGTTTTTTACATCGATATTTTAATTTTCAAACACAAGTGTTTGAGTTTTCAAACGTCGGTTGTTTTGCAAACATTGGTTGTTTTACGTTATCGATAGCTCGAAATTCCCTTGTCGTGACCAGAGGAGGGGTCAAGGCAGTGGTATGGCACGTGGAAGCACGAAGGTTGACCGTGTCGCGATGCTTCGCGCGAAGCACATTGGCCAAATGGCAAAAAATTGGCGGGAAATTATCTCAATAAGATGCCTTCAGAAAAAGACCCGGAAGAACATACTATCGTACACTCACAGTTTACTTTTGTTAAATTTCTCTTTGCGCCAATTGCAACTGCCTAGTAACTTTGTTTTAATTATGTATCTTGAGGAAGAACCGTTAAATACTTGCCTATGCACTTATAATCGAATCTGCTTTTACTTTTTTATTGGTACGTGTAAAACGGAAGGGTGGAAATAAGTAGTAAGAGAAAGTTATGTACCTGCTGTGGAAAAATTTGATTTTGAGATCTGTAACGGAAATACAACGTTTACGCGGAGGTCTCCTGATACCGAGAAAAGTGTTTGTTTTGTTTTAAATTGAAATATTCGTCATGTTTATCTGTGTCTCCTACTCAGCTCTGTGATAATCTCTTAAAGAATATGTGTGAAGAATTAAATGTATTTTATAAATACGTATGTCCCTGCCCCTGTTCCTGCCCTTGCCCCTCCCCACCCGTCCGATCATCTCCCTACCCTCCTCGTCCTTCCACGCCACTCCCCGCCCCGCGCTTCACAAAAGGCGTTTGCATAACTTCACCCCAGAGTGCGCTTTGCAACGATGCTCGTTTGTCTACGCCTCCTATCCGCCTCCTGCAAGGTTTCGCACGTTTGATATTCTAGGCAAACTCACTTCCTGTTGTCGCGTATATGCCGCGTCTGCTTTTTGTACATTTTTAATTTTTTTTGTTTTTTTGTTGTTGTTTTCGATAAAAAGACTTGGTAGAGGTATGTAACAGTAGAAAGAAATTGTAAAATTATTACATATTTCAGGCAATGGAAAAATAATCGCCTGCAATGCCATAATTCACAAGGATCATTACAATACAAACGTGAATAAAGTAAATGAAAACCAATAATTTGTCTACTTCATCTCCTCCTTCTTCTTTCTAACACTTTATTTTTGGGATGACAAGGTCATTATGAAACCATTCAATACTCCCTTAATAGTATCTTACTGAAGTTCAACATTTGGTATTATTTTTTCTTGCCCTGTTTTTACAAATATTTCACTCAACGGGAATTGGTTTTTAAGTATTGTTTTTTTCAGTGAGCTGCATTTTACAACTTCTAATAAAACGAATGTGTCTTGAACATTATGTTAAAGATAATATAGTTTTGTATTATTTCTAAAATTTACAGGTTTCTAGCTAAAATTAAAAAGATTATATTGCGTGCAATTTGTAATAATAATAAAATGTACAGGTTTCTAGGAACGAAGGTCGTACGAAGTTCATGAACCTTTTATGATGCAGTTTGGGAAAATTAATATTGACTCAGTTCTAGCGTCGCAATATGTTACACAGAACAGAGAACACAATGTAACTTAACATTGAAACAACGGATATGTATCATCCCTTCTGCACAGAAGCACAGAATCTGTTTGATGTAGCACATCTGTTTTAGATATTACGTACGCCGATTTGTACCATATGAACTACATGATAGGTTCTAAACAAGGAAAGGATCTAATAACTTCTGGTCATTGACCGAGATCGCCACGTTTTAGCAAATATTGTAAAAATATTCAAAAGTTCTTGCTGGTGTAATCATTATTTAAACAGAAATTTGCAATTTTTGCAACTTAAGTTATTGAATTTAATTGTAAATTACATAATATAAATTGTGACCTCGGGGAATCCACACTCACGGTGCTTGCTTTCTATGCAAAGGAGCTGGATTCGATTCCTGGTAGAAACAAAAGGAATTTCTAGATTCCACAATGAACTAATACGTCGCAGTATGTATGTCTGGGGCAATATTGAAGCTGCTGAAGGTATAATGGGTGTAACATGTGAAACCGTGAAAATGGTTACTCATAGAACCTGTGTGTGCACTCTCTAACAGGATGAGGAAAACAACTGCAAACTACATTTCCTTCTTTTGCGTAGTACGTTACATTATTGCAACTCTCTAGTGTCACTTTCAGGATTTAAATCAACATGGAATGCTTTGACTATGCACACAGAATATTAATGATATGGTGTGAGTTCTTTTTACTAGCGCTGGTAGTTTCAACGTTGGTTTCCATTTTCTTTGCTCGTACTATTTTATCGAAAAAGTATCCCAATCCTTCAACTTTCTGTCTTAAAATTTTTAAGATATTCACGACATTTTTCACATAGAAATCTATTTTCTCAAGAATACTTGTCTTTTCTTTTATTGTTTGCCTCAGCTTTCATTCATCTGTCAGTTTTTGCTGCCGTCTGTCTGTGAAAAAAATGACGGGTTTTCCTCTACAATTTAACATTTCCTCTTCCTTTTAATTTGACTTTGGCGAGTCCACTTTGTTATACAGTATATCGGTAGTAGAAAAGTTTTGAAGATTTTTTTCTGTTACCTTCTACACCTCAATGAGATCTACAACCGTATTTTGACAGTAACTGTCAAGTTAACCATTTGCCTCTAGTCAGCTGAATGCATTGCTGTTCGTGACATGCATATACAAGTATTCGAGGCAAAATACATACGCTATATGCGTAATTCAAACCTACGACCCTCCGTATATACGCTCTTTCAAATAAAAGGTATAAAAATCATGAAAATTTGTTTTAATATATTGAGTTGAAACTTTTGTAAATTCCAGCTGAGTTAAATTAGAAAATATTTTCATTGCTCCATATTTTATTAGTTCTAAACGAGTTATTCAAGATTAATACACTTCTCGTTACCAGGGCCAGGCAATAAGAATTTTTTCTGTCAAAAATACGCTGTTTTGTGGCTCATGGTAACAATTCATTGTCTTCTTATGAAGTACGTGTGAGAAAGTAGAAACTCTTTTTGCCGGATGCTTCTATTAAAGAAGCGGATAAATCTTGTTCCTATGAACATAAAGGTAAAAAAGCGCCGTTACACAGTACTTTGGAATTGTGAGAATAACTTATTATTGTTGATTGGTGTTGCTGGGTGAATGGAGCGGTGTTTTTGATTGGCGAATTTGTGTTGATGTATTAGCTTAAGGTTTTCACGCCTAATGCGCTACGGTTGGCAAAGAATTTTATAAGTGATGGGAAATGTGTTAATATGGACAGAAATTATGGTATTATAATTTTAAGTACCTGTTAGTGAGGCAATAATATATGTGCTGTTGTAGCATTACTCATTTTAAATGAGTGACCGCTGGACTTGTTTGTTGACCTTGAAGCTAAGACCTGACTTCAATCTTGGGCAAACAAGTGTCGTACAATAAATAATTGTGTTGTCTCATCATTTCTCCCATTAGCATTTGAAACCTCATTTCATTCTCTTGAATTAATAACCACAGAGAGAAAAGTCTTAGAATTTGTTTCTAATGGGTCTTCATTCAATAAAAATTACTGGATTATTGGTCCATGTCACTGATTCTACGTCACGTGTCCATGGCAACGTTACGCTCTGTTCTTCCGAATCTCCTGAATGTGCCTGATCCTCGGTGAAAAGAAGTCCTGTGAGTCTGACTGTATGGTCGTGGACTTTTGAGCCGGCCTTTCAACACACACACACACACACACACACACACACACATCCACTTCGCTAAGCTTCAGGCGATTCAAGGTCTTCTTGAAAGATCGTCGTTCTTCGTGGGAATGAGCGACTTTTACCTCAAACCAGTGGCATAGCTAAAGGCAAGTTCTGGTTTGTATCAGAAAATTGAGATGTCCTTATCGATGGATTGATGGATGAATGTAAGAGTGTGTCACTCATAACTCCGTCACATTAAAAGCTTTTGGGCTGAAATTCAGTTAATACCTCAAAAATAAGATATAGTTACGCCGTTCGGAATATCATGGACTTTTTTTTAATTTTGGGAGGTCTCTACAAGGAGTTTCTGTGACATGTTCAAACTCTTCTTCAGCTTTTTTTTTGCTCGAATTTACTCACATTTTTCTTCCAGCGTATAGTTTCAATATGATTAAAACTTCTGAAATTCTGAAAGTTGCAAAAGTTCAGTTTTATTTTCGAACTTATCCAACACGTCTACCATTAAAGCCCGTTATTTCTTTCTCAGTACAATTTATCCATCAATTTTATGTCATTGAATGATGTTACGTACTTATAATGTAATATGGATTATTGAGCATCAACTAGTATCACTAAGAGATGGAAAACTTTCGTTATGCCTCGTAATTAGTAGTGTGGTGTTTCCCTTCTACTGCATTTTTATTTAAACTTATCTTTATTGTCCCTGCTCCTTGTTGCTTACTATATCTGTGCCTGTAAATGTTTTTCGACACACCTGAGCGGTGACGAGGGAAAACTGGAGAGGTCGAAGCAAAATACCTCAGAAAATGTCTTGTTATTTTTTAAAATCACATTCTATTCGGGAAACGAAGGTGCTTCAAGGAATGATGAATACGTCTCTAACTAAGGTACTTCAAAAATAAAACACTTAAAATCGAACTGGATCGAAATCTGAGAATTTGTATAGGGAAGTGTGAAACGGGAATTTTTTCTAGATGCGGTAGTGTTAATATTGGCAAAGTCATGTACATTTAAGATGTTTTGGAAGATGTGGGTTGATAAAAAAATAATGTGGTTGTTCACGGTTCTAAGTGGAATTCTTGTTATTGAGCATTGGGTATGTTTCATGGAGTTTTCGTGATGTTTGTGAGGAAGTTATTTTGGATTTCTTGAAGTTTTTGGTATGATTTGGCAGCACTAATCCAAACTGTACATTCATGTAAACGTAGTACGTAGTGTATGATGATTTTGTGAAGTAGTAAAGCGGTATGTATTGTGAGGTAATTTAGCAGAGCTTTTGATTATAGAATATAATTATAGGTTTATGTTTGTGTTTAAGTTTGATTTTTGGTTGAATAACTTTATTATTTATGTAATTTTTCCAACTGAGGTCCAAGTAAAGACCTAGGAATTTTATGGGTTTGTTGTGAGGGTGCCATTGTACAGGTTCTTGATTTGCCAGCTTTGCATACCCAGAATTCGCTAAGAAACGCAATCCCAAGATGTAAAGACGACCTCCAAACTGATTTATTCGTATTCTCCCTGTGTGGAATCATCTCTATTACATTCCGGTGTGACAATCGATTTGTGGAGAAGGACAAAGCTGCAGAAGCAAGCAAACCACAAAAGAATCTCTGAGATATGTCTTTAAAAAAATATCAATATGAGTATCTCGATGGCCCGATACACCTGTCTTACACCTGTTTCCCGATCTTACACCTGTTTTCATATCACTACGTATCACGTCTTCTGCCTTCGTTCGGAGAAGCATCAACGAATGCGGTGCCGTAGGCGTAGGACCCGAGGCGTCCCCCCTTCTACCCGTTCCCATTTCAGCGAACGGAGGAAGCTTTGAACCCCTGAGATCAGCCTGAGCTCTCAGATAGAAGTTGCTAGTGATATTCGTGTCTCCTGTTTTTTTACAAACCGTCAATAAAGATATTGGGGTCTATAATGATTATAAATAAACAAGTGTTTTTTGAATGTGACGACAAAATAATGTAGTAAGCCATATTTTTTGTTACTCACTCTTATAATATTTTTTTTTGTTATTAGTCATTTTTTGTCAGTTAAATCTTAATTTGACACGAGTACTAGTTTCGAATTAAATTTTTCTCCACGTCAAAATTTACAACTAAATCAGAACTAATCAGATTTAAAAACATCAATGATTTTCGAATGATGTTTTTTCACATCGATATTTTAATTTTCAACATCAATGTTTTGATTTTCAACGTCGTTGTTTTGAAACATCGGTGTTTTGTTATCGATGTCGCATCCCTTGTTCGTGGCCAGAGGAAGAGTCAAGTGCAGTGGTATGGCACGTGGAAGCCACGACGGCGCGTGTCGCGATGCCTCGCAGCGAAGCACAGTGGGCCAAATGGCAAAAAATAGGGGAATATTATTCAATAAAGAATGCCTTCAAAACAAAGAACGGAAAACATACATCGTATCACTCATAGTTTGGCTTTGTTAATTTCTTTGCGCCAATGCAACTGCTTAGTAACTTGTTTTAATTATTTATCTGAGAAGAACGTTAACTTCTTGCCTATCATTTAAAATCGATCTGCTTTTACTTTTTCGTATTGGTACGTGTAAACGGAGTAAAATAAGTAGTAAGAGAAAGTTATGTACTGCTGTGGAAAATTGATTTTGAGATTGTAACGGAAATACACGTTTGGGGGTCTCCTGATACCGAAAAAGTGTTGTTTTTTTTAAATGAATATTCTCATGTTGATCTGTCCCTACTCGGAGCTCTGTGATATCTCTTAAAGAATATGTGTGAAGATTAAATGTATTTTATAAATACGTATGTCGCTGAATCTGTAATAAACGTATCTGATTTTATTTATAATTCCTACATTTGCCAGTAAAATTTACATTAAACAATAAAAGCACATGTTTAAGTTTCCGCAAACGGATTTTATTTTAAACCAGACATACAGCATTTTGTCATCGTAACGAGCAATTCGAGTTCGACGACCCTCGAAATCCGTTTCCAATCATATCCGGAAAGTAATTTGGTTAATGTCGGGCTTTGGGTTCGCAGCCCTACTGCGCTCGTTGCGGGCGACGCGTGGGCGTCGATAGCCATCGGATGGGCGCTAAAAATACCGCGCGTGCGCCGCCTTCGTTAGCGACATCGACCCCCGGGTGTCGCGACACCCCCCACCCCACCCTCCTCCTTCGCCCCTCTTTCATCACCGCCAGTGCTGGAGATCTACCCCTCCCCTTCCCCCTGGCACCAGAAAGCCTACTCATTTCTCTGCATCCCCAAGGGTGTCTCTGCGGAAAGGTATTGCCGTGCTGGATGTTGGATACCATTGGAATGCCAGTTGGTTGAGCTGCTCGCCACTGGAATTCAAAGAAAATAGCATTATTAAATTCATGATTATCTTCTTAATTTTCTCCACTCCAAAATGTAAGCTACATCGTCTTCTCTGATCCCAACAGGTAGTTCATATTTTTCACAATTCTCTAAAAGTCAGCTCTATTTTTTCCTAGTTCGTCTAGTATATTGGAACGTTTCTCCTCGGTCTTATCGATGACCAGAGTAGTTGAAGAGATCAATCTGACAGCCTGCGAGTAACTTGAGAAGGTGTGTATGTCTCTTCTTGCGCATAGGACATATTCAATTATCTCAGGTTAGGTTCACACAGGTATATATCTTAAGCCTATCATCAAATCCAATAAAAATTGGACGTACTGGGAAAACATCGTGAATTAATTTTGAACGCTTATCTTTCTATTCTAAGTATATCAATTTTCATTATATTAAGCCGGAAACACCAATGCGCGGGTTATTTTTATATTGAATTTAATAATAAATTTGATACTTTTAAACCATTAACGACTTGTCACCTTCTCCCACAAAATGTATAGTGCGTTAACAACGTTTTCTGTATAATATCAGTAAATTGCAATGGAGGCTTGTCCTCCCTAGAATAGCTGCTTCTGATGCTTACAAACAAAAGAATTGTTTTGCCCCAAGAAAATCTCTTTCTTGTTTGTCCCATTTTACTACGAGAAGCAACTAATGAGTATCTGACTTTGAATGAAAAGAAGACAAAGCTTCATTGTGACGTGTAATTTGCGTATTCTAGCAATTATTATGTTCTCCTTGGGGAGATAGTTTCCAAATGCAGAGAACACTAATATATTCCTAGAAAAATAATTAGTCAACAGTGTTGTATGTGAACATTGAATGAAGTGCAACGCACTGTGGTTCAATTACTATTTTATGTTTACTTTCTACAAATAAGTGTTCTTAGGGTGAGATATTTTTGCACATTCTGCTTTCTACAAAATGTTCTTAAACAATAATACGCGAAAGATTAAGAAGTGAATTTTGTAATGTTATTTAATGTTCAACATCTTAGAAATATATTCAAATAACAGGACATTTAGTTCAGTTATTAACAATAATCAAAGTATTTATGTGTATTTAAAACTAATCTAACAATATTTAAGTAAGATCCTTCACCTCTCTCAGAGAATGGTATTAAAAGAGGATCAGCTATTTTCTCAGTTTCATTCCTTATTCAATTAGATTCAATAGATTTACGAATATTTAAATATTTAAATTAATATAATAGTGCATTTTCCATTTCTATAATCAGTTTTTATTGTATTCTATTATAGCAATTTCGTTATTTAGTAAATAAAATGTATTTATTCAACAAATTTTCTCAGAACCACCTAGAAACTACATATGAACAAGAAAGCAATATATGCTACCTGGTGAAGTTCATGGACAATTAAATAGTAGTATGATGTGGTGGAATTACATACACTAGCCACACCCCTAAGATAGTTCAGTATGATAATTTGAATAGGACGTGGGTCGCGGAATCTTTGAACAATATTCACACACACAAATGTTACTCAAATATATTAACATCTATTATCATCAAATCAACTAATTTCTGTAAGAGAGAGACGTATACTGTACACAAACAATATAGTTTAAAGTTGCATGTTACAAGATTCATTACAATTCGTGTACATATCGATGCACATAAGTGCTAATACCAAGGCAGATAGGACTTCTATCTGCAAAAAGGTAATGATATTTGACGAGGTTCGTAGAACACGTCTTCTAGCCACGAATAATATTTCAATTTAGATTTTTTTTTAAATTTTGCTTTGACGCAAACGCATAAGGCAAGTTAAGAAGGTGGGGACTGATTGTCCAATCAAATGAACGGATTCGAAAGATTCAAGAACTTTTGATCTGGTAGCCATGAAGAAATAATAAAGTTCATCTTCGTCATCTACTCATTATTTCTTCATGTAATTACGTCAACAATACTACATCATAACTCTCACAATTACCGGTAGCCATTGCCGAGGTTCGGCGCAACCGTTACGGCGCCAGTCGACAAATGTCTGAAAAACGCTTGCGCACGGCACACGTGCAGAGTCAGCGACTTGCCATCCTCTTTGCACCCTGATGAGAAGAAAAGAGGTTGTTTCCAGCTATGAAATGATAATACAGAGCTAACTGCAGAAACAAACATTTTTATATGAAGCATAAAATGTGCGCTGAAATGTCCTCGCAAAAAAAAAGAAATAATTATTACACTATGTGCGTATGTGACCCTGTGTTTTGCCTGGATAAACCAGATGCTGAGTATAGTAGTATAGTACAGTATATACAGAGAGACTAGTTCTAGTGGATGCTTTTTAGAATGAACGACTTTTCGGATGAGATATATTTTTCCTGCTGTCTACAATATGCAAGTTGCGATTGTCACTATCCAACTTTATTCCAGTTACCTCATTCAATAGAAGCTTAATTCATAATCTCGTGTTTCAAACATAATTGAAAGCACTTCAACGTAGCTATGTTTCTAGACTGTATTCTTCCATTCGTCCGTGAACATTCGGCGTTTTTATATGCGTTGTAATGCCTGGTGTTCCGCCAATAACAGTTTAAGTTTTCGTTCATAAGGCATGAATGACTATGCTCCTACCGAGTTCATTTAGCTCCAACACGTGTTCTAAGTTAATATACGTTTGAGAGTATTTGGGTTGCGCAAATTACTTGAACTTAATTCTAGCCACGAAAATGGGAGCCGTGTCTTTGATTATCGTTGTTTTTCAGAGAGCGGCCACGATTCATTCCCTTGGATCATTGACGCCAACGCCACCGCCACCGCCATCGCCGCCTCCGTCACCACTTCAGACAAATGCCAGATTCTCACACGTTTTCCAGCATACGATCAATTCTTAATCATGACGGAACTATTCACATAGTTAATGATTTATAATAATACGAAATATTTGAAGTAAAAATGATTACAAAACACGTTTCATAAGTAATTGATACTTCTGGCACTGAAGAAATTAACGAATCTTCCCCAACTATCTTTTTTTCCGCCAATTAATGTAATTATGAAATATACTCACAGCTTAATATAAATTGAATACAAACCGTTCCCAACTAGTAAAAATAATTTAAATAAACAATAATCAATTAAAATGACATAATAGTCAAAATAAAACGTAGTTTATTTCAATTTTTAATATTTTGACAGATAAAATATAAATAGTTATAGCAAATTTTACGAAAACAAATAATTTAATCGTGTTGCGTTCGGGATGTTTCTATTATTTCTATTAAAGAATGAAAAATTAGTCAATGAATTCAACATTTCTTCCCAATTCACTTTATTTAATATCCATTGTTCTCCAATAATATTAACTTTGATTTGAAAAGACGACTAGAATTACATTGAGAACCAAACGGTGAAAAAATGCTCTGAAAACTCTTTTCAAAATAAAATGATATTTTTTAGATATTCTTAAAACGTTCTCAAAAATTCCAAAATAGGTATTATTAGTATGATGCTAATTAACTTCAAGCACAGAACATTGTAAAAATATTATATTCGGAAAAAATAATTTAACAATTGATAAGGTTAACAAACAAAATCTTATTTTCTTCAAAAATATTACCCCAAAATAGCTCTTCCAAATTCGTAATCAGAGCGCAAAATAATTCCACGAGATAGTCGTCAACCTCGGCAATTCCTTGCGCGGTAAATTAGGACGAAATTAAAAAAAGGCGGCAGATTGCGCGAAATCGGATTGCGAGGGCGGCGTCGTTGGCGGCGGCGACAGGGGCGCCCCTCGCGCCGGCGCCATGAAGCTGATGATGTCGCGCCTGCGCGGCGAGCGCTCGCCTGTGGCGCCGCCGCAGCGCGACCGAGCGCGTTCCGTGTGCGTGGACCGGCTGGCGGCGCTGCTGCCGCCCGCGCTGGAGCCCGCGCTCGCCCGCCGCCGCGCCTCCGCCGCCGTGTAAGTCGACTGCCAGGAGGAGGCACACATCCACCGAAAATCGTCGATGCTTTTTAAAATAGGTTTAGTTACATCGATTAGCAAGCATCCGTGTTCATAACTCATCGACTGAAAATCATCGATGCTTTTAAATAGGTTTAGTTACATGGATAAGAAAGCATCCATGTTCATTATACATCGACCAACAATCATCGATGCTATTAAATAGGTTCAATTATATTGTTAAGAAAGCATTAATGTTAATAATACATAGACCAATAATCATCGATGTTTTAAATCCATCAATACCAATCAATACCAATCCATCGATGTTTTTAATAGATCAATAAGAAAGCATCTATGTTCATAATACATCTACCAAATATCATCGATTTTTTTAAAATAGGTTTATTTATATCGATTAGACAGCAGCCATGTTCATAGTACATCGAACAAAAACATCCATGTTTTTAAATAGGTTTAGTAACTTTGATTAGAAAGCATTCATGTTTTTTAAATACGCTCAGTTACATCGATAAGAAAGAATCAATGTTAATAATGTATCGATAAAAATCTTCGATGTTTTAAATAGATTTCGTTAAATCGATAAGAAATCATCCATGTTAATACATCGACCAAAAAATCTTCCATGTTTTTTTAAAAAAGGTTCAGTTACATCGGTAAGAAATTTTCCATGTTAATAATATATTGACCAAAAATCATCCATGTTTTAAATAGGTTTAGTAACATTGATACGAAAGTATCCATGTTAATAATACATCGACCAAAAGTCATCGATGTTTTTAAATAGGATTAGTAACATCGTTTAGAGATCATCCATGTTTTTAAATAGGTTCAGTAACATCAATAAGAAATCTTCCATGTTAATATTATATTGATCAAAAATCATCCATGTTTAAATAGGTTTACTTACATTGATAAGAAAGTATCCATGTTAATAATAGATCGACCAAAAATCATCGGTGTTATTAAATACGTTTAGTTACCTCTAACGTCAAATGTTTCCGCTGAGCTCGTGCGCGCCTGCCGACGTGTCTCCGCCGCTGTGTGTGTCTATTTCTGGACCAGGGACGTACAACTCCTATACGATTGAATGAAAACCAGAACGGTACAAATGGCATTTTACAATTCTGAACAATCTGTTTATTTAAGTCATTATTACTGTAAAATCGTAATGCTTCGTTTCATCATTAAAATCACGGCATTTTAATAGTACATTAAACCCACGAAAATATGAATTCGTACATTGCCACTAATATATAGCCTAAAATAAATACGTTTTCGAACTGTCAAATAAACTGATTTACATAGGTGTGACATGATCTCTGAGTTTTCAAAATATACGCGCCTCCTACGCCCTTGAAAGCTGAGCATTATAATGCTTTTCTCGGGTGTAGATTTTGTTAGTTTGGTTTTTCCTCTGCATCGTTCTTCTACAGTGTGAAATCTTCCACACGAAATTGTTTTCTTTTGTGTATGATGTTCACACTGTAAGTGTTAAGAGGAAAAATGGTTTCGTGACCGATGTCATGGTTTTGCTGCACTAGTAAATGCCTTTCGCTCGCCGTCCAAAATATTAGAAACATATAATGGCTGAAAAAACTCCACGAATATAGCGGTATACCAACAGAAGAAATGCAGTAGTAAAATTTACGAGACCAACCTCGAACAGTATTATTGTACGCAATGGTAAATTATACAGTGGAAGCACTCACGACACACACAGATGGAAGGGAGTAACATCAAGCTAAGAAACAAGTTACCCAGTGACTCGCGAGACCTAAAACGAGCAGGAGTTCTGAAACATTTTATTTTTAACATTAAATGCTACCCTTTACAAAAAATATACTTCTAGTAATTATGTATCTCTTCTTCAATGGCGTCCGTCACTTCCTCTTCTTCATAAATCATTTGTGACAGTTTGTCACAAGATACACGTAGAGAAAGCGACGGCTTGACGTCATGGATAACCGAAATATAAAAAGCCTTGGAACATTCAGGTCTGCAAGGAATAAAACGAGAGAATAGTCATCAATGCCTCGATCAATAGAAAGAACATCAGTCGTGAAGTTCAACGAGGTACAAATTCCCCGGGCTGTCTGGAGTTTAATGCGAGGGTGACGCCTCCCCAATACGACCCAAAATAGACTGACTTATTTGCGTGATGAAAATGGCATAGAATGTTTATCACGATCGCTCGTTCATTGATTGCGTCCACCACGTCCATTACGAAGAGCTTGTTAGGATTCCATAATAAATTCTCAGTAGATTCTCAAAGAGCACTACCTTCATATTCTCTTTTATTTGCCTGTTATTTTCTTATCACGCCAAGGCAACATGCAATAATGGTCTTCAGCACTTGTGGTCAATTGGAATAGTAATAACGTAACAAAACGAAAACAGTGTAATTTTACGATATTTTGCGAGCTTAAGCAAACTGTCTTAACAAGGCAGATCGAGAAGAACGATGGAACATTAAAAAAGAAATGATTTATGGCCATCAACATCAACAACGGTAGTGTTTAATGCATCGACGGGTTTTCGTTCTGTAAAGATACAAAATATTCTTCTTCAAAAAAATGTTAAGTGAATAAAATCTGCAAACAATTTGTTTTCTTCGTAATTTTAGATTAGTTTTATTGTTATCACGACAATGCCAATGTGGTGTCATTTCAATGCTTAAAATTTATAATATGCTGTTATTATTATCTTAAATTGATTTGAAAATCGTTTTATTACATTGTTTTAAGATTTCATATACCCTTCAATATAAGGGTGCCGTGATGATAATGGATGTTCCTTTATTCAGTCGAATGCGTCCTTTTCAAATCTGTAAATGCCCTGCCAACCTGCCCGTAGCAACCTGCAATAAGCACGTCTGAGCAATCGCTGAATCGCACGACCAACAGATTTAGTGTGCTTTCCCAGCTGAAAACACGCACTTGAGAGAATAATGCAACGAGCTCCTTTGGCAACGCGCTGTTCTACGCCACCTGTCATCGCTCCGTCGTCCTGTTGGGCGCGCAGTTGTTTCCAAGGCCGTCTGCTCATTGCGTCGCAGGGACGATGCTCTCTTTGCGCCACCCCCGCCCACCCGATTTCACGGCTCGCCGCGCCCCTCGGCGCTCGCAACGGCTGCACTTGTGAGGGGCTTGCTTCCGATCAGGATATTGAATAACTCCGTCAATTTCTTTTGCAAGGTATTTTTTCCACACCCGTCAGCCGGTTACCCTTTGCGTTCCAATAGGACTCGTATTCGACCGTCCACTAGACACCAACCCACTCGCGGGCTCCTCTCATCTGGGGTCATCAGAACGAACCTAAAACTTCATGTGTTATTACAAACCCAGAATATAACAGTTATTACCCAGTCTATCAGTCAGTTTTTCTACAAGTTGATAATTCAATTGAAACTGAATTGAAGCGATCATTATATCTTAACTCATGGCATTATATGAAGGAGCTACGAACTTAGAAGATTCGAGAGTGAAGAATATCAATTTTAGCACGTATGATAGTGCATTTCAATAGTTGTTAGTATATAAAAATGTTAAAACGTAATATTAGTACGTTAGTTAATGTTACGATTCCTGTTAACGTTCGTACAAGAGTGTAAATTTAAGTGATCAGGCGGAAAAGTATTTTTAGCCTACCTGCGCCTCTCAATATAAGCAATAATTCTACATGTTGCTACATTCTACCACCGGCCAACATATGCCCAATTATAGAATAAAGTTTCTGTCTATCTATCTATCTATCTATCTATCTATCTGTGTGTCTGTCTATCTATCTATATCTATCTGTCTGGCTGTTTATTTACCTATCTATCTGTCTGTCTGTCAGTCTATCTATCTGTCTGACTATCTGTCTGTCTGACTGTCTATCTATCTATCTATCTATCTATCTATCTATCTATCTATCTATCTGTCTGTCTGTCTGACTACCTACCTATCTATCTATCTATTTATCTATCTGTCTGTCTGACTACCTATCTATCTATTTATCTATCTGTCTGTCTGACTATCTATCTATCTGTCTGACTATCTATCTATCTATCTGTCTGACTATCTATCTATCTATCTGTCCTGTCTGTCTGACTATTTATCTATAAATAATCCTCAAACGCCCATATTTCCTAAGTAAAGTCGCGTAAACGTCCATCTCTGCCTCCGAACCCCTTCTCCCACTGAGTCAATTCGGTCGTTTTTTTTCGGGATATTTTGAATAAAACATAAGGAAGAAGGAGGCGAACGTAACCTGGACGTAAATAATACATTTCTGCCGACGTCCTCTCAGCGATATCCAATCGCGCGGACACCGCGTGCATCTCGCGATTTCGCCGTCGGCGTCGGCCCGACACCCGGGTCGCCCAGACCGCGCGGCGCCGCCCACTGGCGATCTCCCCCTACACACACACACACACACACACACACACATGCACATACATTCTGTCAGCAGAGGCTCTTAAGGAGGGGTTCGAGGTCCCGCAGGAATCCGCCAAGCTCTTGTTGGGGAGCAGAGAATGTCCTCCTACTACATTTTAACAAAAAAATTATTTATTTTTAAACAAAAAAGTATTTATTTTCAACAAAAAAATATTTATTTTTAACAAAAAAATTATTTATTTTAGTCATGGAGGTGGATTATGTCGGTAATTATGCTTCAAGTCATGAAATAGGTTTCGTGTGGAACGTTTATGTGTTATTTTAGGAACAAAGGAGAGTTGTAGTTATTGATTGCAACTAAGTACTGTAGAACGTCGGTATTCGGATCTCATTGGGGGTGTGGTCTGTTCGGGTTCGGAAATGTTCGGATTATTGGAAAAAAAATGTGCCGTACATACGCAAATACATCTGTAGGATTACTCGTCAGAAAGCAATATAGCGTGCGATGTGAGAAAATGGTAACGTAACGTAGTGATCACATCATCACATCGCATCACCAAGCAGAGTCAATTCCTTATAGAAAAAGACGTTTATCTATTTTGCAACTTCATCAAAGTGAAAATTACTGCTACGTAAACATGTGATTTACACCGTAGTTACCTGTGAAATAACCGTGTCATTTCGACAACTAGCATTTCAATAATTAGTTGTTAGGTCTTACACTAATTATAAAATCCTTTTTTTACCCTTAATCTATTAATTTAATTTATTTCGTTTATTAATCATATATCTCTAGTTTTCTTCGGATTATCCGAAATAGCGGATATGTGGGTGTCAAATTAGCGGGGTTCTACTGCAGAAGTGTTCTGATTGGAATAAAACTGTGTATCTTCTCACGTAAACCTGTTCTATTTCTTGGATCAGAGTTTCAGTATAATCCTAAATTGATAAACTGAGCTTGTATCCGACAGAGTTTCTTAGTAAGTGGGCTATTGAATAATGAGAAAAACGTGAAGGTATGTATGAGGAGTGGTTTGAGGCGGGAGTATTAGGTGACGCGGTCTCTGAGAGTTTTTTTGAATTCTCAAGAAGGGTAGGGAGGTTTCTTCCTGGTGGATTGATCAATAGTGATTCTGGGCGCGTCAAACTGCTAACGGTCATTAGTCCATAAGTGTTAAGTGCATGTGCTGATCGTGAGAGTTGGATTTTTCCTCGGCTGGATGGCGAGATCCCGGCGACGACAGTCAGTTTGCAAGGTTTTCCCCCACCTAGTATATCCCTCTAGCGGAAAATTCCCTTTTCTTCTCTCTTAATTTAGTTATTTTTTTGTTTTTTGAGTAACGGATATGGAGTTATTTAATAGGTAGATTTTGATAAAGTTTGATAATGAGGAAAACGTGAGAATTTTCACAGTTTGGCTAATACCATGCTGTGTTTTAATGCATCGAAAAAAAGCTAGGAAATTTTCTTATAAAGTTAAATACACAGTTAATTCATAATATGATTAGATCCTTTAATAGAAATTAATCTTAACTTACGGTAACCAACAAGTATATTTAGATGCTTTTTAGTTCACTACACAATGAGATATGTATTATTTGTCCCCGTTTGTAATGTGGAACTCCATATGCTTCATTCCTCATTTAAAAATGTTCTGTAAAGACAAGTCAGTTTTTCTCATAGATAAAGAGAAAATTGATTAAACGAATTGTAAAGAGAACAACAAGTCACAAAAAATAAATCCTCTAGTAACATAGATATGGTGGCTGTGTGCCCATGAAGTAATTTAAGCTGGCATTTACACCGAATGCCCCGTAATTGTACCAACAAAAAATTCGTAGACTCGATTGTCAATGGAAAAGGTTCGGCAATCGTTTAGCGTCGAAAATGTTTGTAACAGGCTTAATTTGGTTGTCTCGCGTGGATCAATTCACACTTTCTCCGCTTAGCCGTTCAGAACACGCACCAACGGGCGGTGCTGTTGAATAGCGGGGGAGAGGGGTAAGCTCTGCAGTGTTACGTTCAGCGCTGCGGACGATTCTACCGCTTAGGCTAGTCCGCAAAATGAGTCGCAGGTGCATGACGCGACGCAGGGTGATTTGTTGGTGAGTTTCTACGAACCACTATGCTTATTCAACCGCGCGCGTTGTAGCGCAGGGAGACGTGTAGCCGTTTATGGAATGTTTGACCCTGCGGAGGGCACTGTCTTGCACGCAATTTCTTGAGAAGATTCACCGTGATGACACAAACTATGATTATATACTTAATGAAGAGAATGAGGAGTTTTATGAACCTTGGTAGCTATTATTCATCAGTATCAACAAGTCCAATTTAAGACACTTTTTTAAAATTATCTATTACCCATCAATGTAATCTAATAAATCACCATGTCCCCTTATTTTTTAATTTCTGTGAAAGTGCGAAATATGCAGTACCTTTAGATAATGCAAAAATATGCAAAAAATTTGGAAAATACAAATTTGGCAGGAAAGCTCCAAATGAGCTGATTCGTAAAAAAATTGTGATAATTCTTCTAACAATCTCTTAGTAAATAATATATGCATTGCATTCAAATACGTCCATTTTGATTTCCTAGCTCTATTGAATTTAAAATACTATATAATAAGTAAGAACTTACTTTAAAAACACTGATTTTTTTCTCGGTTCCAAAAGTCATTGTGACGTTGCAGCCGTCCTCTGCAAACTTCATTTCCATTTTTGATTAGATCGTGTAGTTTGGAGTGATCACGGTTTAATCTAAAATAGTTCTAAAATTTGCCATCATCAAATTCCTTAAAGCAAATTCTCCACATGTTTCTCTTTTTTTCATGTAATCCTTCTTTCTCCCTTTTGCTCCAACAGAACGGCGTAACATAGCGTGTCTAATTCGGCCTCGCTTTTGCGGTCCGATTTAGAACTCAAATTCACTAACATCGCAGAAATATTCGACATTCGTACCGGCATGAACTGCTTGGTGAGATCCATCCGCGTGAACTGCGTGAAGAGCGGCACATCTTGCAGCGATCGCCGCTGTGACTCACTCTGCCGTGAGGAGTCGGCATGAGTGACGCTGCATCTCGTCACATACCTGCGTCATATTTTGCGACTGACCTTCCAGACGCAATGTGACGCTCTCTCAAGGAAAATGTCACCTAAGGGTCACGATCGATCTTACCTGTTGTTGGTACATAGGCGGCCAAATCAATTTCAAATCTGGCGTCACTCTTGGAGCCCATTCATTTTGACAATTCTTTGTGGCATTTAAGAAGAAAAGATCATATATTTCAAACATCGCGTTCAAAGTGGAATTAATTTGGCCCAAAAAATCGCGAATTCTCTCTCACAAGGAGCAAGAATTCATTTGGGATAAAACTCTTTTATACAAATCTTCAAAAGTGGCCTGTAGATTGCACCACATCCTGGCCTGCCGATGAAGAATCTTTGCACATTGTAAAATTCCCTGAATCGGATTTTTTCCACATACGACGCAACGAGATCGCACTGTTTGAGAATCTGGAGCCGCGAGCACTTTTGTAACGATCGTGCGAAGAGAAGCTAAGTAATACGCGTATTGGGCGCATTGAAAGTTTCGTGCCGCAGGGTTTTGTACGTTGGCAAGCATTCCTAGCACGGTATGCAGTCTCCGTGACCCAGCGTTCTGAGACGTGGCAAAAAACAGCAGAAAGCGTTAATAACGAATAGAATCTGTAACGAGAACGTTTATTTTCGTCCAGACAAAAATAATTATGGCAAATGTCTTCAATACTTAATGATTCTTATGCGTGTTAATCGTGTCGATTGGGAGTCATCTTTTCAAAATTTAGACGAGAACCCTCTTCTAAGCTGTTCTAGACGAGAGTATCCTCTTTAGACGAGAATACAGAAAGGTAATGGGCAGGACCACTTGGTGCAGTTTCTGCAAATGCTCTCCCAATTATCTAAGCAATATCTTGCAGCCTCGACACCCCTCTCCTCTACAACTCTTGACGTCTCAGCTACAACGCGTGTCCCGGTGCAGCGCGAAATATTTGAATTATCCGCCACGAAATAGTAAAGAATCATGTTTAATTTTTTTAACATGAAAATATTCATCGAAAAATCAGCACCAAACTTCAAAAAACAGTAACAGTCTCCATGGATGTTGCTGTTATAATTTTGTATCCCTTCCAACATGTCGACATTGTGTAAGTGAGAAGTTTGACATTTACATCTCTCGTAATATTCTTCAGATCTTCCTTTTTAAAAGAGAAAGGGCGAACTCGTTAGCACATGTCTTAAAAATACACGTAGTAGCATCGCCTAAAAGACAAGCAAACAACATCAAATTGTACGAAAACTCGATAGGACAGAAGGGCAAAATTCACAATTTTTTTAAATACCGACATTAACGTAATCAGCACACCTCACTACCTCAATTCAACAAATGTCTCAATAAATGTGTTCAAAACCTGGGATTGATTGATTGATAGTGATACAGGGCGCGTTATCTGCCAAGGTCATTAGTCCCGTAAGTATAGTGAGTGTTTCCCTTGGGAGGTGGATGTGGTCTTCCCCCGTTAGATGGCGAGATCCAGCACCAACCTACGGTCGGCTAGCGAGGTTTTGCTCAACCAGGTATCTCCCACCAGAGGGGCACCGCCCCAGCCGGGACAAGCTCTAAGTTTCCGGTATGTGTGGTTGTGTAGTGCATGTTAGTGTATTTGTAAGTAAAAGGTAAGAATTGGACAAGGAAGAAGAAGGAAAGATCGCGTGTGGCCCATGGCCCGTTTGTTAGGGTACCACTCCGGCATTCGCTTGGTGTTGATCGGATAAACCATGGACAACTACCGATCAGTGAAGCAGACCGCTAGAATTCTCCTTCATACAGCAACTGAATTCGACCTAGCTGATAATCTAGTGTCGATAATCCTGCCACTGTCTGGACTCGAACCTAGGACCTCCCGGTGAGAAGCACTGCAGTGACATTAGGTGGTGCCATGAGCCACCTCTCTTGGTTTCAAATTCTGGGAGAAAGAGCGA
Organism: Gryllus bimaculatus; assembly: GCA_017312745.1. Taxonomy (NCBI): domain Eukaryota; kingdom Metazoa; phylum Arthropoda; class Insecta; order Orthoptera; family Gryllidae; genus Gryllus; species Gryllus bimaculatus. Next base: position 7,352,053 of record BOPP01000047.1, on the reverse strand, counting down.
CCTTGACCGACAAAAGCCTTTACTTGAAAACAGTTTTAGCCGACTCTTAATGGAAAAGGGCGGAGGGTGAGTGCGCTATGGATCCAGTTGTAGTGGAGCCCAGATGCTCCGCGAGCTTTCCCTCGTGTTCTTCCCTGTTCCACAGGGCTCCTCCCTCGCCTTATCGGGAGCCGAAGCCGCTCTCCTCCGAACTCGCCGGAACGACTGTTACGGCCGCTCATGACGTTTATGTGCCATTACGTTCGCGTGATATGTAGCCGCGCGTAACAGAAGTGCGCGCCGCTGATGGGAGAACACATTTACGACTGCTCTTGCATTGCTCGAATTAAATGTCTAATTTGCTCCGTTTCAGAGTTCGTAACCGCGTCGAGAAGTGGCGTTGATATCATCTGTAAGAGGTTTTTGAGTGATTGGGAGATAGGTACTTTTAACGGTTTTATAGTAGTTGCTGTTGTCGGTTCATGAGATATATAGTGCTATTTTTCATCTAATTCACACTACTGTCTATCTCCGTAAATAAAACAAGACGTTTTACAAGCATTTTAAATGTGCACTCTGAAAATTAACAAACCTATGGAATAACGGCGCATTTACAACTTTTCTTTCACATTTTGGAAAACCTAATAACATATTGTTTGAAATAATTTCAGTGGATTTGAAGGTGAGACCGTATTATATTAAAGGTGATAGATTATTTAATAATTAGTTTCTATTCGGTAAATATACATTCCCAGAAACAAGATCGTACATCAAATTTATTCTCTCACAAACCTTTCAGTGATTTTATTATCCAGGAGATATTTGATTCTTGTAAACAATTAGTAAATCATAATAAGAATGTAATTCGTACTTTGAAGGTTTGGGACACTAGCAGATAACATCCTCCAGATTTTAAAGGACAAAAACATTATTTTAAATTATAATGAATGCCTATTGAACATTCACTTAGTGAATAAAAGTCATCGGACACCTAGTTGTAGTTCTGTACGAGACCAGACATGTACGTAATAATGTACATGAATACTTTTACTCTTTCCAGAAGGTGTTTTACCATACAATGATAGAAGAGCTTGCTTCTATTCTTTATGAAACACGGTAAAGAGGTGTTGCCGGGATGTTCGGCGAATTATTATTTCTAACAACCGATACTCCAGTCCATTCGAAAAGATGTTCAATGGGATTCAAGTAGGTGCGTGGTGCTAACCTCTTTAGCAAATCCAGCTGATTTCCTTTGAATCACTACGCACAGTCCTTTCATTGTTAACAAGAACATTATCATGTTAATACACAAAAAGTTCGATACCAAGTTGCCACAGTGTGGAAAGTATGGTAATGCCAAAACTATTTTTATAAATACCTATGTCCATCGCGTCATCGACCAAAACTAAGGGTCGATGCCCCTGCAAGGAATATCTTTGTTACATCATCACTAAATTTTACTCTAACCTTACCATCGTAAATATCATTTCTTTGCCAGGTATCTGTTAAGTCCACACACCCAGACACACGACCATTAAATTCCGCCCTATCATCTCTCGACATTCTGCTCTTATTGATCTCTGTACTTGACATGGCACGGTATACGCGTTAGAGGACGAAGATGGCTGATGGTTGCCTTGTAGAGTTCCTATTCATATTACTGTTCTTACTAATTTTGTAAATTTATGATAGAAAGAATTGGGTGCAGTCCTTCCCTCACGTTCGTATTATTATCTCTTAAAGTAAACTTGGTAACATTATCTCATGTGAAATCTATAAAGTCGGATCGCCGGAAATTACATTCTGTACTTTCGATATTTCATGTTAATATTTCAGGACTTTTATATTCCATGCAAAATGACGCGTAAGATCTCTAAGAATAAAAAAGGCGGATAATCGTATCCATTTATACATGATTTTATTATGAGTAATAGTTAGACTTTCCAGGGATTATCCTTTTTAGAAGGTCACGTCCCTTCAACTTTTCACTGGTTAAGCGAAGATAAAAGCAGAACAGGCGCTTGGAATTCTGTGGGAGTAACAGCTGATTTTTATGTTATGATCGGAGAGCAGGGCGTTTCATCGATAATTATTCCAGCTGAAGCGTCTGCTTAATTACGGGGCGACCGGCGAGGGGCGAGCAGCTGCCTCAGTAGGCGTGAGCGGCGCCGGCGGCAAAGCGTGGTTTGGAGGGCGCAGGTGCGGAGCGGGCGGGGCAGGGGCGTGGCGGGGGGAGGAGGCTAATGCCCGGGCAAGCGCCTCTCGGCTTCCGTGTCACGAGGCCACGCCCCTTCGGCTGAGCGCTCGCCATAATGTGGGATGTAAGAATACTTCCTCTCGTCCATCTTCTTACACCGCCCTTTTTATAATTTTCTCTCTTCTCTTCCTCTCGCCTCTTCCTTCTTTTCGTCTACCATTTAATATTAATAAGTTCTTGTTCATTTTTCTCTTTATTTCCCACCCTTCTTGTTTATTTTCGATAAAAACTCTTACTGTCAGGACAGGGTAATGAAAAAGTGTATAAATCGTTTTCCTATATGTAAAAAGAATGTAAGTATCTATGGTTTGGAGAGCTTGTATATTGAGCTTTTACTCTTTACCCTCTAACACTCTGTTAAGTCAGAGTCCATGTTTGTGGATTCGGTGCCGAAAAATCGATTGACGGCTAAATGTCTGACTGTCCGCCTATCTTTCCCTCTGTGGTCAACAATTGCGCCTAAACTGTTCAGACGATTTTCTCCAAAGTTGACATTCCTCGATCGATGTGAACGAACTGAAGGCCTTGCGAGTTTGAAACTGATATTTTGATTTCAGAGGTACTTTATGTGAAGCTTCAACATTTTCAAAATTTTCTCAAAAACTTCTCCAAATTCTTTTATTTTACGTGTTTTCAGATAGTGTGAAGAACTCTTAAAGATATGACGTGGGTCTCGTTTTTGTTAAAACGCCGTTTATTTGTTTTTTGATTGGTTTTTTAATTGCAAATGTTCAAATTTTATCGACATATTCCTACATCAACAATGGTATTAAAGATATATTACCTTAATTGAATCTGTTCATCAAAAACATATATTCCAATATGATCATGTTCAGTATTTCGAAAATATCATTATTTTTGCGTAATTTGGCGTGAAACAGGCTATTTTGAAACAATTTTAAACAAGTATTTTCCCAAAAACTATTCCATTTTTTTCTTTATTTTTCCCCTTGTATGTAGCAAATAGTAGATGCAAAGAAGTTGGTTCTAGTTTCATTCGGGATGAACACTTAGTTTTTTTTGCAAAATTGCAAACTAAAAAAATAGCCTTACAAAAGTGAAATATTTATGATATAATGTGAAATAAAATCTGTTTTAAAAATTAAGTTCGTTAAAAAAGATATTGCACATCTGTAAAAAATAGTATTTTTGTGTACAATTCGAATTTGCTATTAGCATACAATTTGCAAATTTGAATTTCCTCATCTCCATTTTCCAGCATCAAATTTCAGATTGGAATTCACCAACGCTGGTCGCTACGCCACGCGGCGACACGACAGTTGGAAATTCTGAAAATTTCTTTGAATTGTGGTGAGATGTTATAGCTGTATGAAACGTAGTTTGAAGTTCCGAATTTGCTTTGATGTATAGTCTGTAAAAGAATTGTTTTTGCATTTTATGTTCTGTGATTTGTAACTGAGGTGTGTTAATTGAGGCAGAAATTGCGGCGTAATAATATTTCCTACCCGTTACTAAGGGCGAGAAACCTCCTGCTGTTTTAGCATCGCAAGTTTCTTCTTTTTCTGTCATTCCTCTTTTTGATATTCAGCTTCCGTTTCCCTTCTCTACACCCATATTTCATTCTCCTTCCATTTCTTCGCCTTTCATTTCTCTTTCCCTACTTCTTTCGCCTTCATTTTAATGCCTTTTCATTCCTCTATTTTCCTTCGTATTCTTTTTACGTGTTTTCACTTATCTTACTTTACTATGTTTTTCTTCTTCTTCCCTAATATTGCTGAGTATTTATTCTAGAACTATGACAAGAACAGAGACTAGTAGTTCAGCAAATGTTTTGTTTCTTTTTTCATGGTTTAATTCTGAAAGAGTAAATAATTAGGAGCAGTAATTAAACAATTGAAATTATTTTTTAGACACTTTTCTTCACTTTCTGTCTCTTAATATTGAAAAAAAACATAATCAATCTTAATATTAAGAATCACACAAAAATGTTAAAGAATTACACTCAAAAACAAAACAAAATCGTGTTAAAACATGTATTTATTCTTACATGCTAGAGAAAGTCGATTCTTTCATTTCAGTTACTGAACAAACTGAACAAACACCTAACAAACAATTAGAAACTAAACAAATATTTTAATCATCCATATCTTTCAAACTGTACTTTTTCCTCGCATATATGTAGAGACGGATATTTTCATCTTTTTATTCATTAGCATTTTGTAGAATTTTTTGCTGTCCTCTGGGGATTTTTTTTCCTCTTCCATTCCACGAATGCTATATTAGAGCCATATATTCACTTTATGCTTTACTCTTTACCATCCTTTCTGTGTCGCATAGAAACCACACTGTGAGGCCATTTATTTGACATGAAAGCTCTTTCTGGCTCGTAGGTTGCGTAGGGAAATAATTTTTATTCCTCTGGGAGAATTTCATTAGGTGTAAGAGCACGTAATTTACTTTTATTGTCACAGAGAATACGAATAGCGAATCCAAAATATTTATAGATTTTCTACCTGATTTACTTTCCCTTTTCATTAATTGCACTGTTTCAGGGGCACCAAAATGATGATTAATCAATGAGAAATGTACAACTAAATCCGCTTGCTTTGTTTAGCTATTTCCTTCGAATACTTTGAATGGAAATTAAAATGTTTAATAATTCTAACTTATTGTTCATACTGTAAAAACAAGGCGCGAATGCAGCTCTATACTACTGGTGCTACAGAATGGCACAGGTTTTCTCGTGCCAGTTAGTTTTCTAATTTCTTGGGTCTTGGGTCTTGGGTCTTGGGTCTTGGGTCTTACCCCCAACCTCATTCCAGCTGCCAATTAACGCCAACTTACCAAGAACATTTTTTCTAAACTTTTTCGGTTTCCTAATGGTAGAACCAAAATATTACTTTAAAGATATTATAGAAGAGTAAAAAAATCAGCAAAATGACTTTTATGTCATCTTATTCTGCGCATTTATCACTATACGTACAAAAAGTTTGAAAAAAATGGAGCCATTTTTGAGAAAGTGGTGTTTGAACGTTTCTGAAAACGGAGCTCATTTTTACAGAAGTCTTTTGAGTTTTTGAGAAACTTTATGATACATTATTTGAAAAACGTTTCAACAAGTTTAATAATGTACACTAACTCCGTTAATGTAAATATTAACGACATGAGGGAGATGTCAAAAAATTGTAATTATCTAATTAAAAAAATAATAGAGCAAAATGGCGTGCATGTCTCCTCATTCAGTACATTTAGCTCCATTTCTTTCAAAATTTTAAACCTGTATTGATACATTTTTGTTCTTGATATTTTTTAATATTTCTATATTTCACTGAAGACTGTGTAAAAACAACTACAATTTTGGCGTTTTTTGCATGCTGGCGATGCACAACACTATTCGAATATTTGATTTTTAAAGTGTAGTGTTAAGTGAAGTTAATACGTAGAAAATAAATCACCCCCCCCCAAGAAAAGGTTAATAAAAAAGATTAATAATTATAAATAAAATTCTTGAATATTCCGCTATAAAAATTAATGCAAAACCACCACTTCTATATTCAACATTAAAACCTGATACTAATTCAGATTTACCTTCAGAATCAGCAGGAGTACGATTATTTTCAGCCAAACAAGAGTATCTTTATTGAATAAATTGATTTTGTTTTAAATTGTAATTATTTCATAAACTACAATAGCGAGGCATTACCGGGTCCGCTAATTAATATTAAATAATAATATTGCCTTGCAACGAGGGAGAAATGACTACCTTAAGTACGTTGTGGTAAAATATTATCGCCATCCCAGGGAATCTCTATGCGCCGGGAAGGCCCGCCGTGCACAGGCGAGCGAGCGATCGGCTGTTGCTGTAAGCGAGGGCGTCGCAAACGGAGCGACGAGCACAGCGCGGGGGCAGCGAAAGTTCGCGGCCGGGCGCCTTCAGCGCCGCGCCGCGTCGGCGGGAGAAACTATCGATCCATTCGGCGACTTTTTCACCTGCGCGGCGGCGTGCGTGGGTGGGTGCGTGCGAGCGGGTGCCTCCCACGCCACTCCCCCTTCTCCTCCCCCCCTGTGCCTTCAAAGTAGGCGGCGGGAACGGCGGCGGCCGAGCCCGTTTTATCAGGGGTCGTCACCCTGCCCCGCGGGTAGGAGGACGTAGACGGATTATGCGACGCCGTGTTTGTCTCGGGGGAATTATTCTTGTCGCGGTTTACGTATGCACCGCATCGTGTATCTACTAATGCTCTCACACGTGTTTTCGTGGTACAGAGCGGTTCAGGCCTGCAAGGAGTCTATTTTCGTATGTTTCTTTTGCGACAGTTGAATGTAATGTTCGACAACTCTCACGGGGAAAACAATTTCGATTGCTTAGATTATACAAAAAAAAATATTTTGTTTTATGAAATATATGCGAGCATGTATTAAGGTATATACGAGTACAAAAGTTTTACATCACTAATAAACATATTTACAGATCATCATTTAAATTTCAATCGGTTAAAAGTGTCGCCAGTGATGAACTCATTTGTATTGAAGATTACATTTGTTAATATTTGTTCTTCAGATTATAGAAACAGAGTATAATGTTTAGAGGAAAAATCATTTTATCGATCAAAATATTTGTTGTTCTTGAACAATGTGACAGCTTTGTTTTGGCAAACTATTTTGAGTGGTTTTGTTTAGTAGCATTTTTGCTACAAAACGCCATTGGTTAATGACCTGATTATTGATTTGTATATTATTACGGTATTTGAGTACAAACAAATTTGTGTCTGTTTATTTGGGAACAAAACTGTATTAATTGTTTTCTGCTTGTTCGGTTTTGATTTCTAAATGGCTATGTCAATTCAATTTTGTCTCCCAGTGGAAGGCGATATCTTGGATTGTTTGAGAAGATGCAGTTCATGTAATGTGTGTGTGTTTTAGAATCAATGGAGGGGGGCGAGAGACATTTCGAAACACGATTTCTGCTAATGTTCCCTCACAATTTTCCTGGGTGAAGCTCATTGTTCTATTTATGTGAACAATGAAATCTCATTCTCAAACTGAGCTCTGTCTGTATCTTTGTATTTGAGAATCTCAGCAAATTATATATTTAATAGTATTGGTGATAATGAGAAATGTTGAGGAATGTCAGTGTTGATGGTATGGGGAGTCTAATTAATTATTACTGAAAAAGTGCTGTTGGTTAAATATAATTTTTGTTTTTACAAAATGCTGTAGAGTGTGGTACCAACTACAAAACGTTTACTATATATTATTCCAATATTTCTCAATCTGTGGAATTCATGTATGATATCTCGGAAAGTAATTAGTGCGTTTTGTTTCCTTTGAAATGCAGTGTGAAAGTGTTTAGTAAGTTTCAGTTATTGATGAAGTGTGGAACGATGTGCAATTAAACCAAAGTGGTGGTTTTGTATTAACTAGGTTTACTGAGAGAACATTCGAGCCTTCTGGTCCTGAGTCAACATTCCCATAACACATTAGGGTAGAGCTTCTCAATGTACTAAGATACACGAAGTGAATACGAAACTTATATCTCAGTTCTTTAAATAGGAATTATATTTTTAGTTGGTAGTATAATGTTCATGCAACGTCATTTATAACCCTCGTACATTTATCATTTCCAACATCCAGTGTCATAACGAACGAACAGAGAGACCTGCAAAAAAAGCAACATCAGACCCATAGATGACTGTTACTTATTCTTAATTTGTGTAATTTATTATAAATGGGTTAAATAGTTTAAATTTTAAAATAATTTTAACGTGTAGTTCATCTTACAGTTTTAACAGTCTATACCATTACTTTATAAGTTTTTATTCTTACGGGCAAGGAAACCGAGTTCGTTCGTCGGAAAAAACTATCCACTAGCCAATTTTATAAAAAAGGCGTGTTTGTCTCTGATATAGATGTTACGTCTAGGTATTTTAGCTAGGTTATAACGGTATAGTTGTGAGATGGTTAAAAGATTATTTTAAAAATTGTGAGATAACTTGTGATGTGGTCAATAATTAGTTTTAGTTGTGTTTCTTTGTCAGTTTTTTTAAGAACCAACGAGTATTGGTTACAGTTCGAAGGAATTTCTTCAGTATTACCTCTATTTTTATTGATATAAGAGTTTTCAGTACTTATTTAGACAGAGGAGACACAGAGGGTTAGGGGTATAATAATTTATAGGCCAGCGAGTTTCACATTCTCAATTTTTTCTGTAGTTGTTCATTCGGGAGTTTATTCATTTATTTACGTCAAAAACAGTTAAAAACTGTGTATGACATGCTATGGGGAGAAGTTAATTTGAAGTTTAATTGGAGTGTGGCTGAATAGTTAATTTGGTTTCAGGAAATTTATTAATATTAAGAGATTCACAATCTCGTGTACTTGAAAATACCAGCCGGAGGTTACACGCTAAGTTGGTACAATTAACCATTTTGTAACAAAATTGACATTGCATATTCTAAAGATCATTGTTTCTTCAAAGCCACAAATAAATATCAGTCACTAACTCCACCCAAAAACACAAAATGAAAATGTCAACGTCACTCAAAAATAAACAGAACTTTCTACTGAATAGTATGCATCTGCAGGTTGGACTTTGTAACATACTGCAGCTCTTCCGAACTCATTAAACACTTCGCCATTGTTCCAGTATCTACAAAAGGAAACATTTCTTCTGAAACCGAAAGAAAATTAACAGGTGTAGATGGCTTCCCACTCATGTTGCGTGTAACTCAGGCAAAGACCCACTGCCAATGTTTTCGTCACCGGCAACCGCAGTCTACACCTCCTTCCCGACCCCTTTGCTTGCACTGCGTCTCTCAGCGCCTTCTTGCGAAGAGGAATCGTCATTTATTTCTCTAGTAGGCAAATGCTATTTTAGAGGTTTGTAACATGTATTTTGAGACATTCCGTACAAGACCTAATTCAGTTAAATTATGCCTTATTTTCCGTGGCGAGACTCAAGCCATCTGGCCTCTTCTTCCGTCGGATCACCCAAACATCGCTACGTCCCACTCACGGTCTAGCAGAGAAAGGAGGTGTCACTCGGGCGACGAAACAATCGCCGATGCCCGAGCTGGCTGATTACTCCGCGTATAGCGGGAGCCTCGATGTTGCCCGTTAGCGCCCGCGTCACCGCGCCAACTACCGCAAACCGGGCGGTAGTCTCTCCCTTTCTCTCCTTCCCTCTTTGACTCACTCAGTCTCTCTTTCTCTCTCTCCCTTTCTCTCTCTCTCCTTTCTCTCTCTCTCCTTTCTCTCTCTCCCTTTCTCTGCTCTCCTTTTCCTCTCTCTCTCCTTTCTCTCTCTCCCTTTCTCTCTCTTCCCTTTCTCTCTCTCTCCCTTTCTCTCTCTCCTTTCTCTCTCTCTCCCTTTCTCTTCTCTCCCTTTCTCTCTCTCTCCCTTTCTCTCTCTCCCTTTCTCTCTCTCCTTTCTCTCTTCTCCCTTCTCTCTCCCTTTCTCTCTCTCCTTTCTCTCTCTCCTTTCTCTCTCTCTCCCTTTCTCTCTCTCCCTTCTCTCTCTCCTTCCTCTCTTCCTTCTCTCTCTCCCTTTCTCTCTCTCCTTCTCTCTCTCGCTTTCTCTCTCTCTCCCTTTCTCTCTCTCCCTTTTCTCTCTCTCCCTTTCTCTCTCTCCTTCTCCTTTCCTTTCTCTCTCCTCCTTTCTCTCTCTCCCTTTCTCTCTCTCCCTTTCTCTCTCTCTCCTTCTCTCTCTCTCCTTTCTCTCTCTTTCCCTTTCTCTCTCCCCTTTCTCTCTTCCCTTTCTCTCTCTCCCCTTTCTCTCTCTCTCCCTATCTCTTCTGCTCCCCTTCTCTCTCTCTCCCTTTCTCTTCTCTCCCTTTCTCTCCCTTCCTCTCTCCTCTCTCTCTCCCTTTCTCTCTCTCCCTTTCTCTCTCTCCCTCCTCCTCTCCTTTCTCTCTCTCCCTTTCTCTCTCTCCCTTTCTCTCTCTCCTTTCTCCTCTCTCCTTTCTCTCTCCCTTTCTCCTCTCCTTTCTCTCTCTTCCCTTATCTCTCTCTCCCTTTCTCTCTCTCTCCCTTTCTCTCTCTCCCTTTCTCTCTCTCCCTTTCTCTCTCTCTCCCTTTCTCTCTCTCTCCACTTTCTCTCTCTCCCTTCCTCTCTCTCCCTTTCTCTCTCTCTCCCTTTCTCTCTCTCTCCCTTTCTCTCTCTCCATTTCTCTCTTCTCTCCTTTTCTCTCATCTCTCTCTCCCCTTTCTCATCTCTCCCTTTCTCTCTCTCTCTCTCCTCTTCTCTCTCTTCTCCTTTCTCTCTCTCCCTTTTCTCTTCTGCAATCACCGTTTCTCTTCTCTCCCTTTCTCTCTCTCTTCCTCTCTTCTCCTTTTCTCTCCCTTTCTTCTCTCTCCATTTCTCTTCCTCCCTTTCTCTCTCTCTCCCTTTCTCTCTCTGCCCCTTCTCTCTCGCCTTTCTCTCCTCCCCTTTCTCTCTCTCCCTTTCTCTCTCTCCGACCTTTCTCTCCTCCCTTTTCTTCTCTCTCTCCCTTTTCTCTTCTCTCTCCCTTCTCTCTCTTCCCTCTCTCCTCTCTCCCCTTTCTCCTCTTCCCTTTCTTCTCTCTCACCTTTCTCTCTCTCTCTCCCCCTTTCTCTCGTCTTCCCTTTCTCTCTCTCCCTCTCTCTCTCTCCCTTTTTCTCTCTCCCTTCTCTCTCCGCTCTCTCCTCTCCTTTTTCTCTCTCCCTTTTTCTCTCTCCCTTTTTCTCTCTCCCTTTTTCTCTCTCCCTTCTTCTCTTCCCTCTGACTCCTCTCTCTCTCTCTTTCGTTTCAAAAACGCCCGAAAGTATTCATGTAATAATTGAGAGCAATCGCACCAGTGCCAATGCTTTTGTCACATGCTTTTGTCAAACACAAACGCCCGAACACACCACACACCAATAACGGCCTAGGTGGTTTAGGGTATCTAACGATGTCACTGCAGAGCCTCTGACTAGGAGAATCTAGGTTTCGAGTATAGAAGTCGCATCATTTTCGACACTAACTACATAGCTAGGGCGAATTCAGTCGCAGTCTGGAGGACAATTCCAGCGACCGGCTGCTTTTCCGTGTTTTTTACGATCAACATCAACCGACAGCGGAACATTACCATAACAAACGGGCCACAGAGCGCGCGCGATCTTTCCTTCCCCTTCTACGTCCCACCTTTCACACAATTTTATTTATATTAACTACACTATACATATACCGGGAGATAAGACTGGAGTTTAGAGCTTGCCCCGGCTGGAGTGGTTCCCCGCTTTTGGGAGATGGTTGGCCAACGTGTATGTCTGCGCAGGATCCCACTATCCCGCGGGGGACGATCACCTCAATCTCCCGAGGATAACACATGCACTACACTTACGTGACTTATTATGACAGAAGTTGGCGCCCCTTGAATTACTAATCAATCAACCACACACATACATTATTATGTGTTAAGAGTTTACCAATATATCTCAATTTACCTTTTTTTAAATTTCGAAAGAAAATATTTATTTTAAACTGAATCAAATTTCTTGTTCATCAGTTATATCTGTAACATGCTATTTTAATTTACTTTCTATCTCGCAACGAAATTTTTGGAACAACCGACATTTACGTCAACTAAATGAGAGAGTGAAAACGAAACTCATTTCAATGAAGAATCAAATTGTACATTAAAATTCGTCGAACGAGAAAGGTCAGACGATGTTGAAATCAATCTTCTACAAAGTATTTCTTTTCGTCTTTTCGCCTTCGTTCGTAAAAAGGAAAAGTATTGAAATCATGTACCAGAAAACGGCGAACGTTCGACAGAACGACGAGCCTTGGTAACAAAAAAGTGGATAAATCTTGTTCCTGTATACAATACATTACTTCCCCTAATACATTGGTTGTCAGAATTCTTGTTTCGTGGGCCGTAGATTTTTCACTTTCTCTCCTATCGAATACTTCATAAGAAGAGAAAGTTATGTAATTGTGCGTCAGAAAACGGCACATTTTCGCTAGAAAAACATATTACCGGGTTCTGGATACGAAAAAGTGGGGAAATCGTGTTGCTAAATTTAGAAAAAAATCCTCTAACATGTGGTGTTTCCAGAATCTATGTTTTGTTGGTTCTTGATACCGAAATATCGATTGACGGCAAAACATCCGTCTCTCTGTCCGTATGTGGTCAAAGGCTAGCGCCTAAAGCGTTCAGCCGATGTTCTCCAAAATCCATATTCCATGATCGAGCTGAACGGACTGAAGGTTTTGGCCGTTTCTAATAGATATTTTGAGGTTTTTTTACATGCTGTTTTTACAATTGTTGAGGATTTTTTTTACATTAATCGGGCATTTACCTTTTTATGCCTCCGCCTGAGTTCAATCCATAGGGCGCTTGTGTGGCGTACTGCTATGAGTACTGGCAAGTTAACTTTGAAGATCTGAGATCGAGTCTCGGGCCGGAAAAAAATCACTGTTTGAAAACACTTTTGCTTGTTTATTTTATAGTACAATATTGCAGATGATTTAGAAACAATGCGAGAAAGTATGTGCTTTCATTGTACCACTAAAAGCGACACCAAACCAGATTAATTTTTATATGACAAACTTCAGGGACGATGTCTTCTCGTAATCCAAAGGTTATAAACACTGTCTTTTATGATAAGTAACTGCTTTACTATGTCTAAGTAAATGTTAGTAACTGTGTTAAAAAGTAAGACTGAGCTAGCCACTTATTTACTATGTTTATATATCTACAAAATTAAATTGTTGAGAGTTGGCAATTAATCTCATCACACACAACAACAGTGTCATCAACATACACCACAGAGTCAAGCGACGTCCGGTAGGATCGCTAGCGATACTTTCTCAGGCCTTACATGAATCCGAATGCTACGATGAGTGGATTGTTATGTGCTCGACAGATCTAACCACACCTCGTCAGTGAAACTCGACTTGAACACTCTTCTCCTTTCCCCCGAATCAAGCAATAAGTATTCTACACTCAGAAGATAGTAAAAAAAACGTAATTTACTGAAGAACTTGCATTACGTAAACGTGCACGTACCAATTAGAGATGTCTTCATATCCTGCACATTATAGCTGGCAGCCATCATTAAACCTAAATTCTTTAATAGTAAAAACGTAGTAGGACAATATTTCTTAGCCACTACAAATAATGCGAGTAAGTATGCGCTGTTGTACTAATTCTCATAAGATGTTACTACGAAAAGAGTTTAACGACTCACTCTGATAAAACATAAAACAAACAACGTGCTGAGTTTGTTGCCGTTCTGATGTCACGAATACCTAGAAAAAAGACGTAGATTGTTGGGGCGCGCGTGTCGCCGGCGGAGCCCCGTGCGTGGGCGGCGCAGGCGGCGGTGGCGCGCCGTCTGCGGAGCGTCTGCCCGCGCCACCTGGCGCAGCGTTGCGACAGCTATCGATCGCCGCGCGGGGAAGTGGGCTGCGTCGCGTCGCGTCGCGTTGCGTTGCGCGGGAGCACAGTGGCACGCGCGCGCCGCCGCCCGTCCGCCCGCACGCGCCGGCGAAATCTGCTCCGAGGGCGCGACCAGGGCCTTGCAACTCTCCATCGAAACCGGGAACAAAGCTCGAGGGTGCTACTCCAGGAGGTGCTAGTGTCGCCAGGTACAGCTTCAGATTAGGCTCGCCAACTTCCGATCCTAAAAATTGGCTTATTTTTTAGAAATAGGAAAAGTGTTTTTTAAAAATACAATTATACACAACATACACGTATACATACAACTCCTGAAGAAAGCGCAAACATCGGCTCTATCCTTTGTAAAAATTAATGGCCTGCCTGCGACCCGCAAACTCACGCAGCAGCCACGAACGTTTTAAGTATTTTTGGCAGCAGTTCATATTTTAGTTCCTGTAAGAAGGTGGTGCAGAAGAGCGCACCACCCTTATGGTTGCCACCACGTTATATGAGAGTTAAAAGGCCTTGGGCGTGACGCGGGGCAACTGTCGCCTTGTCGTGCAGGTCGTGTGGAGGCAGTGCCAATGAAGCAAATATAAGAATTCAAGTGGAGTTAGATACATTTTTTTGTCGATTTTTGATTTTATTACGTTATTATTTGATTGACTTTTGATTGATATTGAGTTATTGGTTTTCATTTTTTTTTAATTTTTGGTTGATTTTATTTCGTATATATTTTGTTACTATTGTTGATTCAGTAAATACTCCAAACGGGATGTAATTTTTGGTGAGAAGTAATACTAATTGAATCGGAGAAAACAAAAAGATTGATGCCCAGGAGCTCTAAATTTTGAAGAACAAGCAAAAAGGTTCCAAGTTCTGGACGTCGATTATTTTTTATTAACGTTAATAGTTGAAGGACACTTCACAGACGACACAGAGTTTGCGGACAATCAACATAGAAAGTTGAATTTATATTTTAAGAACAGTTTCTCACCGTAAACTCAAACCGTCTAAATGTGACATCGATAATAATAATAAATAATAATTCTCATAGAAAGTTCCACCTCTGATTCTCCGTAAACGATCAGTTAAAATTTTCTGGAGTTTATATATCTTTTCAAATTAGTTGCTGGGGATTTTATCCTATATATATCTATTGCGAAATTAGTTTTAAAATCTTTATTCCCATCACTTTTATGTTGCCTTTATCCTGAAGAGCAAATATACTTCCGTAATGATTCGGTCACCATCTTGGTCTGAAATGGTGTGGTCTGAACAGGTTTTCCTTTCCTGGAATAGCGTTCTCTTCAGCTCCCTACTCACAGCTCTACGTCCTAAAGGGCAGTCGTATATCAAAATTTCCTTTCTGCGTTTATATTATACACTTATAAAATAGATCTATTTCCTTTTAATCCGTTTAATATTTTAGTGTTTGGGACTTTTGTGTCTCAACAGTTACACTGTCCAACAAATACTTCTATTCTCAAAGAAAATATGGGGAATTGATTTTGTTAAAGGCTGTTTAAATATTATAATAATTAAAATAATAAAATAATAAAAAAGCGTAATTTATTTATTAAACCAACTATATCAAGTCGACGTTAAACAAATCACATTAGCATATTATATTTTTGTGCGATTCGATTTTGCACCACGTTTGGACAACTGTTCCATCATCATCCTCAGGTACTGAACAAATTATATTTTATAAGTAAAACTTTAAAAAATTGGGATCCATTATTATTATTATTATTATTATTATTATTATTATATTGTTATTATTATATTATTATTATTATTATTTTCTTTTTTCGCGAATCGGCCATCAGAGGGCCACGCGATATGTGCATCCCACCGGGACTCAGACTTGATTATCGCGGTATGTGTACGTTACTTTTTCTATAGAGGGAATCAGCATTTTAATACTGATTCCATTTTTATACCCCAGGATTGTTAGCTCTGGGAGATGCGATGAAATGAATGATGAAATAGACACACACAAACCTACAGAAACACACATCACAACCATGCCCAAAGCGGGACTCGAACCCGCTATATTCTGGTCTGAGGCCTCTACGGCACCACTGCCTTAGTGATGTTCATCGGACCGGCATTATTATTATTCACCATAGCAATTCACCATACAAATTTAAATGCCGGATAGATACCAAAAAATAAAGTATATTTTTTCTATCACTATCAGATTGGTAGAACTTCTTAAAATGTATCGTATTGATGGTTATTAGGTGCTTTGCATGTAAGGATCAGTTTCTCTGTCTGTTAATAGGTTGTTTGTAGTAAACCTCTTTTTACCCTATAATGTATTTAGAAGCGTATTGTTTAAAAAATATTAATAGTTGAAAGCAGCTCTGATTCGCTTTGGCTTTCTGTAGTAATGCTAATTATGTATATGCATACTTCAATATTCAGTTGCGTTAATCAGTTCCGTTCTGCTCATTCGAATTCATTGGTCTTCAATGAGACAGAGATATTAACATTAACAGACAAACTACGAGTAATCATTATTCTGTTCATGAATGACCAGAAATCCAATTGAAAGCAGGCTACAAAAATGTGTTTCATTAAGATTTTGTTTAATCTCGCAAATGTATCTTTCACCTTTGATAATCATTCAACGACTAACCAACCCAGTACAACCAATGAAAAACCTTCCCAATGGTACAAACAAGATTGACAAAGAGCAGAGGCAACAGAAAAGTTTTCAAAAGTTAGTGAGACAAAGATGAAACATTTTTAAAATTAATTGTACTATCGCAATAATTACGTGGTCATTAGTGACATCTCAAAAGGTATACATTTTTTACAGAACAATAGAATAGAACTCAATTCATTGAAAATTTCAGTGATTTTTATAAAGAGGCTTTACGAATTTAATTTTATTAATATATTATTTTTGTAGTAAACTTTTTTTGTTGATTTAGTAATAGATATTTTGTTGGCTTACAGGTATGGGAAATAATAAGAAACATTGATCTTGATACCCTTTTAGAACTAAAGGACCTGGATATACTTCAATTAGTCACAACGTATTTTTTAAGGAACTGAAAATGTTAAAACCACAGAGATTATATGAAAAAAAGTTCTTGGTCGTCTACCATGAGATGTCATGTTTTTAAGGTGATTTTTTTGCTACTCTCACCTGGGATTTTTTGAGCGATTGAGATGTTTATGACGATTATAGCGAGAGGTTCCGTCAGCATTTTTTGGCATTGAAAAAGCGTTACAAAGGGAAGATGAAACCCTGTCACATGAGCATTTTGCTGTAGGTCAGCAGTGAAAGAAACTCTCAGCGGTGTAAAATCAAGATGTTCTTCAGTAGAGTGAATGTTAAGAAGCAATTACCAAATTCTATTCAAGAATTTCACAATATTTTAGAATTTTCAGATACTATATGTGAAAGGAAGAAACGTAATATCATATATTCAACTTGTCAGTTTGCATTAAAATCCTGTACTTTTTATCCAAAAGTTCAAATTTGTTTGCCAATTTTTTTAATTCTGTTTTACGTGATCTCAAAAAGACTGCTAAAAATATTTTTTGAGACGTGCATCCACGTTAATTTCTTTATTTTCACTGAAAATAAAGATGAAGATGATAATAAGGAAATACCAGAGAACAAAAATCTGGGTAGGATATTTATTATTTAGAAATGTTTCAAAACTCGACCCAACAAATTGAAATTTTAAATGACCGAACAATTTTAATTTATTTTCCACAAAATTGAAGAATTGTGTATATACTGTACAATCCAACATTTAGGTATCAGAGTGTCACCGTACTTTATAATGACCTAGATCCGATTTGTATCAGCCAAAAATGTTATTATATCTACAAAGTCGACAATAACCCAATAAAATTACATAAAAATGAATCAGAGGTGTCTTTCTTTAAAATTACTTTTAAAAATAAAATAAAATATACTTTAACATATAAGTCAATATTATGACCCAAGATACGGATATAATGTAATATGTCCCAAGAAATATTCCAACTCGAACACTGGATGTGATAGTCTCGGCTATTTTCGAACTATTCAGAAAATTCTTCGAGAGTGAATTCAGAACGTGTAATATGCTACAGTTAAATTCTTTCCGCTAAATGAAAATGTAAAGAGAGATGACTAACGACGAACTTAATCCTAGACAAAAGCAGCTGCCTGAGGTTCAACCTTCTAGGGGTACCCCGGCCGAATCTGGCACGAATTAGTATTTGACATTGACATACAGTTCATGGGAGACAATGACTTTTTAATTAAATAAAAAAATCCTACTTCATTTTTTTTTCACTTAACTAACGAGTACTATTATGGTTTTCACACATTCATACTCTGTGAAGTCTGTTCTCTGATATATGATCTCTAATTTTGTTTTTTTGGTATCGAATTCGACTTCGCTCCAAAAGAATACTTTGTAGGTATTGTGTATATTGTCTTTAGATTTGATACAATAATCCAGTGAGTAGAATATTTCGGAAATGATTCATAAAGGCTGGCACAGAAAACTGATTGATTGACTAGTGATTCCGCGTGCGTTAACTGCTAAGGTCATTAGTTCCTTATGTATCACGGGAGGGGGTGATCTTCCCCTGGCGCTGGCTGGCGTAATCCAGCGCTGACCTACCTGGGGTTTTCCTCAACATTGTATCTCCCACCAGCGGAGCACTTCCCCAGCCGGGATAAGTTCTAAGCTCCCGACCGATCTCGCGGCATGTGTGGTAGTGTAGTGCATGTAAGTGTGTGTGCAAGTAAGGGCTGAGGATTGGACAAGGAAGAGGAAGGAAAGATCGCTTTCGCTCCGTGTCCTGTTTTTTAGGGAACTACTCCGGCATTCGCCTTATGTTGATCGAAGAAGCCACGGAACACTACCGCTCACAGCTGCCAGCCGCTAGAATTCTCAATCTCCAGCTATCGGCAAAACGGCAAAGGCACTATTTATTGCTACTTTTATAAGGAAGACCATGTCGTGTGATTGTTTATCTCGTCTCACTCTATGTTTGTCCACCGCGGCTCCTTTCGCCCACTGTGCGCGTCGCCAGCAGCCGTCGGGCGACCGCGGGCGCCGAGACCGCGCGAGATAAGCTGCCCCGCCGTCACGGCTGCGGTCTGGGACGCGTCACCCACTCAATGCACGAGGAGCGCGGTTTCCTGCACCTCCACTGCCCCTCCCCCCCACCCCCTCCGCGTGCCTTCCCCCTCCCCTCGGCGCGCCTTCAATGCATGCACGGAGCACCGCGCCGCCTCTACTCCGACACGAAACAGTGATTTTATCCGACGCGGCGACACAAGGCGAAGGAACAAGCGATGTCATTCGGCATCAACGTATGTCCTACCGTGCTAAGCACAAAGGTGGTATCTGCTACTGAGCTAGAAGGGAGGAATAGAATTGTAAATTTTAACAACGTTTGTTAGTTGATCCCCAATTTATTGAACTGCTGAATTCATAACACATATTGCAAATACTTTTTTTTAATAATGGACTAGATATCGCATTAAATGTATCACCTACGACCAAATAACCATTGTAATCTACTTAAAAATAGCGGATACCAATTTATTCAAAATGATTTTTTTTAATACTTCCCATCTATTTAACCTTAGTTTTTGATAGGTCAAATTACAAAGAGCCAATAATATTTCAATTTGACGAGAAATGCTGATACGACCTTTGTGGTTAGGCCGGCAATATAAAATTTGCATTCTAATGCCCCCATTTAGTACCAGGCGCACGCCAAAGGAAGAAGGTCAACAGTAGATCCCAGAGGGAAGAACCATTAGAAAATAATTGAAGGGGGTTTTATAAATTTAAGAATTAATACTACTTTATTTAGTAATGTATTACACTGTGAGTCGGTTTTAGTTCTCGTTATAAATGTTTTAAAAAATTATTGATATTTCTCCATACATTGGACCTAACTTAAAGGGTTTTCGATACCTGGATTACAAACAATAAACAATATTTATCCTCGAACTGCAACGGTTATTAATATTATTACCTACGAAAAATATACAATGATATTTACTAATCAACCGTTCGAATGTCTTCCAAGTAATCCAGCGTTTTGCCGTCAAATTTATTTTGTATATGAGTCCGCGAAGTCGCCTCATAAGGTAAACGGGATGCTATCTTCAGTTATGAGAATTGGGTACTCAGCTTTTCTCATCTTTTGCTCATAACTAAATTAAATGCACCACGGCTTCAAAAATATAACATTACCACCGCAATCACCTGTGCATTTCCGATTTATTTCTCCAAAATGTGTTATCCTTTTACCGCGACCGCCTCAGATAGCTATCACGTAACAAAATAATATCTACCACAACTACTAAAAATGTATACCCTTTGTTGTGAAAAACTCTATTTTAAAACTCATTCACACATAAATACAAAAAGGAAATCATTCAGATATACGCGCATTACCTTTTTTATGGTCATTTACTTTTAAAACTCAATATCGTACCATACAGCTTTAAGAACATTCGTGGCCTTGTCATGTCAGTGCGTCGAATTTATTAAATGTTCACTTCCCTTGGGAAGCGTTGCCAGCAACTTCGCCAGAGTACGCCGCTGGGGCTCCGCCGACCTCCAGAAATTATGAGCTTGAATTGAAATGCGTTGAAGCAACTTTTCAAAGACGAAACAAGCACGAATCTCGCTTATATTTTTATACTTTGTGACGGTGAAAGTGTTCTTTATATGCAACGGGTCTTTTGACTCAGGTATGTTAAATTAAAGTAACAAGTTCAGCACATTTCGTGTCAAGAAACTCGAACTACAAAAGAATGTAACATTTATTACACTTTTATTTTCATGTGCGCTTTTGCAATAATATTTTAATTGAGATTTATTTTTCCTTCTCCTTAAACTACAGAACTTTTCCAGCATTCTAGGAATAAAGAGGATGTTTTGAAACTGTAGCTATATAATTGAAATTCTTGGTGTGCTTGATTTTTGTAAAGTTACATATTGAAAAATCTATAAAACTTGTTAAAATATATTTTTCTTGTTTTCAATTCCTTTTAGAATTATACAGTAATTTTAACTTTGTTTCCTATGTTTGAAATTGCCAATGGTGTTTGTGTTTGCATTGGGCTATTATATGTCCCATAGAGGGCAACTTCTAACGAAGATAGTTTCGTTCCCGTCGAGGTGCCAACAATTAGCCTTGTGTGTGCTAGCCACTGTGCTAAATGAGCCGATTGGTGATGTCTGCCAAAATCGATTTTGTAGGTCGACTTCTCTGGTGGTTGGCATTCATTTATCATTTAGCCTTTAAAGAATTTCACTAGATATCGAGTTATAAATAAATAGTTTAATTTATAAAATCATTTGAAAATAAGTAAAATTTGGCTTTTAAAAAGAATTCAATTCAATTAAGTTATGCGTAAAATAACGTGGCGAGACTCCAGCAGTCAGGCCTGCTCTTCCGTCTGACCATGCAAATTTCGCCACTCTCCTTTCACCATCTAGCGGAGAACGAAGGTATCACGCGGGCTACGGAGTAGACAATTTTAACTTACCTCAGTGGCTTCTTTTAGGCTTGAGGATCTTTTAAACGCAGTAAATCTACGACATGGGGGAGTAGGCCTTACTTGCCAACCGAAAGAAGTCGTACGAAGGATTTTTTCGTCCTTTCTTGCTATTATTTATATTTTTAAGAATGGTTATTTTCTCGAAGGTATCGAAATCGCTAATCGAAAGTCAACTTGCAAATAATATTCACAAATATTAATATTTAAAAACAACTTTGATTAGTATACTTCTTATCTATTTTTATCGTAATTTACGTTTGGTATTATGGATTGAGTGTCATCAATGAAGAATTCGGGAGAATGAATTTCTTTTACAGATCTGTGGGGTAAATCGAAGTATTTTAAAATTATAAAATAAATATATTGGGGAAATTATTCATTATTCATCTCTTGTTAACTGTTCATTGCAACAGATAAATACTTTGTATATAATGCGAATACGAGCATTTGTGTATTTAATCCATTGCATTCATCGTAAAGTAATTCTATTTTTTTCTTTGCAGTTCATCCACCAACGACCTTATTTCTCGTCGTGGCGTCTTCAGCCGAAGACATTATGGCTCCGTTGAATTGGTGAGTCGCGCCAAAGCACTATTCCCTGCTTAAAATATTGACAAAATTTAGAATACACCTTGTGTGAATATGAGGTTAGTTGTTACTCAAGACTAGAATTTACATGTTATGCCCTCGTATTTAAAGTAGATTTTTCATAATAAATAAAATACATTTCATTGTTCATATTGAACAATAGTATGAATAATGGGAATATTTTTTAAATCCATGTCACCAAATATCAGAAAATTCAAAACGAGACATAAGGGTTTTGAGAAAAGTATTCTATCTTCAGTTGTAGGCGAATCTAAAAATGTAGAGCATATATCTATAAGATAATTCAAAAACAAGTGTAATATTTTAAACTATGACAGTAAGAAAAGATATTGTCTCTTCATTTATTTTGTTTTGTTTCATATTATTGTGATTTTCTTTTTTTTAAATATTTTTCAAATTATTCAGCCTAGTGAATTTACATTGCGTGTTACCTATTGTAAAGAAAGATATTCACAAACAAAAATTAATATTAAACCTTCAATGTTTCAAAAATATAATAAAATAATTAATTTTCATCTCCAAGATTTTTCTTAAATAATCGACGTTTCTATTGCAACAATATCTTAAGTACTGTTTTATTTTTTTAATATCAATTTCTTCCTGTTCAATTTTCACAATTTTTCAGATTTTTAAATGAGAGAGATTTTACATATATTTTTGGCAAGATACCAAATTTAATATTATGTTTATAATTTTTTACTTATTGTTGAATAATTATCCAAACTACTGATTTAAATGATCTGATTTGGCCCTAGCGACCGCAGAATTGAAGTTTATATTTTAAACGCCAGCGCTGCCATGTTTCTGAGATCTGAATCTAATCCAATTGAATTTTGAATCTCGATTGGTAATTTTTTGTCAATGTAATAAAAATTGGTTTTCAATGTGATTGTTAAAAATAGCAAGAGAATAAAATGTACCATTTCGTAACTATTAATGTAATACAATACACAGTCGACTCTGGTTATAGTGAGCTTCTGGCGACTAATTTTTAGTTCACTTTATTATAGGTTCACTACAAATTTAATATATTTTCTTCTATGATTGATTTGATTATTCTGAACGTACAGTTTAAAAATTGTATATCACCACATCTTTCTCAAATTAAAAAAAATCATATTTTGATACCATCTTGGAAAGATTTTTGTTGTAAGCATGTCAGTTTAACTCATTAAAAACTTGGTACTATAGTTTCTTTGTTAGTGTTCGTTTCAAATTTCCAATGCCCAAGAAAGACAAGCCATACCTTGGTAAAAAACTTGAGCATAGGAGACTTCACGTCAGTAAAGACTTCATGCAAAAAATGTAAATGTTTGGAACACATTCCATGAATATATTAGTACGTATTTATTACTTTATTCCGACTTTTGGAAAATGGCATCACCGGCCTTCAAATGGGCTGCACTGAAGCGCGTGCAGGGTCATATCCAAATAAATTTATGGAGATTAGCGACTGGTATTATTTTGCATGATTATCCATTCATACTCCCCAATTGCACTTCTTCTTACAGCTCACGTCTTTAAATATATTAAGCAAACCTTTACATGAACACCTACTTTACACTATTTAAGCATCTCTTTAAGTTACAGTACATGCAATGTTTAGAAATCATTTAGTACAATTTAATTTCTGTCCACTCCTCTCTTCACTGAACGGAATAATCTTACATTATTGCCTAAGCACAATTATTTTCGTTTCATGATGGACATTCTGCTGACATGCGTGTTCAAAGATATGTTACAAATTTATGAGCTCTTTTATTTTGTTTGAAATATTCCTGTGTTTATTGAACTTTCTATAGGTACCTGCGTGTTTTATTTTGATTTATTATGTTCTCAAATTGCAGCAATCACTTTCAGAGAGGATTCTGGGATGTCATTTGATTTCGTAATTAATTAACTCTGTGCATAACAAATTAGTTCGGCAAAATTCATCCAGACCTTCGAATATGTTTACCGCTTGCTAGAGAAAACAAAAATTGTGGGTGGGTAAAAATGTGTTACACAATCCTTGGCTTGACATTGAGAATTTGAAACTGATATTTTTAGAAAATTAACAATGCCACTAATCGTTTTAACATTCGAAATTTTGTACAGTTTATATTTCATGCTGATTGAAGATACATAACCAGCTATTTTCAATGTAATTACCATACAAAATTTTGCCAAAACGTTATATTTTTACAACAAAAAAAACACACCGTTCATTTGCGTGAAAAAGAAAATACTGATTTGAGAATTAGGACTACACGCATTGTGAGTTAAAATCACGCGAATAATCGTAATAGCTCCGGCGGACACATTTCGTTTTTCATAAATGTTTTTCTAAACTACTAATAAAAATACTGTTGGAGAGCTGACCGCCAGGGGCGCCATTGCAGCTGCCGCAGGTGGAGACGGACGGCGGGGAGCTCAACGGACGGCGCTTCCGGGTGGAGAACGGAGAGGCGCTGGGCGAGACGGAAGAGGTAAGACACTCCACCTCCCTCCCAACAAGCATTAACAGGCGTTTCCATGAGTTTCAGGTCTGACCAACATTACTATTATATTATTATTATTATTATTATTATTATTATTATTATTATTATTATTATTGTTGTTGTTGTTGTTGTTATACCCCGTTACCATCCCGTAGAGGGCAAGGGCCTTCAATTTTTCGGGTGGGTTACACAGTGGTAGAATTCCCGAGCACCGAATACGGGAACTCCCTTGTACATGCAATATTTACACACAAAATAAGAAAATGTAAACACAAAATAAGTAACACTATTCATTTTTACATTCTAAAATTTAACACTGTTCACTCTGACTTCACTACTTCAATTTGATTAGCTATCGCTTCATCTTACTACTTTCTGCATTGGCACTTATTAAGTTAGTGAGAAATTGAATAATCTAGTGTAGTTCGTTCATTTTGTTGGGTTTAGACATGGCCTTCCACTTCTGACGATCCTTTGCCGAGGTAGACCATTGGCTGATAAACAGCGTTTTCAGTTCGTCTGACCGCCTCTTCTTCTGCTTGCCGTTCTCTTTCCAAGTCTTGGATCCCAAACGGTCGCTCATCATAGCAACCAAGATATCGCTCATCAAAGCGAAAAACTTCTGAGCACTTTATAGTCTTATCTTTAATTTTTGTAATGCTAAAAGTTTGCAGCCGAGATCTCATTCAGTTTTGTGGAGAGAGGTACTTGAGTTGGATGGGATGCGTGAAATCGGATGGTGTTCAGCTGCTTCATGATAACGCACCTGTACATACTGCTCAGATTTCACAAAATATTATGAAGGACTATTGCTTTAAGAAGTTGGACCATTCGCCCTACAGTCCAAATTGGCTCCCAGCGACATCTTCCACTTATGAAAACCTTTGAGGAACAAAGGTTTCAGACGAGCTTGAGGAGAAAGAAGCAGTTTTTGCCCATTTTGCAAACTCGGAGTATTTTTTCAAAGGCCTAGAAATGTTAATACACAGGTGGGAAAAGTGGGTTGGAGTAGAGAATGATTAAGTTCAAAAGTACGCAATTTTTTTCTATATCAAAAATAGAAGTTAGTGAGGTCAGAAACGTATGGAACCAACCATGTAAAATAAATAATTATTATGGCAATGCATGAAAATAGTCGGTTAGCATTGGTGTGTGAGAGCAAATTAGAAGAAAACTTGTGACGTTGACTGGCGTATTCAAACAACATCCAGTGATTGTGGCTCCTGAAAATGAACAATTATTTTGTCAGCATATACAAGCGTTGCTTGCCAACTCTAAATATTTTAAGAACGATATTATGTGTCACCTGTCTTGACGTTTTTCCACGCGTTTTACCAAATCTCCGCGTGATTCACGTCAGCTAGGCCTCCACGCTCTGGAAGCATGCGTATAGCAATATTTGTTCAAAGAGCATACATTATGTGGCCAGCAAAGATTGTAAATAATGCACTCAAATGGCAAGCAAGTGCTCTTGACTATGCGAAATTACTCTCTGCTCCGTATACCCAACGCAATACGACGACCAGGTGATGCTCTACTAGCGATTCAGCAATGCAAGCGAACGTCACCTTCTTGTGAATTTTTGTTTCTGGGATGTTTTTAACGCGCTCCCGGGACAGTTCTGTGCCTTGATAGCAAAGGTGCGAAGTATTGAAATGAATTTTCGAAAACCTTCAGTGGAAATTATTTAAAACACATTCACTCACAAACACAATTCTGTACACAAAGTGCTAATTAAATGAACGACGTGAGAAATATTTAAATAAATACATTTGTGTAATTTTTGAAGAAAAAAAAGAAAACATAAGACGGACATGTATGTCATTTCCTCTAGTCCATAAAGACCATCCATTTAAACACTTGGAGCCATTTATGAGAAAATAGCGTTTGAGCGTTTTCGAATATGCGGAAATTTGAGCTCATTTCCACAGAAAAAATTTGATTTTTTAAGAAATTTTGTAAGACATAATTGGAGGCACACGAACTCAAATGCAATTATGTCCAGCTAGAAGGGAACACCGCCACATCCCAGGATATAACCTTCACTACGGTTACTTGTCTAATGAGCTACGCTCGAAATTAATACCCACTCACTCGCCAATGACAACAACCGTTCCCCCTGCAATGTCACTGACGGGGAAGGTCTAGGGTTCGGGACTCGACGGAGACGCATTTGAACTGCTGTCTGAAGAGAAAGTTTATTGCCGGTTGCTCTGATCGGAAGTATTCTGTGATTTTTCGGATCTGTACCAGGTGCAGTACCCTAACAAACAAGCCACGGATCACGCACGATCTTCCCTTCCTCATCTTTGCCCCCTCCCCCTCCCTACATACGCAAACGTACAAGCACTCTGCAACCAAATGTAACAAGAGTTGGGAACTTAGAGCCCATCCGGCTGTAGCGGTTCTCCGCGGGGCGAGATAATAGAAAGTCGTGAATTTCTATGTACTAAACTCACCAAGTCTTCCAATTTCCCTTCGACGTGCATTTCCAAGTTGATCTTCGGACTTGACGATGTGGAACAAGCTTTAAATTGATGAATTCATCAATTCTAACTTATCTTCATGTTCACACACATGTCGCAAACACGCAAGACGCCTCACATTCACACATTGGCGGGCGCAATGTGGCTAATTCGCGAATTAGTAGGGTGATTTTCGAAATGAAAAGTTCATCATCATTCGTACAGTGGACATTCGTTTCATCCAAAACGCCTTGCTAATGTCCTTATTAGCCACACGAATAATTTGATAATTTGCGAATTAACCATACGTCGGTCTTGCGGCGTAACTTACAGTGACACAGAAAAAGTGAAAAGAATGTCTTGACGCCTTTGAAATTTAAAATATTGCATCAAGGTAATTCTTTATTGATGCTCTTCAGGTAATTCATCGAAACAATATTTGTAGACCTCATTTAGTAAAAGTGATTACTTTCAGGACATGCAAAGCGTGTTAAATATCAGTTTTAGCACTAGTACTACAAGTGAGGTGATGCTCAAATGTTCAGATAAAACTGTGAATGTAACAAAGAAATACTTTTGCCTGATCGCATCCGCTGCTACTGACATTGTAATTTGTAACATTCTGACATGTTTCATAGTAATTTATATGCTTTCATTAAAATAAAATGAATGCCAGTAAGGCTCTCTAAAAAAAAATAATTTATGACACACGCGGTAAAGTGGTTTTCTATTGCTCTTCGGATTGCGTCACTCGATCTATCGGCTGCATGTCACAATATTTTCTATTCGAAAAATAAAATGCTACTTTTACCACTCTTATGATAAATAATTATTTTTGCTTAAAACTCAGCGCTTTGGTACAACTTGTCTCCTGTCACAAAAATAACTTGCAATTAATCTCCGTTAGAGAGTTTCTGAATGTTGTGGTGTAGCATTTGTTCTGGAATTCATCTCTGGATGCAGAATTCCGCTGCGGGCGGTACATGAGTTTGCGGTGCGACTGTCGCAGTGGAGATTGAAGTGTCAAGTCCTTTCGAGATTTAAAAATATATCGCCAAAAACCGATTTGTGTGGCGAGCGATCGAGATTTTACTGGCCATGTTCAAAAGGCGATCAATCTGAATTCAGTCAATATAAACTCGAAATATCTGTAGAATGAAAATTATTTTATTTTTGCATCAGTTTTCAAGTAGGATTCCTTTTAATTGGGTTTAATAATTTTTGTATTTATGGCAAGAAAATTTGTACTCACAACATTACTTCAACGAATGAGCTGTTTACACTTTCAAAATAAGCTTTGTTGTTATCCTGTGTTCAAGAACGAACAATTTTTTCGTCGTGCATTAAAATTGGCTAAAAGTATTAACTGTGATTTACAAAGCACATATTTTTTACTGCTTCTGCTATAAACAAACGAATTCAGTTGTAGGTCTCCTCGTTAGAAATATTTCATTAATTTTCTTGTATTTTACTTTTTCAACATAGTTCCCAGCCTTCTGATAGGTCAACTCTGTAATTTATATTTCAGACGTCGGGTGTATGTATCTAGAATTTATCATATTTCTATAAATTCCAAGCGAAAACAAATTTAACATTTTCAGTACCGGTGAATTCGAATGAGTTTTGTTACTTCTCAATTTTTATTAACTAAAAATTATTAGAATCCTCCTGATTTCTATTTAAAATTAATTTGTTATTAATGCGAAAATTAACTTCCTTTACAGATATTTGGTTCTCCTAGTACACCTGTTCTTGAAAACCCTGAATATCAAACCCGATGGTACTTCAAGTACTTCCTGGGTAAATGTAAGTATAAACTTAAGGCTAAGCAATAGAACAGTCTGTGAAGTCTAGAAATAAGAACAACTATATCATTAAAATAGGTTCAAAATATTCGTATGATTTTTTTTGATTGATTAAAAGGATTTCTAGGATGTTTGCAAAGGAAAATTATAAAAATCATATTAAGAGGTTTAATATCTGTACAATAATGCACGTGTAAATAATTTGCTAGATTATTAGTAATAATAACCCCAATTACATTGTGACAAGTTCTCTTTTTGACTCGATGGACAAAAGAGTAGACATATTGACTGATGAATATGAGCCCATCAAATGCTGTATTACATCTACTGATTGACTAGTTAATTGTCTTCTACTTAAAAAACAAAAGTACGTAAAAAACAAAGCATCTAAGGTTGGGTACAGACATAGAGGAGAGATACAAGATTGTATCTCTCCTCTATGGGTACAGATTGCGAAGACTCAAATCTGAATATACATTCAAAGGTGATTGAGGCTCATTTAAAGGCTTCATTATTTTTTAAATTGAGTCCAGAATTAATATTATTTATGTAAATCACCAATAAAATTTTGTTCTTTAATGGATGTATGTGATGTTTTGTTTCATTTGTTTACACAGTGTCCACCTTACCGGATTTTTATCTTATCGATTGTAATGAATTGGATTCTCTATGTATTGATTAAATGTTTTCAAGTTTTTCTATTTTTTTGTGATACATTGAGTATTTTTTTATTTAAACCTCAATTGTTGCTGTCTGTTGTTTTCAGTGCACCAAAACTATGTGGGCTCCGACAACGATAAGTCTCCGTTCTTCCTGTCTGTTGTACTTACGGATGCCAATAACCAATGCGTCCCTCAGTATCGCGCCATCTTATGGAAAAAGACGGTAGGTAGACATTGAATACAATAATTGTAGAATTTGCAATAAAATCCTAACCGACTTCTATTAATTCCTGAAACAAAAGAAAAATGTTGAACCTTCTTCCAAGCAATTTGAAGAAGAACGTTGTCTTCAAAATTAGTTCAAGAAAAATTCACTTTAAATACGTTCATGATAAGCTATTCAAAAATAAGTTATCAATAAGCATTATATTTCAGAACTTTGGAGCTTTCTTTCAAATCTAATAGCAGGTGATACAATGCGTATCACGCTAATATCTGTTTATCAATAATGAGATATCTTCAAAGCAGCCCTAAATCCTGTTTGAAACTCGGGTGGGCTGTCGTGTCACCGCGCTTTGTTGTCAGTATAAAAAGTATGAAACTACTGACTTCTTCGTAATAAAAATAAATATTTGCCAAAAATAGTTTTACTTCCAATTGGGATTCTATAGGAGCTGGTGTTTACCAGCGTCTCTGAAAATGTGTGGAAGAAATACACCCTTTTATACAGCGTTTATCAGGGACCTCCTTACAGATCTGAAATGCATCCACCCAAAACTGGATCTCTCAGATCGTGAAAATCTCATCCCTCTACATAATTCTTCTCATAGATGTCTTTGGAGAGTGATTGCCTTTTTGAACCTCTGGTACAGATACGTTCTTGACAAGAGAGCTTCAAAGATTACATTTGTACATTTGTTTTCAATTATTTGGAACACTCCTCAATAGGCCAGATGTTCAGTCTTTGTTTTCTCTCTTCATAAATATTGGTTTTGAGTGGGTAGGTAACAGAAACATTTAGCGCGATGCTGTATAAAGTGTCCAACTATGTTGAATCAAAGGGACAGTTAAAAACATAAAATTTCCCATTTGCTGGATAAATGAACTGCTCTACAAAGTAGCACGACTATCATTCGTGTCACTGTTTTGATTGTGATATTTTTGAGCCGTCATCAGATAGTTTGACTATCTCTATGTGAAATTCCAATGTACCTCTTAAGTTTCACCTTTGAAATTCCTAAAAAAATTAAATGATGGTCATTCAGATTATTGGAGACCATTCTGTCTCCAATGTCATGCCGCAACCCACTATAAACTTCGCCAACGTTTTCGTTCACCACTTTTCCCCCTTGTGGACTGGACCCTTGTGGATGGGTGGGTGGGTAGGTATAGATAAATGAAAGGGGCCGTGAAACTTTAAGCACGTTTTATACTCCAAACTATTTAATATGATCTTAAAGAAACCATTCTATTTTAATGATTGTTTTTGAAATTTTCTATCTGATTTTCCATATTTCCTCCATATGCTCTTCTTACATATTATGTCTTATGTTTCAGGGGGCGCAGAAAATTAGTCTCACGTATGCAGCTAACAAGCCCATGACTGTGAAGCAAATTCTAAGGTAATTGATTCTACCAAAACGCATTATATATTTAATTTCTCCAATCGGTGAGACCTTAGCAATTTTATGACCTTAGCCTGTTATCCGAAAAAAAATTGTTTCATTAGCAATTGAGTCAAAAAATTACACAAATAATGTTGAGAGGTGGTATTTTATGGTCTAATTTTTTGTGAAGTCTATACAAGTGACTCGATTCTTTGATTCGATCTTTCTAACTGAACGTATGGAGAGAGCAAACTCTCTACACGGTTATATTCCGTACAACCTCGCCAAACAATTATTATATAAATATTACAATACACATATTGGCGTATCTGCTGCATGACAGTTTTTAATGAATATTTTGAGAGCTGTCGATGCTCGAATCAGGGATGTGAATTACTAGCGAGAGAGACCATTTGAATACAAATTCTTCAAGCATGTGACGCACGTAAAAGTTGTACATAAAACGTGCGTTGTCTGAATTTCATGAATTTCAAACACAAATTATGCGAAATCTACTAATTTTTTCAAAAAATTGTACAAAGCCTTTTTTAAAGAGCTGTTTTTTTACAACGGACGTTGTCTATGGCAAAAATCACTGTCTTCAATTCTGTAGTTTTAAAATGTTGCCTTTTTGCAATTTTCGAAAAATTGGACAGATGGACGAAAATGGGATTAGCAACATACCTTTTACCGCCCCCTATTAAATATGAGAACATATAAAGAAAAACAATGAAGCAGTTTTTAAATTCTTTAATTGTCTATATTTCGCGCAAAATTACATAAAAATACTCACAGTTTTGAAAAATTGAATTTGGTGTCAAGACATGTCTTTAGGAAACAGATTTTATTAAGGAAAAAAATCTCTATCTTCAATACTTTAATTGTAAGAAGACGCCCCCAATAATGCACTTTCGCAATTTCCAAAACAAATCCGGGTTTTCAATGAATATGAGATCTGCGCCCTTATCTTAAGCGTCCTTTACGCTGTCCAAGGATAAAGTTTAATAAAAAAATTGGTGTCATTTTTTTTTAAATTGAAAATGTTTTTGAAGCTTCATGAAGCTTCAAAAAGTACCCTCAAAACTCAAAACATTTGGTTATACTCTCAACTCCTCGAGTTCGTTCTGATCGATCAGGGACGGATGGACAGGCAGGCAGGCAGACAGACAGACGTTTTGAAAACCTTCGCATCAAAACTACTCATATTTTGAAACAATGGGTCGGCCGATATTCTTCTCCCTTCGGTTGGTAGTTCATCATCTACATTGTGGAATACGATCTTCCCTCCAATTTCTTCGATCATGGGCGCCGCATTCTTTCCTGTTTTCTACGATTCCTTTCAATTTATGTTGTATATATCTAGTTCTTTTACGGATGTCCTCATTTCTTATCTGGGTTTTTGTTTAATGCAGCCTTTAACTTCGCTAAGAACATCTCAATTTCTTGCTGCCTTGGACGCTACTTTGCGGTCTCTTTTTTTCATTATCCACGATTCACTTCCATCCAGGCAGAACTGGAGCAGTCATTGTCTTATAGAACTTCACTTTTGTGTCTTTCCTTGCTTTGTTCTGTTTATTATTCCCCACTATTGATTGAAATTTATTAGTTTTATTTTCTATGTCTTTATCTGTGTCATAACTGATGTCACAACCAAGGTAATTAAAAATTTTGAAGTCTGGTCGATCACTGTGTTGTCAATACTACTTTTGAGCGTATGGGGTATTTACCGCAATGGGCCATAACTTTAGTCTTCGTTTTAGAAATTCGGAGATTACTACTCTTTCTCTTCCCAGTTGATGCAGTGTGTATACAGCTTTTTGCAGATCATCTTCACTTTCTTGCAGTATTGTTACGTCATCTGCATAAAGTAGAACGTTTAGGTGTTTATTCTGCTTCAACTGTATCCAAAACTAGCTATGCACTCCATTTTTAATAAGATCATCAATATATATATATATATATCATATATATTATATATATATATATATATATATATATATAATTGAATAGTGTTGGAGATAAACTACATCCTTGTTAAGTCCCTATTTATTATATTTTTCAGTCTTCTTTACTGCCAGATTAATTATAATTTTTGTCTCGTGATACATATTTTTGATGGCTTTTATGAGGTGTTCAGGTAGAGCCACTTTCGTTATTATGTTCCATAGCTTGTGTCTGTCCACGCTATCAAAGCTTTTTCGAAGTCAATAAAGGCTACATGGGTTTCCTATTTACTTCTCGTCGTTTTTCTAATATTCTTTTAAGACTAAAAATGTTGTCGTTACAAGAGCGTCCTTCCGAAATCCCGATTGTTCTCTTTTAATTTAGCCTCTGCTATAATTTTCAATCGAGCGTTGATAATTTTTTGCAAATACTTTATGAAGCGGCATTCATGAGGCTGATACCCCCCATGTAGTTTAACACATTCATTTTTTTACCTTTTTTAAAGATAGATATGACCTCTGTTATTTTCCAGCTATTGGGTGTCTTACAAGATTCCAGCATTCGTTGAACAGATGAAGCAGTCTAAATTTCGTCTTAGGGGCCTGCATATTTATGAGTTCCATGTTAACTCCATCAGGACCACATGCCTTCCTGTTTTTTATACTGTTCAAGCTTGCTTTAATTCACTCAAGGAGATTGAATCACTGTATTGTTGTAGCGAAGCTCTTCCTCTTTAGGTTCAACAGTTCCAGTACACAAAGTGTTTATTATAGTGTTCCTTCATTGTTCTTCATTGATTATGCGTATATCTGCAACATCTTTCTCCGTCTGATTTAAATGTCTTAACTCTTTGTAGCGAACATTTGTCTTCCATGTATATCATGTTCGATGGTAATTATAAATCTATCCATGAGTCATTATGCAGATCTTATATTTGTTTAGCGTTATTCATTTTTTGTTTATATTATTCTTTAGCTTCTTGGGTTTTGTTTTGAAGGAATTTTTATATGATATATCTTTATCTTTTATGGATTTCGCTATACAATCGTTCCATACTCTCAGTCCCTTTCTTTTCTAATGCTTTTTTTCTTTCCTAAAGTTTCATATGCTGTCTCTATGCATTCCTTTAATATTCTGCTTTCCTTATCCAAATCATCAACAGTTGGACCACTTGGCAGAAATTGTCGTAATCGAATTTGATATAGTCTTTTTATGCTTTCTTGTTCAAGTAAGTACACTTTGAAAATTTCCTGACTTGTCTCTTTCCTTGTCTAATTTTCTTCCATTTTGCTACCCAATTGCTATTGTTGCAATCACTAGGTAGTGTCTGAATATATATCACATCTCGGTGTACTTGTTACATTCTCTATTTGGTTACTAATTTTATCATTTGCGATTACATAATCTATCAGTGATCTGAGGCCTCTGGCACTCCAGGTGAACTTGTGTATTCTTTTTTTCCTGAAAAAGGTAATTATCAATTTCCAACTTATTGAAGGCTGCAAACTGTTAAGTTCTTTCTCCGTTTTTATTTAAAGTGCTCTTCTCCAATACCCCGACAACTCCCGGAATCGGAATGTTACCAACTCTGGCGTTTAGGTCGCCACAGACGAGGATTATTTTTGTTTATTTTTGCTTATTTGTTTTTGAAGATCGTCATAAAACGTCCGTGTGTCCTCTTTCCTTCTTCTTCTGGGGCATACATGCCTATAAGTTATTAGTGGCCCCTCCTATTTTGAATTTGCACGTCACAATTCGCTCACTTTACAAAGGAATACTCCACTATCCTATTTCCACCTCTTGTTAACCATAATTGCTACCCACTACTTGCCCGTCTATTTTGAGTTACTCCACAGTAGATCATCGTATAATGTTTTCATATCTTTTTTACCTTTTCAGCTGTTTTTTGGTTTCGTTATCACAGCTAATTCTATCCTTTTTTCTTTAGTTTGTTATCTAGTTCTTCTCTTTATTACCTAGCCCTCTGACATTCCAGGTAGCGTAGTTTTAGTCGTGCCGTAATACCGAATCGTTTATCCTTGCATGCTTAAGTCGTTTCCATGATCCATCCAGTTTGTTGCATTGTGAATGGAGCCAGTCATAGTTATTGAATCCCTGGACGCGTTACGAGCGCTGTGCAGGTTAATTTGTAATGGGGCTGCCACCTTCACAGCTTCCAAACATGCCGGGTGGTATTTTGGCCACCGACCCTAGGCGGATTGCCTTGTGGCTAAGAGTTCCGCCTAACCCTTATCGAGGACAGTCCTCGCCGGGTGCGAAGCCGAAGATTTCTACGTCCGGAACTTTCTCTTCTTCGTTTCAGGTCTCTTCTTTGGGGCCTATTCTAACGCCGGTGTCCTCTA
>BOPP01000047.1:7305053-7316964 GCA_017312745.1 Gryllus bimaculatus | reverse complement strand
TTTATGGATCTTTTTCATTGCCAAAAAATGGGAAAAACTCATTCTCGTTGTGGAGCGCTGTACTTTTGCGTCTCTTTTTTCTTATCCACGATTCACTTTCCATGCAGGGAGAAACTGGAGCAGTCATGGTTGTGCTAATATAGAACTTCACTTTTGTGTCTTTCCTTGCTTGTCTTGTGTTCTGTTTATTATTCCCACATATTGATTGAAATTTATTAGTTTTATTTTCTATGTCTTTATCTGTGTCATAACTGATGTCACAACCAAGGTATTAAAAATTTTGAAGTCTGGTCGATCACTGTGTTGTCAATACTACTTTTGAGCGTATGGGGTATTTACCGCAATGGGCCATAACTTTAGTCTTCGTTTTAGAAATTCGGAGATATTACTCTTTTCTTCCCAGTTGATGCAGTGTGTATACAGCTTTTTGCAGATCATCTTCACTTTCTTGCAGTATTGTTACGCTCATCTGCATAAGTAGGAACGTTTAGGTGTTTATTCTGCTTCAACTGTATCCAAACTAGCTATGCATCTCCATTTTTAATAAGATCCAATCATTAATATACATATATATTATATATATATATATATATATATATATATATTGAATAGTGTTGGAGATAACTACATCCTTGTTTAAGTCCCTATTTATAATATTTTTCAGTCTTCTTTACTGCCAGATAATTTATTAAATTTTTGTCTCGTGATACATATTTTTGATGGCTTTTATGAGGTGTTCAGGATAGCCCTTTCGTTCATTATGTTCCATAGCTTGTGTCTGTCCACGCTATCAAAGCTTTTTCGAAGTCAATAAAGGCTACATGGGTTTCCTATTTACTTCTCGTCGTTTTTCTAATATTCTTTTAAGACTAAAAATGTTGTCGTTACAAGAGCGTCCTTTCCGAAATCCCGATTGTGCTTCTTTTAATTTAGCCTCTGCTATAATTTTCAATCGAGCGTTGATAATTTTTTGCAAATACTTTATAAGCGGCATTCATGAGGCTGATACCCCCTGTAGTTTAACACATTCATTTCTTTACCTTTTTTAAAGATAGATATGACCTCTGTTATTTTCCAGCTATTGGGTGTCTTACAAGTTTCCAGCATTCGTTGAACAGATGAAGCAGTCTAAATTTCGCTTAGGGGCCTGCATATTTATGAGTTCCATGTTAACTCCATCAGGACCAACATGCCTTCCTGTTTTTTATACTGTTCAAGCTTGCTTTAATTCATCCAAGGAGATTGAATCACTGTATTGTTGTAGCGAAGCTCTTCCTCTTTAGGTTCAACAGTTCCAGTACACAAAGTCTTATATAGTGTTCCTTCATTGTTCTTCATTGATTATGCGTATATCTGCAACATCTTTCTCCGTCTGATTTAAATGTCTTAACTCTTTGTAGCGAACATTTGTCTTCCATGTATATCATGTTCGATGGTACTTATAAATCTATCCATGAGTCATTATGCAGATCTTATATTTGTTTAGCGTTATTCATTTTTTGTTTATATTATTCTTTAGCTTCTTGGGTTTTGTTTTGAAGGTTTTTTATATGATATATCTTTATCTTTTATGGATTTCGCTATACAATCGTTCCATACTCTCAGTCCCTTTCTTTTCTTAATGCTTTTTTTCTTTCCTAAAGTTTCATATGCTGTTCTCTATGCATTCCTTTATATTCTGCCTTTCCTTATCCACAATCATCAACAGTTGGACACTTGGCAGAAATTGTTGTAATCGAATTTGATATAGTCTTTTTATGCTTTCTTGTTCAAGTAAGTACACTTTGAAAATTTCCTGACTTGTCTCTTTCCTGGTTCTAATTTCTTCCATTTTGCTACCCAATTGCTATTGTTGCAATCACTAGGTAGTGTCTGAATATATATCACATCCTCGGTGTACTTGTACATCTCATTTGGTTACTAATTTTACATTTGCGATTACATAATCTATCAGTGATCTGAGGCCTCTGGCACTCCAGGTGAACTTGTGTATTCTTTTTCCTGAAAAAGGTAAATCATTTTCAACTTATTGAAGGCTGCAAACTGTTAAGTTTTCTCTCCGTTTTTATTTAAAGTGCTCTTCTCCAATACCCCGACAAACTCCCCCGGAATCGGAATGTTACCAACTCTGGCGTTTAGGTCGCCACAGACGAGGAATTATTTTTGTTTATTTTTGCTTATTTGTTTTTGAAGATCGTCATAAAACGTCCGTGTGTCCTCTTTCCTTCTTCTTCTCGGGGCATACTGCCTATAAGTTATTAAAGTGGCCCTCTCTATTTTGAATTTGCACGTCACAATTCGCTCATTTACAAAGGAATACTCCACTATCCTTTTTTCCACCTCTTGTTAACCTAATTGCTACCCACTACTTGCCCGTCTATTTTGAGTTACTCCACAGTAGATCATCGTATAATGTTTTCATATCTTTTTTACCTTTCAGCTTTTTTTGGTTTCGTTATCACAGAATCTATTCCTTTTTTCGCTTTAGTTTGTTATCTAGTTCTTCTCTTTATTACCTAGCCCTTGACATTCCAGGGTTAGCTAGTTTTAGTCGTGCTCGTAATACCGGAATCGTTTATCCTTGCATGCTTAAGTCGTTTCCATGATCCATCCAGTTTGTGCATTGTGAAGAGGCCGGCTAGTTATTTGAATCCCCTGGCGCGTTACGAGCGCTGCTGCAGGGTTAAGTTTGTAATGGGCTGCCACCTTCAGCAGCTTCCAAACAGCCGGGTGGTATTTTGGGCCACCGACCCTAGCGGATTGCCCTTGTGGGCTAAGAGTTCGCCTAACCCTTTCGAGGACAGTCTCGCCGAGTGTCGAAGCCGAAGATCTACGTCGGAACTTTCTTCTCTTCGTTCAGGTTCCTCTTCTTTGGGGCACTATTCTAACGCCGGTAGTCCTCTTCTGGAAGTACTTCTTCGTCTGACCCCTCCCCTCGACCTGTCCGGGACAGGAGGCCCTACCAGTAGCTACGCTATCCGCACGGCATAGCTCTCAAGGTTCACGGGGGCACACAAGCTCCACCACCATGTCAAGGTCCTGTACTCCCTAGGTGCGGCCAAAAAATAGTTTAATAATGTATGCCGACCCAGAAAGAGATGGTCCTGAAGTGCAGAGCGAAGACGGAACAGGCACTTCTGCCTAATCCCTGATATGGAGAAGGAGAAGGAGGACTATTTTTTGGGGAAAATATATCACTAAAAAGTATCTTCAAACATTCGTAAAAATTCGAGAAAAATTTCAAATGACGTTGAGGCTTCAAAATCCATCAAGTGCCATCAAAATCGAAATATTCGTTTCAAATTCAAGGGATCACAATGTCAGCTAGAACGTT
This sequence comes from Gryllus bimaculatus, assembly GCA_017312745.1. Taxonomy (NCBI): domain Eukaryota; kingdom Metazoa; phylum Arthropoda; class Insecta; order Orthoptera; family Gryllidae; genus Gryllus; species Gryllus bimaculatus. The sequence continues at coordinate 7,313,630 of BOPP01000047.1, read as the reverse complement.
TGGGAAGAATCAATTTTTGGAAAAATCTTGCCGGCGATTTAACACTAGCGTTGTTTGCAGACACACCGACGGGTTTTACCGTAAACCCGTTTTTTGGTATGAAGGATCCATAAAGCGTAGATACAACATGTTTAAAACGCACATATTACTACGCATTGTACTTGAAGTAATTTACTGCACACAAGAACGAGAGTTACTTTTTCGGTAGTATAAGAGCGCCACAATACGAGTTTCTTGTAGAAAAATCGCTGTTTTTTACCGGAACATTACAATACTTTTTCTATGTTACATTAGTTACATGAGGAAGAAAAAGATGCAAATTACATCCACTGTAGAGGAGGCGTTCCACTACACTGACAGCTTGGCTATGTAAATGTTCGAGATATTTAGAAATGTGTTCAAAGAGGCATTTTCAAGGGAGTGCAACTGATAGAAACTACCGACAAAAGCACGTGCGATTTTAGCAACTTTGTCACTAACGCGCTTCTTCTTGAAGTTCATTCAAAAAAACTCACGATGATGCAATTCGATTTTTGAATTTTAGAAACCAAGTTTACGAATGTTATAAAGAACGCAAATTACATAGAACTTATCAAAAATCAAAAATAAAAGAAGAAGAAGAAGAAGAAGAAGAAGAAGAAGAAGAAGAAGAAGAAATAATTACATGTTAATACTTTCTGCAACTTTTCCAGGGGTTATTTTTTCTGGGGAGGGCACCACCCTAGAGCCCTTAAGGAGCAGCCACCATGGCCGAAGGTGAACACAAATTCTCTTCTCTAATTCGACAGTTCATTGAATTCAAATTCCCATTGGAGTGTTTAGAGGTTATAACAGAAGTAAATGAACTATCCGTGACTTCTGGTAAAGTTTTAGGTTTCGATGATGTCATTGAGGCAGAAGTGTCGTCGAGAAAACTTGATCATTCCTCTGCTCTTCAGTAACATTCGTCTGGTCGCCATACGTACACCACAAACTGCCCTCTCCTTTTCGGAAGAAAATGTGTGCGATGAAAATCCGATTCGAAATGTTGCTTTCAGAGGCCATGCTCGGTGCAAGATTATTACGTCTGATATGTGGATATGTTTAAAGAAACAATTTAACGCTGGGCGGTTACGGGGCCCATGTCTACCCCCATACTTATATTTTTAGCATAGATGTAGTGAGTTTTATTTTTATCTGAATTAAATAGTCCTCAAATAAATAATAAATCTAAAAAAATAGAAATATTTTTAAAATCTCAGAAATACTCTGAGAGAACTTTCGCGGGCAGCACGAGCTCAGACGTCGAGTGCAAGGAACCTCTAACACAAGCGAGAGAGCGTTGGCACAAAACAACAAATCTGACTCAAACCTGGGACCGCTTCCGCCATTGCTGAAACTGTGACGTCAGGCGTCAGCAAGCGTGGGTTTTGACGGACGCCAAACAGCCCATATTTCCATTTCCTGGAATTTAAAGGGAAGCTTTAGTAAGTGCGTCAGAGACATTTTTCTCAACTGTAAGATGTTCTTGCAATTTTTTTTGTTTTGTCATTCAGCGTGGCTTCCACATGTAGAATTTTTTTATAGCTTTATTTGATTTAAAAACCTGGCTTCGAAATCGCTTCCGTCTTGTCGCATACACCAGGACGTCGTGTAGAAGTTGCTCGTGTAATGCAAGAAGGTCTTGTTTTTATATACATTTGCACCTGTGATCTCAATAAACGCACGCATAATACACGCCCACTGTATCAGTCAACGTGACTACTCACGAAAGAGAAGGGAAAGGCGCTCACCAGGTAGCTGGTTTTAGAACGTTTAGAAGGTTTTTTATGTGGCTTTATCAGAGAAGCCATGTTTCGCAAGCGGCTACTCGCAAAATTTAGTATTTTATTTTTATCATCTTCCATTTGTGCAAGGGCGTGAAAGATCCGAAAGCCTGATTTGCAGCCATTTAGGGTAACAAAGACCGCTTTAGTATATAGTTTAATTAACAAGAGACAGCGCTATTTAAATGCAATGTCGATGGCGGTCTGATCAAAACCTTAGCGAATAGAAGAAATGAAATCTCTTTTATTCATTATCAGAACTATTTCAAAAGAGATACGTTACAAATAGAAAGGTCTGCAATCGGCTTTGCAGTTGCACAATTCTTTTCAATTCGATAAAGGAAATGTACACTTCGGTGACATCTAAATTACCAGATTCTTGGTTGTCCGGGAGTAGCGGCATCCGAGTCATATTTGTCGTGTTGCGACCTTCTTGGGGGCATGCAATTTCATGCAAACCATTTCAAACTATTACTTTTCATTTCATGCAAACCATTTCATTTGACGAGCATGGTTGGAATTTCGCCCTGAGGAAGGTCGCGGTACGACGGCCGAAACATTAGCAAATCAAGAATCTATTGATTCCGGCTGCGGAAACCCATGTTTTCATTTAAATTACTTATTAAAAAATCAAGCTTTCACCCCCTACAGACATTGTTACGTATGAACCTACGGCCGTATAGATGCAGCCCAATAAAGCCTTTAATTTCAAATACATAAAGTACTTAGGGTTATTAAAGTATAAATTGTGTGCTAAAAGTAATTTTTATTTGAACTGAGTGCGCATTGAGCGCTTTCCATAAGTAAATATTATTGGAGAAATAAATACATAATTATTACTCTAGTTTTGCAATACTATGTTATTCCTTAAATTTGTAATTCAAATATTCAATTATTAATTGATTCTATACTCTTAAAATAATACAATTCTTTAATTTCATTTTCCCATATTCTCTTCCAGCAATTTCCCGAATATGGAGAAACTGGACAAGGGACCCAAAGAAATTTTTACTCCTGATATTCAAAAGGTATTATGGAAATCTTACCTATCTAATTAAAATTTTATTCTTTGCTATAATATTATTTTATTTGCATTAATTTTTTTTCTGTTAAAAACAAATATGAATGTGTTATATGCATTCTTCAAATGAAATTATTGTATTACAAGAATGTTTTTCAGTGTCTTTATCACTATTTACATGAAAGGGCATTTTCAGGATCTTCTTCTCTTAGAAGAACAAGAGGGATCGGTGAACTTCAAATTTGGTGTCTTGTATGCTAAACCTGGTCAGACGAGTGATGACGAAATGTTTAGCAATGGTAAATTGATATCTGTCTGGTTTTAGTATAATTGTAATTAATCAATTGTAATTGATTTTGGATTGATCCACACAATTTTCTTCCTTTTCAGAAAATGGAAGTTCAGATTTTGATAGATTTATTAATCTTCTAGGAGGTAAAATTCGCCTCAAAAGTTGGGATAAATATAGAGGAGGTCTTGATGTCAAAGGTAAATATTTCATTACGTATTTTAGCATTACTTTCAGAAATTTTACTCTACTTTACTTTAAACAAATTGTTGATTGGAAATAAATAAATTGGAAAAAAAAATTAAAAAAATTCGAAATAAATAAACGACTGAAAAATACATAAATAAAACATAATATTTAACTTTGCACTTTATTTTGAGTATAAAACTACTAGTTTTCATGATTTTGTTTCATTATAGGTGACATGACCGGACGATATTCTATATATACTATCTATGAAGGCCATGAAATTATGTTCCACGTTTCTACTCTTTTGCCTTACTCTAAAGATAATCGTCAACAGGTGAATATTAGAATCTTGTAATATACTCATAAATGTATGTAGTTCATATTTTCCCCTATTTTTCATAATAGAAGCAACTTTCTTTCTTTCTAGGTGGAGAGGAAACGACATATTGGCAATGACATTGTGAATATAGTCTTTCTAGATGGAGGATCTTCTGAAATGAATCATTTTAACCCATCTTTTATAAAGTCTCAATTTACTCGTATCCTTTTGTCAAATTAATGAATGGGCTAACTAACCAAGGGGTATTTATGAATCACAAACATGTATTATAGTCATCAAGGCTATATACATCTCTATATATTTATATATGTATTATAGCCATCAGGGCTATATATTTCATCATTAGTCACGCCTGCCTCACCTCTCAATTTGATCCTGTCCCACTGACCTGGAACGCCTGTTTTTTCGTCTAGCCTGCACCATCCACTTCACCCCTTCCGCCCCAGATGCTCCTCCCGCCTTGTGTGTGTGCCTTCACCGTTTGTTTTGCCCCTCTCCCCCCCCCCCTGCGTGTGCACCCTTCCCGCCCCTGAACTTTGCCCCGCCCCCCCTTTGTTCAGCACATCACCCACCTGCCACGCGGATACGTTGGCTGTATTGTGTGCTTAACTGTTCTTCGTCTGTCTCTCTTCGTTCTCTCTCGTTCCTTTCTCTCGTTCTCTCTCGTCCTCTCTCTCTCGTTTCTCTCTCTCTCATCTCTTCTCTCTCGCGTTCTCTCTCTCGCTTCTTCTCTCGTTCTCTCTCTCTCGCTTCTCTCCTCTCGTTCTCTCTCTCGTTCTCTCTCTCGTTTCTCTCTCTCTCGTTCTCTCTCTCTCTCGTTCTCTCTCTCTCCGTTCTCTGCTCTTCGTTCTCTCTTCCTCGTTCTCTCTCTCGTTCGTCTCTCTCTCGTTCTCTCGCTCTGGCTTCTCTCTCTCTCGTTCTCTCTCTTCTCGTTCTCTCCTCTCGTGCTCGGTGGCTCTCGTGCTGCTCGTTCTCTCTCTCTCGTTCTCTCTCTCTCGTTCTCTCGTCTCTCGTTCTCCTCTCTCTCGTTCTCTCCTTCTCGTCTGCTCTCGTCTCGTCGTTGCTCTCTCTTCTCGTTCTCTCTCTTCGTCTCTCTCTTCTCTCTCGTTTTCTCTCTCTCTCGTTCTTCTCTCTCGTTCTCGCTCTCTCGTTCTCGTTCTCTCCTCTCGTTCTCGTCTCTTCTCTCGGTTTCTCTCTCTCTCTCGTTCTCTCTCTCTTTCTCGTTCTCCTTCCGCTCGTTTTCTTCTCTCGTGCGGTTCTCCTCCCTCTAATTGAAAAATTGAAACATGGGACTTTTATTTTGCCCAAAAATGTTCGGTGAAGCAAACAAATTTTTAGAGTTTATGGTTTAAGAAGATCTCTTTAAATTTTCAAAATTTGTTAATTGGTAAAGGAAAAACACGACAAAAAACTGGAGATGTTTGCAATTTTCGGAAGAAAAGATTCTGAAGCCTTTTCCAGAGAAATGAGGACCTACATCAATGTTTTAAGCGTAATTTACGCTATCAGGGAACAACAATCAATCAAAAAGTTGGAGCAAGTTTTGAGAAAATTTTGGAAATATTGAGCTTTAATGAAAATGTTGAGGTTCCCAAATAAAATATCCGTTTCAAATTCGTAGCGCCTTCAGCTCGGTCGGGAAATATCAAATGTTTAGGCGCTAGAATTGACCTCAGACAGACTGACAGGCGGACGTTTTGTCTCCAATCGATTTTTCGGAGTCAAGGACCCACAAAACATGGAATCTGAGCACATAGTATTAGAGGATGCCACTTACTACATTTAGGAAGAAGATATACTTACTTTTCCGTTCGGGGCTAGGCAATGAGAGTTCTGACTAAAAATCGCCGATTTCCGATGCACGATTACAATACTTTCTTTTCGTAGGAAGTAATCCGAGAAAGTAAATCATGTACAGTACATTGCCATGAAGTTATACGTAGTGGCGTGACGTTTGGGCCTGCCAGGCCCGCAATACGGGCGGGCCCAAGTAAAACAGAGCCTATTTTAGGGGATATGTTTATTATTTAAAGTAGTAACATTACGTGTGTTTGTTATTCGGTTTGATAAAGGGGGCCCAGATAAAAATTTTGCGAGCGGGCACGCACTCATTTTGTTACGCTACTGGTAATAAGTATCATATTATTTCCAATTTTATTAATCAAGTTTATTCCCTTAACTTCCTTAACTTTTGTTCAGATGTATTTGCTCTTGTGACTCATGAAACTACAGATGACACATACAGACTTCATGTATTTTCAGAAGAATCAGTTCCTCTTTTTGGCCCATCTCTTCCTTGTCCCCCTGCATTTAGAAACTCACAGGAATTTCGAGAATTTTTGCTTGTTAAAAGTAAGAGCTAATGCCACATTATTTTACTCTCACTTTCTGATCACAATACTTCAATGATTTTTATTTCAACAGTGATTAATGGTGAGAAAGCTGCTTTCAACACCCCAACATTTTCTCAGAAACGAGAAAGAACATTGGATATGCTCATAAAAGATCTGTATTCTGAGCATATGAACGATAGTAGAGGGGTAAGTATATAATATAATGAGTATGTTTTGTATGAAGTAAAATCTAAAGTGTATCACGAACCCTTTTAGAAAGGAGATGGAAATGGAAAGGATAGGACCGGTTGTCATTCATGTTTGAACCTAAAGTATCAAATTTACATGTATACACACACACACAAACACACACATACACACACACATGCACGCACGCACGCAGATATGGCGAATTTATTGTGAAGAAATATTTATGGATCACTTTTATACTGGTTTCCATGAGAAGCACTGAATTAGAATTTCTACTTATGAAAATGTAGAAAAGTTTCATAAATGATTTACTTTTACTTTAAATAATTTTTAATATAAAACGATGATATGTGTTTTAATTTACAAGTGAATATAATACAATACTTCAAAAAATATTCTTTCTATTATTAAATCTATTCTCTCAAAAAACATCTCTTTTAATTGAGTTGATTTTGACTGATTCAGAAATGATTCTTAAATTGCATATTTTAAATATAGTTAATTTGAAAATAAAACAAAATATTTTTATTCATGTTTCTGTTACTACAACTGTTTCTACTAAAAAATATTGAATTGAATTTAAATGCAATGCCAAGCTTTAAAATATTACATTTTAAAATTAAGTTTATTATTAATTTTAAAAACATAAATTCTCAAATTATATATCATTTTAAATTGTATTTATAATTTTTGACAATATTTTCTGAATGCGTACTCACATTTTGCTCAAAAAATATCAATCATATACTTTTAAAAAAATAAAATCCTTTGAGATTAATACATAATAAAAGTATATTTTCCTAAACATTGAAAATACTTCATCTTTTTCTGTGTGATAATGATTTTCCAGAATTTCATCTTAAGGAGTATTTCATGAAATATTCTTTTGAAAATATACAATATTCTTTCCTTATTTATTTAGTTAATAAACTTGCATATCAGGCATCATCCAAAAGTAACAAAATTCCAAGAACACAAAACAAATTAATATTTCAGATACACACATTCACTTCCACTTTTAGTGACCCTAATGTCTACAGGTGTTAGTGTGTGGCAATGCGACTAATTTTGTTGGAAGGAGGAGAAAGTTCATATTAAGAAGTAAAAGTCATTGAGCATTCACTCTTTCTTGTTTCAATCATCCTTGTAAGAACTCACATTAAGAAAGAAGAATGGCCAATATTGTCATTTTAAGAAACCATAATATATTTTTGTTAATTATTTTCAATAATTATTAATTTACTACTTAATAGTATTTTATTGTATTACTAGCTATGAACCAACAACTTGCATTGCATAGGATCTTGAATGTATTTATACAAGGTTCATTTACAAAATAGAAATAAATTGTAAAAATATTTAATTTTTTGACAATTCTTTTACAGTAATATTAAAATTAATTCTTCAGTAAAGTTTATTTATACTCTATGTATTTGGTTTTACAATCAGGAGCAAGGACCAATATTATTGTGGAATTCCCTATTACTGATAATTTTCTATATATTGCAACTTCATCTGAGCATGACCCTCTATTAATAACATATAGAAATATATTTCTAAAATTTATTGAGAAAAAAACTGTAACCACTGAATAGTCGATTATTATTTCTTAATTCTTTTAAACTATGATCAACATCAATAGAAGCATTGTTGGCCATTGTGCATTAGAGTCATACAATGAAAACAGAGGCTTGAAGCATGTTACATCATGGACTGTTTTTAGAAATACCACAAATGGCACTGCGGTCTTTGTTTCTTTTTTCATCTTCAATTAAGTTAATTAAATGAGGACCTTTTGCCTGTACCACTAGCTGCATGAAAAAATGTACAGCAAGCAGTGGTTTCAAAGCTTTTCAATATCTATTCATAAATTTGCCTTTATGTGAAATTTAATTTTGGTTCCTATTTTCCGCAATCCAATCAAGTTAATTTGAGTCATAGTTCAATTGAATCAATTCAAAATTCTGTCATTTGTGTGATTGATTTGCTTCCTGTAGTTTTACGTATGTTTATTTTTTCATCTACTTTAGTTTTTCTCTAATCTATATGTTTTCTTGTGCATTTTTCCAGAATATGCTAAATCGAAGGGCTTTTAGTGATGTTCTTCCTGATCCTCCTCGTGGATCTAGGAGAAAAGAAGAAGCTCGGCAAGTTGAGTTTGTAAGAATAGGTCAGGCTCTGAAATTAGACACTATTGTGAAAGGAGATGCTCCAACAAGCTTGGCCACTACTGGTTTGTTTAAACGGGCCCCTTGGGAACCTCATTGCTTTTATCCAGATTTTAGTAATGAAATAGTTTGTGGTGATTCTTGGGGAGATACGCGACTTCTTGTCTCTACAGAATCTGGCACATACCTTATTGAAGGTTGGTACTGTTAAGCAGAGTAATA
>BOPP01000047.1:7270414-7301508 GCA_017312745.1 Gryllus bimaculatus | reverse complement strand
TCACCACCATTATTCTTTCATTCACATATGTATAATTCTCTATTCTAGATTTCAGACTTTTGTGAATCAATATGGCAACCCCAGCTTTTGCTCTTACACTGACACACCACTATGTCATTACATAGTTATCTAATTCTTTTGTTCCTTTCAGTTTCTTAGTCTCAGTTATTACACCTATTAGTATTTTCTGTTTGTTTGGAAACTTATCTAGTTCCACATCTATCATTCCCAGACCTCTCATGTTCCATGTGGTTACATTTATTTATTCTGTAATTCCTTTTCTCTTTTCCTTGGCATGCATTGATTGTCATATGTAACTATCCCACTTACAGAGGAGATAGTGAGTATGTCCCTAAGTGTGAGTTACTAACAGCTAAGTAGACAAGATGTCGGGGCTGCTGACTTGAAGTTTTCTGCCCTGCTTTTCTTTCTGTTGGGGGCTCCATCTACCCCTCAATGTGCCTTATGCCATCTTTCCTAATTATCTTGTTTGTCAACGATATCTTGGGGTCCTCTTCTGATGTTGACTTCTTCTAGCATTAAGATCTTCTGGAGTACTTCTTCATCTGATCCATTCCCTTCCCTACCTGGCAAGGGAAGCCCTACTAGTAGCTACACTATCATCAGCATAGCTCTTAGTTTCAGGTGGGGACATAAGCTCCACCACTGATGTCAAGAACTCCCTAGGTGGAGAGAACCTTTGTCAGAATAAAATTACTATTTTAAAAAAGTTTCAAGGATCTTTCACAATTGAACTATTTTACTCAATTTTATTAAAACTATTTTACTTACATTTTGATTTGTGGATTTAACAGTCTATGTTTTTTGCCTTCTCATTTAATATGTCCTACAAAACCATTTAAACTTTAACATTCAGAATAAACTGTAATTTTTATTTTAAGTAGTTTATTAGTTTATTTATTGCAGTTATTTGTTTTTTTATTGTCAGAATTTCTGACAATCTAGTTATATTTTAAACAGAACAGAGGATAGGTTAATTTTATTAATATCCCCATTTATAAAAATGTTCAATAGCCAGGAATTAACACTCATGGTTGGCAAACATCAAACAAATCAAATTGTAATGTGTGTACTATACGAATAGATTTTACAGAATCTTTTATTCCTCGATTCAAATGAGGGAATTCATGGATGAAATTTTTCAATCAATTTCTCTTTTAATTCTTAAATTCTTTGTTAATGAACATAAAATATTCATATCTTTCATAAACCTATTTAGAACAATATTAACTATGCACAAAACGATGTGTTGAGATATTGTTTTGTTTATTGTCAATTTCTCGTTACCCTTAGGACGAGATTGCAAGATATATGTATTTCGACTCTCTGATTTTGATGGAGAAGTAAGCACTGATAATAGTGCAAGGGGCCGTCAGGATATCAAAGACAACAGATTAGAAAAAACAAAAGGTTGTCATACGTTTTCCATTAGTAGACCTGGAGGCTCACATTTGAGAATGGTGAGTTATCAAATTCTTGTTTCAAATTTCTTTTAGTGGTTTTACTACCCAAGGTAAGAATAACTTTCATTTATTCCATTTGTCTATTTCTTTTTTTTTGTAACAAATTATTTTCTCATGACACATTCAGGTTACAGTGAAACCAGGCTTGGTATTTTTTTTTTTTTATTTTACATTTTATTTGTACAGTGTCTTGTAAAACTTAGAATTGTAATTCTTAAGGTGATGTCTATGGTAAGAAGACAAATAGTCAAATGTCCATAAAAAGCACAAAAAAATTGAGAATTTATCAAAAACCAAATTTCAATTTAAAAGTTGCAGTTGATTGTTCATCATATTTTTTATGAAATGTCTACTCAGTTTTATGAAACATTGTGCTAATCAAATATAACATCAAAAAATCTCTTTCTCATGAAATATATATTAATGGACAATTTCTGTTGTTTAGTTCTGGATAGACAATATGTGATTAAATCATTCTATTAATTTTTATTTTATGTATTCAAAATTAATATTCAGCTTGAGTTGACCGAATCAAGAAGCAAATTTTTCAAGAAAGTGGATTAATTTGCTTGAAAACTAAAGATGACAAATTATTGTAATATTTTTCTTAACAGGTTGTAGCAATAGGAAAAAAACTGCTTCTGATGCAGTGGCGTCATTCTGCAGCTTGGACAGCCTGGTGTCCAGCAAGTGACACAGATACTGTGGAAGGGTTTCAGTATATTAGGGTAAGTAATGTGAAAATTTTGCAAATCAGAAATGTGCTTGATTATTTTATTTTAAATTCAAAAATACAACAACCAACAGTTCCATAAGCAGTAGCTTCTAGGCTTGTAGAATAGAAGGGTGTAAAAACATTTGCAAAATAATCAAATAAGAGATTTAATTTGGGGGGGAAAATACAATTAAAGCCACTCAATGAACTCCAATTTCTGATCAAGGTAATGTGTTTATGTTTTTTGCAGGAACTACAAGTGACTGAAACTCCTCTTTTGTTAACTCTTGTTGATTCATCTCTTGTAAAGTCTGGTGGAGGGACAAGTGATAATCATATATGTGTTGCCTATCGTCATCAGTTTGATTTGGTTAATGAGCGCACTGGTGAGATAACACATTTGCACACAGTTGAAGGAAGCAGAGTTCATCTTGTTGCAGCTATTGATTTGTATGAAGATCAGGAACCAGAACTTTTATTGTGTTTTAATCGTGAGTTCATTTATAAATATTTTCATAGTTACATTGAAGTATATTCTACATAACAACTAATTATATTTCTTTTTATGGGTTCAACAATATCAGAAGCATTTCTAATACTGGAAAAAGCTATGATAAGTTACTTTCACCGATTCAACACTTTGGGGAAAGAAAAGAAATCTTAAATTGGCAAATTTTAAAATTATTATTATTACATTTGGAAGCTTGAATTAAAAGAATTGATATGATTTATAAAATTATATAATAAAATTTCATATTACAATTTGCATTAGTTATGTACCCTGTTTCAGCCTCATTTTATGGTCTTGTAATATTTCTTTCTTCGTGATTCATAATTCACAAAACAAGAATTCGAGGCAAGAAGTTGACTGTCCCATTTTGAAGGCAATGGGAACATGTGGGTCAATAAATTTTTTCTTTCGGTTTTCTTTCTGCAAGTTCTATTTATGCTTTCATGCAGGTCAGAATATAATTTATTTCCAGGATTTTTTTGAGAGGCTCAAATTTTGCTAGGCAAGGAGAAGGCAAGCTCTGCAAGATTTTTTTGTACAATTATGATTTTCATATTTGTCTTACAATCTCAAAACCATAGTGACCTTTATGAACACATTGTAATCAGAGTTTATAACCAAACAGAAATCACTATAATGTGTTATAAACCTAAAAAAATCACAATGAAATCCATGTTGTTGACTGTGTCAAAAGAAGCATCAAATAGAGTAGCAGAACTTGTCCAAATATATGAACAAAATTTAAGAGAAATTTAGATTACTCAGGGAAAACTATTATATTTATTCAATGAAATTTGCAGAACAGAGAGAATTTTTAAAAGAATTCTTTGAATCATGTCATTGCCTCGTCACTTTGTCAAGATAAATTTCCAGTTACATTCTGATCATTCTTTCGTATTTCTATTTTTCTTTCACAATGATAATCCATCTTCTGAAAATGCAAACACACAATTTCAATTACTCACAAAATTTTTGTGGAGATGAGTTTACACAGGTTACAATGAACTGAGAAACACTCTGTGAGGAAGCATGGCTCAGCTCAAAAGCTTGTGATAAGAGTTATGCATTGCACTTACATCCATCCACATAGACATCCTGATTTTCAAGAACAGAATTGCTAGTATTTCCTCATCACCTGCACCAATATTAATCAGACAATTCAGCAAGGGGCAAGCCAAATTGTTTAAATATGTTCCATGAAGTTATGAGCTTGAAGCAATTCGAGACATCATAGGTTCCTGGATGGATGCCTTTCTGGGAACCACAGGTATCTAACAATGCCGAGTTACTGGTCGAAGTGATAAAAGACAAAGACTGAATATGACTGATGTTGACTAGATTAAAGGAGTATTACTCTACTTCATGTCAGTATGTGCTAGTATAGAACGTTGTATCAGAATTTGGAAAAAAACTACCTTTGAAACCGCACAAGACTTAATCTTACTGTTACAGTTCAAAATAACCCTAAATATTGATTTTTCAGCTGAAAATTCGAGTTAGTGTTGTTGAGATATGGTTAAGAAACTGTATGTTTGTGGAATCTCTAACAATAAATTTCTTCTCTACCTCAATGATGCAGCAGGACTGACTCTTCTGTCTCAACTGCAATGATCTTCAAATTCCTCTGTCAAATTTTTCTGTATCATGTTTTGGTGGGATGAGTATTTTCCATTTCATCATCTCAGAGATGTCATTTCCAGTTGTGTCCTCTCCTTTAACTTTGCCCATCATTGTGCATGACTTCCATGCCTCCCCCTCTCATATGGGATCCATCAATGGTGAGTTATTATTAAAAGGAAATGATTGCTGCTTGGAAAAGGTCACACATGCCATTGCTATTCATTAATATGTAGTTGGTCACTGAGAAGCTCTCAATTCCATGCCATTATATTCATAACTTGTTCTCCATAGAGTGTCAATGTAGATTTTTTAGAATAGGCACATTTTACCCTCTTGCATTTAATTCCAGCATATAAATCAGAATTAATTCAGATTGCATTTTTCACCTTTATATGGAGGCTTTGTCAATGAAAATTTGTATGCTTCCTTCTTCTTTTTTAACTTTGATGAAGTAATAACTCTATTTGTAAGATTGACTAAAAATCATTTTAAAATGTTCTTTTAATGTTCTTTTTAACAGTGTAAATATTACTAGTAATTTGTTTCTTCCATTTCTTATTTAAATACATAATTCTTCCATATTTTGCTTTTTCTTTCTGTTTCACTCTACCATAAATATTTACCCACCTACTATTTGATTCTGTAATGCTGAAGAGGGGAGAAGGGGTTTGAGGTAGTGTTACGTTTTAAAACCATTCAAATTTGCTGAAATAATTCCTTTTATTCAGTCTTATACTAAAACATTACCATATTAACAAATTAAATTTAAAACATAATAAATTAAAGAAGTTATATTTTGTAAATTGTTACAATAAAATAAAATATTTTTCATCTAGGATATATTAATTGAATCTTTTAGATTACCAAGAAAATATTCAAATCTGATCTACAATTCAATTAATCCATTCTAGAATCCAATTAGTTGGTGCAGTTGACTCAGAGCCTATGCATAATCCACAACGACATGTGCACGGTTCATCAGAAATGTTCACGCACTCTCTTTCAGTAAAAAATTGTCCCCTAACTTATTGTTATGTCCATTCTGCACTACCAATTCTTCTGTTAATTGTAATAAATAATAATGTATAACACACGTAAAATTAATGCAACTCATTTCTCCTTTATAATTAAGTTTTACTTATTGTAATTGGGGGAACTTGTTGCAAGCATTATGTAATTATGAGAGGGGGTACAAGCGTGTGTTACTGGTGCATTACAGGGGGAAGACAGGGTATTCAAAATACTCCAAATTTTTTTATGTAATTTATGGACAACCCCTTTTCCTTGGTGCCCTTTAATTTATATTTTTTTTTTGGTCTGAAATGACATCAATATTTTTTTTCTATCTTCTATGATTCTTGTTTATATACAAACAAACAAGCAAGAGCAAACAACACTTGTTTTTAGTCTTGAATATTGACAACATTCCAAATTACAATGATTAGTGAGATATTTCACTATAGGTAACGTAAACTGAACATTCAGAAAGGTGACATCAACAGTCAGCTGTTCCAATAAGTTGCCACTTGTAAAAATAAATGATTTTGGAAGGATACAAGGACTCTAAGGGAAAAAGAGAGTAGGGGAAATATTACAAGGACTCTCAATCTGTCTCAGTCACCAACTGGCTTCAGGGGTTAGAGAATGAATGCATGAAAAATAAGAATGTGTCGAGTGTTAAAAGATCTCTCAAACAACGTTCACATGTTTCGATATGTTTTGCTTCTGTATTTGATGCTTCCTTTGACAATTCAATAACGTGGATTAAATTGTTGAATTTTTTGGTTTACAACACACATTCTAATGATTTCTTTTTGTCTTGAACTCTCATTATAATATGTTTATGAGGGTCATTATGGTTTTGAGATAAGACAAATATGCAGATCTTAATTGTACAAAATTTTGCTTTCCCTTGCCTTGGGAAAATTTGAGCCTCTCAATCAAAAGAGCTACAACAACATCAACAATATTAACAAAATCCTGAAAATAAATGATATTCAGATCTGCATGGAACTGTAAATAGAACTTCCAAAAAGAAAACCTAAAGAAGTGAACTGTTTTTGTCTTCTGTAAGGTCGTGTAGCTCTATGGAGACACTTTTACATCCCCATGCCAATTATTTTCAAGTAACTTGTTGATAAGTAAAAAATGAAATCACCAAGTCCTAGTTTCTGTGAAAAAAAGTCATAGTATTCCAGTGAAAACAATTTCAAGCAACCCTGGAGTAGTAAGAGCATAGGTGATCATTCAAATTGTGGAAG
Organism: Gryllus bimaculatus; assembly: GCA_017312745.1. Taxonomy (NCBI): domain Eukaryota; kingdom Metazoa; phylum Arthropoda; class Insecta; order Orthoptera; family Gryllidae; genus Gryllus; species Gryllus bimaculatus. The sequence goes on along the minus strand of BOPP01000047.1, from coordinate 7,294,917 downwards.
ATACTCTTTCATTGCATGTTCTCTTCCTCTTTCATTAACTTAATCCAATAATCTGATTTTTTCAGAATCCTTTCCAAAACTATTTTTGCAAACCCCAACTAAATGAGCTTACCAAGTTTAAACATTAAAAATGAATAGGTGAAATTGGCTCACTAGGATGTCTCCAGTGCAATACATACTTTGAAACAAGATTTGAGACTATGTTTATCTCAATACTCTCTCTTATGCTTGTTTTTATTCAGTCATTTTTTACTGCTCAACAATGGAAATTATGTTTTTATAAATAATAATATTATTGAAAATAATGTTTTGTAAAATGTCCTTAGATACTTGCCATTTCCAAAAACTTAATGTGGAGAATACCAGCACAGAATTTGATTTCCATTGGAATTCTGTACCTAATTCAATTGGTAAGTATACAAAAATGAATTTTAAAGACATATATTTATAAAATTGTTTGTTCTAATCCACTTCTCATTTCTATAGTCTGTGCCTTCCCATATATTTTTGCATTCACCCCTGATTCAATGGAGATTCGGCTGATAATAAATGGAAATTTGGTGCAAACCATGGTAATGCCTAAATTAAATTTAATATGTTCGAAGGTGAGTGAATGATTTTTTATTTATTGTTTTTCTTAGGTCATGAATCTCTCAATATCAAAAACTTTATAATAAAAGAAAGCACAGAATTTTGTGTCCCTTTTTTACGAGTTGGTACATTTAAACTTGGTATATTTTCCCGCCTTGAGTGGATAACTGCTGTCCTATTGAAATATATTACAAATGAATTTGAGATATTGTAATATACTTTTAAATCAATTTAGTGTATATAGAAAATATGGGTAACTTTTTTCTTTAGAAGTTTACCATTTTTTTAGTAGTAATTGTATTTTATTCATTATATAAATATATTTGGGTGAAATTGATGACAATGAGAATTGAAAAAAATATCTTTTGAGACTAAAAAATATGAATACCAGTTTCTAAATTGAATTTTTAATGGTGTACTTTTAATGGAATATATATTGCATTAACAATAACATTTTAAATAAAGTGACGTCTTAAAATATAAAAAAATTTGATTATATTTTTTTCTTCTAGAATGACATCTTCTTTGCCACCACAGCTCCAGAATTCTTTTCCAGTAAATCTGAGAGATTACAATTAGACAAACAGGAACGAGATCTTAGTACTTCTCCCCCATCTTCTCCTCATTGTAAGTGCATTTTGTCTCTAAATAATTCTTGACTTACAAATTTAAGATGAAGTAATTGAAATTATAAAAGTTTTACTAATGTCTGATAAATTGTGTTCGGTTCAAAACTGTTGGGATTGTGAGATGTGTACACACATCTAAAGTAACTTACACACCCTATGATTACAGCTGTGGTATGTCCCACAATGTACAAAACACTAGAAGCACACTAGGTCACATGTGTCCACAGCAATGCTTACACACACAGCAAGTGCTTGCCAAGAGAGGATAGAGAAACAGCAGTTGAATGCTCAGAATATCAATTGATGGTTATCAAATGGTATTGTACCTCCCTATAACTCCAACAAAAACATATTAGCAAACTCTCAACCTGAGTAATTCCAAATTGTATTATCACACACACACTTGAAAGCAATATGAATACAACCATCATCATTTCGTGTGGCTAATCTTCACGTCTTCCACCACCCCAGACATAATTTTCTATCATTTTGGTGATGTATAATTATTGTTTCAATACGTCTCTATATTAGTTAGAAAATTTTAAAATGTTAACTTTAAAATGTACACTATAAATGTTACATTAAAGGTCCCAAGATAAGTAAATCACAAGTTTTTATAGTAAATTATGATTATTTCGTAATTACTGCCTTAAAAGCAGTAATTTTTTTTTTTTCTTTTCTTTTTTCTTTCTGAAAAAAATTATTTAAGATACAAAACACAAAATACTTCATCGAAAGTATTGTAGATGCTGCTACTTAATACAAAATTCTTTCTTAAAAGCATTTTAGATACAAAAGACAAAGTAGTATTTTAAAATAATTTCAGAAATAGGAAATGCAAACAATTGTGATCCAGTTTCTCAATTTATTTCTCAATACTTGGTTGTGGTTTTCAATTGTATGCAATTAAACACATTTCCCTTCAACACTACTAGTTTTTCAAACGTTGTATCACTAATGTTTCATCTTGTAATTGAAGTCGATAGGGGTTTCATTCCATTAACTCTAATTATGTAACAAGATCATCATATTTTGTTTGATTGTGTCCTTTTCTCTGCGTTTTCAAGAAACCATTTTTTAAGCTTGTTTGTTTTAAGTTCTTGGCATTAGAATCACTATCCTCAGGACTGTTCATTTTCCTCCTATGTGAATTTGAGCTTCTAGACCATTCATTTTTATAGATCTCAAATTTACTCATCACACTAAGAAGAATTCTCTAAAATGTGTTGAAAAATTATCAGTTTCCTAGTAAACTAGTACCAGTAATCAGTAAAATTCATTCTATTGTTCACTGTTGGGTACGTTTTAAAATTTATAATATCACTTATTTTTAGCTTTAAGTGTGTCTTAAAATTTGTGGGCACATTGTAGGAACCACTTATTATTGTCTGTTTGGCAGACAGCAATTACAAATTTAAATAGTTGAGCAGTATCAACAATCCCTGAATTAAAAATTCATATTTTTGATATTATTGTAATTTGTATTTTGTATCAAATGTGATGTGTATCATCTATCTGATGATATTGTGTATTTGAAAATACAAAAATACTTTTAATTGATCGCCATTAAAAATTTGAATTTAAATATACAAACATGGAAAACACTAACATCAATAAAAAAAACCTTTTCATATTTTGAAGCAATTTTTTCATTCCCTGCAGCATAATTTAAAAGAACGTGTTTGATAACTCAAAATTTGGGGTAATTGAAGAAAATGTATTTTCGAAGACACTTCGAAATAGCAATGAAAGGATTTTGGGGACCACTTTACGGACATAATATTATATTGTCACATGCATCACCACCTGTGTGGAAGGTTGTTGTGCTCATTGTTTAAAAGCTTGTAATTGCTGAGTAAAGAGTTATTCTTACGATTTGAGTGTGGAAATTGATAAATCATTAAAATTTGCCAATCTGGATGGAACATATTTCACTGTTATTCAAGAGTTAGGTGTAAATGTGTCGTGTGAAATTTGTAATTATAGTGGTTTCTTTAATAATTTTTACTATTAATTAATTTGTTAATTGTGGATACATAATTTTGACTCTTCACAATTTTTACTATCTTCTAATCCTTACCTTGTCTATTCTACTGTAGCAAAAAAATTCTCAGAACTACCCTTCACTCCTCCTCTATTTCCCCTCCATTCCTCTTGTTCCTATTCTTGCATTAAAATAGTCTTGAGTAACCTTAGTTTTCTTTTTCAAGTTATGTGGTCATCTTTTCAAATTGAGGTAAAGCTACTCACTGCCTCTCTCCCTAATGCAATTCGTCTTCTTATTCCTTTGGATGATCCTCCATCAGCCTGACTAGGGAGCCAAGATAAATAAAGTCTGTCACTTTTACATAGTCTTTTAGAGCGTTTGTTGATGGAAGGACGTGACCTTTATCCATTATCATCATCAAGCTGTTGATCCTTTCATGTCCAATTATTACAATGCTGTTCCCATTGTCCAAGGTTTCTCCCAATACTTGTTCATGATAGATATTAAATAAGATAGGTGAGAGTATACAGCTTTGTCTTACACCTTCCAGGGTTTGATTTGATCTGACATCGAATTAAGCATCCTTACTACTGCCCTTGTGTCTCCGTATAGATTCCAAATAAGATGGATTAGATGTTCAGGAACTACTACTTCTTGTAGAATGATCTTGAATTTCTTCCATTAGCAGATTTATTAGCATTACAGTAGCAGATTTTATTGCAGTCTATGAAACACAATACTAATGACATATTGAATTCCTTGTTCTTTTCCATAAGTTGTCTGCCATTTAAAATCTGTTTGCCTTGTTTCTCTGCCTTTGAGAAATCCATCCTGTTCTGGTGGTATCTAAGTAGTATCTTAGCCTTGCATGGATTATATTTGATAAGACTTTCATTGCATGTAAGATGAGTGATATAGTCCAATAGATGCTGCAGTACTCTGTTCTGCCTTTCTTGTGTAGTGGACTGATAGAACTGAAGACTGATTCAGCCCTATCTCTTCACCATATGCCTGTGGACTGATTACATAGCTCTCATAGAATTTTTGCTCCTTTTTCTCCATCTAATTTTAGTATTTCTGCTGTGACTCCATCAGGTCCTGGTGCCTTGTTGTTCCTTAATTTTGTAATGGCTTGTTCAATTTCTTCAATTAGAAGAGATGATTATTGTTCCTTAGGTATAGCTCTGTTAATTGGGGTATCTTCAGGGTCTACATAGAGTGTTTCACAATATTATCTCCAACATTCCAGAATATTATTTGGGTTTGACTCTACTATTCTAATATCATCATCAATAGCTGATATTTTGAGCTTGTATGCTTCTGTTAATTTCTGTATTTCTTGAAATAATTTTTGGGATAGATTCTTGTCAGCATGTGCCTCTATTCTTTCACATGTTTCATTAATAATTTAATTATTATCTCTTCTTATTTCTCATCTTATTAGTATATTTATACTTCATTCATATGAACTTTGAAAAAGTCAAACAAAATAGAACTTTGGTAAAGTATTGCAATATAGTAAAACATATTGCTTAACTGTCCTTACTATTATTATTTTATACAATACTTATACAAAAGTACTGTTTCTAGTAAAGAAAAATACATTTGTTTGTGCATTTATGTGATCATTTACAAACTGAGAATATGCAAATTAAATGCATGTAACAGTTATGGCTTAAATTTATAGGCCTACAATACATCTAAAATTTCAAATTAGGAATTTAACAGGGAAGTGAAATTGTTGGTATTGATTCTTATTTCAGCATCATCACCTGAAGCTAGACCTTTCCGTCTCTATCGCATTCCACTTCATACATTAAGTGGAACAAGCACATGTGAACGACGATGTCCTACTCCTTCAGTTCCTCACGGAACATCAGAAGTACATGAACCTGCAAGTGAAGCAGGACGTTTGTTAGCAGTACCCAAAGTCAGTGATCATCAACGAGGACTAAGTCGTAGTTGTTCATCTTCTCCTACGCCACACCAGCCACCTGGATCAACTTTCTTAGTAGCACCAAAGTGATGTCTTTTCAAAAGTTTTAAAATAAATGGTGTACAAATTGACAAGCAATGCATTTGCTCTCGCTTACAATAGCAGAGGTCACACTCAGTTCACATTCATCATTCTGTGAAACTGCTATCTTCAGGAAAAATATTTATATTCGAAGACACAGAATATCCATCTGAATCCAAGTTCTGGATGGGACTTAAATGAGTATATATTATAAAATTTCCAATCAAATACTTGTAATGTAAAGGAAAGAATTTCTAATGGAAAAACCGAGTGAAAGAAATTCTCAGGGAAGGATTATTATTTCAAAAGTAAATGTTAAGTGGTGTTCAATGTTTATACCACAAATTTAGCACCAAAATTAGGAGAAAATGTTTATGTGACAAACATCGATTAGTATTTCAAATGCTTTGAAATGAAAACACTTGATAGCAATTACTTAAGCTTCGTAACTGGAGTACATTAGAAATACTTCTCTTCCATGATTAGAAATGTCATTGGAAATATTTTCTTGGCACTTTCTATAACATTAAGCAATGTTTACTTTTAAACATTCTACTTCAAGAAATATGAATGGATTCATGGCAGAAATACTTGTGGTCATGTCATTAAGACTGAAATATTTATAAATAAGTGAGGAAGTCTCACACTGTCTTCATAACAAGAAGCCTTTCTGTAAGAACTCTTCTTATCACTGTTGTTAAAATATGATATTTTTGCAAAATGCTGTTTCTGTTTAAAAAGAACTATTTACTTGCACTTACTAAGATTGATATTTTGGTGCATAATATCTACTATGTTATTTTTAATTATAAATAACTTAGATATAAAGTAAATTTTTTTAACTTCCAATTTTTATCTACTCTAAATGACATAATGAGAATGACAAAATATATACAAATTATAAAATGTGCAATGTGTGATGTACAGTAGTTCAGATGTTGATTCTTAGTTGCAAAATACCAGCTGGCTGGTATCCCACATAATTAATATTTACTTTTTAGCTATACATTTTTATTTATTGTTAGTAAATAATAACAAAATGTCCATAATATAAGAATACAATTTGTAATATATGGTGTTCAATTTTTTAATGATTCTGAATACATGAGTCAGTAAGAAAGAAGTTTCTTGTCATTCTGATCATAAAAAAATATTCATGACAAGTTAATTCAGAAATTGCTATTTAGGTAGGCGAGTTCATGGTAAGATATCTCTAAACGATTTTATTTTCATTCTTTATGTAATGTATGAAGGAATATCCTTTATTTTCAAAATATAAAGGGAATATCTCATTGCCTACAGAAAGAAAATAGTTTTATAAAGATATTGGAATTACACCTTCTGATATCCAGTGTCAGATAATCCGAAGAATCTGTAATTATTCCAAGAGAATAATTAAAATATATATCTTTTCATTCATCTTCTAAATTCAAATTCAATGTTCTTTCAAAATTTCTTCTTTTAAATTCAACATTCTTTCATCTTAATGTACAATATTTTCCTTCACGTTCATCTTAAGAAAGTAGAAAATATTATTTATTATCTTTATAAAAATGTAAATTGAACCTGTAGATCTATTGTGAGCCAGGAAACCTTTATTCTTTCTTTCTCCAAGAGAAAATTGTAAAGTTACTTCTGAAATATGTTAAACATTATTTTTTAAACATTTGCATCTATTTTCTGTTATGGATGCTGGAAGCTTTTTTATTTATATTTTTGTTTGTGTGTTTTAGAATAATTCTATCATTTGGGACCAGTGAGAATCTTGAATGCCAAACATACATCTTTTCTGTAGAAAAGTAATTCAGTCATGAGAGTGAAATCTAGATTATCCTTACATTTTACCTCAAGCAAACTTATTTTTGCCATATTCTAAAAAATTACCATTATTATTTTCTAAAGCACAGAGAATATTCTACTAAATGACTTTCAATAATGCTTCACAATTTTGAAACCAATAACTCACAGAAATGGATAATGTTTCAATAAATCTATGTTGTAAGATACTTTCCTGAATATTTCAAAAATTTTTCATTACAGTTTTCTTTAATTTTTGAAGCTATTTTCTATAAATCTACTTTGAGTCAATCATAATCACACCTAAGGAGATTCCTATGATGTATATTAGTAAATCTAATCCTGGATATTCCTGGATTAAGGCACTACCACTGTGTATCAAATTTGTGTGTGTTTGATCACTGATAACTGTAGGTCTTTTATGTGACTGGTGAACCAAAACTTCTCTCTGCAATCCTCTTTTTCAAGTATTCTTTATGAGGATATTTTTCAATGCATAGTTATTTTAAAAAATTGTATAATGGAAATTTTTCTTAATTTTAGAGGGAAATGCAAATTTTATAATATTGATGACAAGAAGCATTAAAGCAAGAAGTATACATAATTTTCTGATGTTATGATGTTTATACTCTCAAAAAGAAAAGAAAAATAATATTAGTACTTTCTGGAAGATTATTTGCTATTTTATAAAATTAATTTTGAAAGTTTTCATGATGTTTGGGAATTTCTAGACCATCAAGAAAATTAAAATGACAAATTTTGATGTTTTTTCCAAAATGAGAAGCATGAGAAGTATTACAAAAAAATTAATCAAATATAATTTTCGGACCCTAACAATGCATAGAAATTAGTCTCTGTTATTCCTAAAAAATTATGCCTGATTTGAGTATTCATGCATTTCATGACACAATAACCTACAGCAAATAATAGAGATGTCCTGATAATTTGATGCTCCTGAAGTGATTAATAAAGATTATTGTGTCATGATATGAACTCAGACTCTTTAATTATTCAGAAAAGAAGTTGATTAATAATTTTCATATGCTGTTAAGTACCAAAGAAATATTTTTGAATTCAGATTATCAAAAACTAATGAAAAATAAATATGTAGGATTAATAAGTGGTACTGGTCTGGTTTTGATGTGTTACTGGGCACATTTTCCAGTTCAGAATATTCATGCAGATGATATAATAAGTAATAAAGATACTTCTTTATATCTCATATGATCTCATCTGGCATGTTAAAAATGTTCCTCTCTATTATCAATAACAATTTTGCAATCCAGCAATTGATGTATCTGTGTATTGAACAAATTTGATAATGAGATTGCAATAACAGCAAATCCTTATAAAATCACAAAAGAAATTAGAGGAAGAAAGCAACACGTGATTTCACTCTTTTAACTTGTGTAAATAGGCCACGAGATTAAGAGGGGCGGAACTACAATATAGTAACATTGCAGTTAGGTCTCTTTTGGACTCGCCACCTCAGTGTTAAATCATCTTGCTGTATATGCATTGAACTTAAAGTATATTTCAAACACATTTTATATAAGTATTTTTTTCTTTCTGTTTTTTTAAATATTATATCAGAAAAAAATAGAAGTATTGTTGTACTTTTTCTTACACATGTTCTTACTTCTAATTGTAACACATTTTGCATTCTAGATTACGGAACACATATTGATCAATCTCAATTAATTGATCAGAATGCAATAATTTCTTGCAGACATTACAATACACTTCAATTTCAGAATACAGTGCAATAATTTATTTAGCCTCTAAATGTTTTACTTCAAACTTTTTTAATGATTTTTTCTTTTCTTTTAAAAACCACTACAAAAAGCTTTATTGAAATTAACATAATTTTTTGCCTGAAAATACTTAAATCATATTGTGCATTGAGATGCAGTCTGTAATGATAGTGAATGGTTATTTTTCAGTGAATAAATTGTTGTATATAAGTTGTATTATTATATAAAATTCATATATATTCAAAAACTGCCCTACAATACTGCCTGTCTTCTGTTATAAGAATAATAGGTACTTTAAACATTTAATAAAATTACATTATTGGCTTTGAAATAAAATATCTGTCAATAATTTGTGTTGTAATGACATGAATTCTAAGTCTACAAAATTTTATTTTCAAAGTCAGAAAGCAGATGATTTGAGATACACATATTAAGTTCAGCTTTAGTACTCAAATAAGCATGATTCATTAATTTCATAAGATGTTATGATAACTGTTCATTATACACATGTAAAGTGATCAGTGGATTAATATATTCTGTATGACATTTTGTGAGTTATCTGAATTAATTTTTCATGAATGTTTTGTTGTAACTTTGTGTCTTTTAAAAAAATACAACTCTATTTTTTATTGTATGTGTGTGAATGTTTATATGTTCAATCAATGTTGTTGATAATGAAATATTTTTGAACTCTTGACTTGTTCATCATTCTTGATACTATCAAAATATATTTATCTAATGTATAAAACATATGCTAATTAAATCACTGATAAATTATGAAACATATATATACAAGATACTGTAAAATACATTGTTTCCTTAGAGTTCATGCAATTCTACATTTCACATGGCTCTACTACTGAATGGATATGTGAATGATACATTGGTGTTAAATTTTAGATTCTTTTACAGAGTTGTATCAAATACTTGAAGATGTCAGAAATAAAATGATGTATAGAATAGAGTTTTAAATATTGTGTATACAAAGTGTAATCTCATAAGAGAAAAGTGAATAACATTGTGTATTACAATGTAAAATTAATTAATATATTCCTTTCAGTTTCCTTTTATGATGTTAAAGTCAAATTTGTTGTCAGAGTCCTACTTCAATTTAATTTGCAACTAAAGCAATGATGTTTTAGAAGAAGAAAAATTAATTGTAATTTTTGTTAAATACATTATGTGAAGAATGACTGTTAATGCTTTTCTATTACATATTTGTTTATTCTTTACATTATTCTTCCCAAAATAGACTTTTTTCATAAATCCTCTCCACTGTTATTTTAAAAGAATATCACTGCAGTAAATATATTATACATTTTATATAAAATAATCAGTAAATGCAATACAAGAAATGTATCGTAATAGTTCAGTTTTTGGAGAAGTATCACCATCATCCCGTGTAATGTGTATATGCCAAAAAAATACTTCCTAGTAGTTTTGATTGTTGAGAATCAGAGTTGAGGGTTGAGTGTGGTCAGGAGGTTTATTCTAGAATCTTTAATTGAGTTGTATGCTATAATTTCTGGTAGTATGGTGGAATTCTTCACTATTTTTTAGGTGGTTGGTAACTAGGGGAATTGGGTAGCTTTCCAGACATTGAACATAGCATGAACTGTTTGTTTGAATACTTTCGAAGACTGCAGCATTTTTTAAGTGTCTGTGTAGTTCTGGGTAAACAACTAGTGAACATTCTTAGATTTTTTTATTGGAATCTCGGCATAGTTGAGAGATTTGTCTTACTTACTTTGACCCAAATTTAGATGCCATTTGTTCGTGGCATAATTGTTTTTTAAATCAATTACTTGTTTTTCAGTGAGTGCTTTGAATGATGTCTTGGTAGCCAGCCTCTCTTGCAGTTGAGGGGAGTTTCTCTTGGTTGTGATAGGTGGGGCTTGAAGGTAAGTCAATTATTTAATTCAGACATTTTCATAGTGAACTAGATTCTCTGAGGTCAATTTATATTTTCTTGGTAATCAATAATAGCAATTAAAGCTAGTGTAGCTAGACACCAACATACTCTCTCTCATAATTTTTGAATATTCAAAGAGTTCAATGAAAGATGAGACTGCACGTCCCTTGTTCCTTTAAGCAGATTTCATTTCAGTCAAAAAATCTTTTTCCACATATTTTTAGTTTTGCAACAGTAACATTTTTGCAATTTCTGAAAATAAATGTTTTTACAAAAAATGGGACTAGCGGCATGGTTTATACTGTATTAATAAATGTTGATATTCTTTTCTCTTTCATTGCCCTCCATTCTTCTTTTACTAGGATATTAGCATATACCTTCTTCAGATTTTTGTCAGCAAATATTGTCTAGAGAGGTACATCCTGATCTGAAATTACTTTCCTTTTTTGACAATGAGTGTGTCATTTCTATTTCAATTGTCATCTTTAACGCATATCCATACAGTCCAGCCAAAACTGCCTTTTTTTGTAAATTAAATTTATAAAGGATAATTTTCATAATTCTGGCATTTTACCTTCTTTTAAAATGACACTGAATATTTCTGTAATTAATTCCAAAGTTACAATAGGATAATGTTTAATTAGCTCTATGGATATACCCCGGTTCTTTGTTATTTTTCATGTTTCTTTAAACTTTTCATATTGCTTCCAAAGTTATAGAGTTAGACACACGTCTAGTATGGATCTAAATATGCTACTTCAATGAGAAAATATAATGAAAGTATAAACACAAAATAAAATTATTATTTCACACTCGACAAATAAATAATTAGGTAAATAAAGAATTAATTAAATAAATAATTGAGCCCGTGAATCGGAGGTCCTCCTGGCTAGACCTCGCCGACTGCCATCTAGTTCCTCGGGCAGCATCGCAGGTCTGATTTTGACAAGGTGATTCTCAGCTCGTAGCAGATGCCTGCCTATCATACTGCCCCGCACGAGAACATCGGATAGAAATTTTGCTGCTAAGGAAAATTCACTTTTTTTTCGAGCAGGGGCTGGTCAGTGCGACAATCCTTAAGAAATAGCCCGCAGATCGAAATTGATTGATTGATTGATTAGTGTTTCCGGGTGGTTAAGGTCTTAGTCCCGTAGTGTAGTGCATGTTTTCATCGTGGAAAATGTCAGTGGTCGTCTCCCGCTGGATGGCGAGATCCGGCACCCACTTACCCACCGACTTGCAGGGTATCTCAACAAGGTATCTCTCACCAGCGGGCCACCGCCCGAGCCAGAACAAGCTCTAAGGCTCCGACTGAACTCCCAACATATGTGGTAGTGTACACACACACACATACACACACACACACACACACACTAGTAAGAACACACATACATGTAAGTACACACACTTACGTGTAAGTAAGGAGTGAGGGTAGGACAAGGATGGGGAACGAATGATCGCGCGATGTCTGTTGCCCGTTTGTTAGAGTATTCGCCAGGTGTTGGAGAAACCTCTGAAAACTACCGATCAGAACAGCCAGCCACTAGAATGTTCAACCAGGCAGCTGCTGAATTCGATCTTGTTACCTAACTAGTGTCGAAAACCCTGCCACCGTTGGGACTCGCACCCTAAGAGGTCAGAAGCACCGGAATGTACATAATTTTCTCAAATATGGCTCCAATTTTTTTCTTTAAATTTCCTGTTAGAATAGAGTAAAATACGCTTATAAGTAGAATAAGTCCGATTTTCACTGCGAACTCTGAATTTCGAATTTTTTAAAGTTTGAATCTCTTTCGTTGTCTTCCTACAACTACAAAATTAATGATAGAGTTTTTTCTTTCAAGTAAAATTTTATTTCCACAGTTCGTTCTTTCATTTTCATGTACATTGTTTTGAAATATTTAGTAGTTTTCGCACAACACTGCGTGCAATATGGACAATATTAAAAAATAACAAAAAAACGATGTACTCGATAACTGCTCCAATTTTTTTCTTTAAATGTTTGATACAATGACATAACACATATTGCTCTATTCTTTTGTTTTTTCAAAAATTACAACAATATTTTTCATTGTTGATATTTACATTAGAGGCGATTTGTTCACATTATTTTATTTATGAGTACATGTGGTTTAAATAATGAGATACAAGGTTTCTCAAAAACTCAACAGTTTTCTGTAAAAATGAGCTCAAAATCCGCAATTGCAGAAATTGCCATTTTTTAAACAATTACTCCAAATTTATTCTTCAAACTTTTCCCAAGGATTGTGCTAATTGTACTGTTTAATATCACACAAAGTTAATTTTAGAGTATTCTTTTGTTTTTCAAAAAAATACGCAATTAAATATTTTTTTGGAATGTCTCACACGCCTTTGAAAACTCGAAAATATACTGTGAAAAAGAGCTTCAAGTTTCGCATGTACTGTAACACTTAAACGCCATTTTCTTAAAAACGGCTCTAAATTATTATATGAAAATTGCAATTTAGGACGTGGTTGTACACTTTTTTTAATATTCTTAAAGTAATATTTCTGTTCTACTATTAGGCAACCGAAAAATTGAGAATTTTGTTTTAAAAAAATGTGGCGGCAGATGGCAGCTGGCAAGAGTATGTGGCAAGTCCGAATAACTAGCCCACACCAAGGAAATTAAACAACTTTAGAACGAGAAACTCTGTGCCATTCTGTAGCACCACTAGTTCATCCCAATACTCCCCTTTATATCATAGCTTTTCGACAGAGGTGGGTTGGTGTTGCTAACTTCCTCCCTCACCGGCACGTTGAGCGATGGTATTCTGATCTGAAGTCCGTGAAATCATCTCGAACTCTCTTAAGGGACCGCCCTTCGGCCTCCTATTGAGCTAACCGTGCCTTCTGAGAACTTCCGAACGCTCCCCGAACGGCTCGACTGAAATTTTTGTCTCGTTACCGCGCGGTGGCTCGGGAGCCGACTCCTACAGCGCCGGTGCACGGATTCGTGCGGTTTTGGCTTCCTAGCTAAGTCGAGTCGAGCGTCTCTACTTCAAGTTCCAATTACCGGAAGTCGCTTCAGAAGCCTCAGTCGGCCGACAGGTCTCTCCGACGCGTCCCGTCTCTGCCTCTCGAAATTTTTCCAAGTGCCACGGGCTCTCGGCGCAGGTCGTCCTGCGCCTCACCCGCCACCTCTGCGGGCGCCTTCTGTCTTAGCTCCCTTGCGGGACTGTTTTCACTCCACTACAGAAAGCGCGCACGGAATAGCCCTAAATGTTAGGGCTTTCAACTTTGTGGCCCTCGGAGGCGGCTCACTTCAAAGCCGCCTGTGGAGCTGCGCCCCCTTCGCACTGGGCTGAGGTGGATTAATCCACAAGCAAAGCAGGTGGTTGCGATCCTCTCTAAAATAGGGAGACCAATCATTTTTTAAATCTAGCTTATAATACATCAGTTAATATTAAATATATTTTCACAATTTTAAAAATTGCTACGACTATAATTGGCCGGGGCAGCGTAGTGATTATGACACGCGCTTGCTAACGTGAAGGACTCGGTATCAAATCTCAGGCCGGGAGAGGTGGCTCAAGGCATCAATTAATGTCACTATAATGCTTCTGTCTTGGAGGTCCTGGGTTCGAGACCCGACATTGGCAGGATTTTCGACATTGGTTTGATAGCTAGATCGAATTCAGTCGCTGTCTGGGCAAGTGAACCACAATGCCACTGGTTTATTAATGGTAAATATTGGGCAAATACTGAATGAGGCATGGTGCTTGCCACACCGTATTCGCCCCACTTCCAAAACCATCTGTAAGACCTATGACCTTTCACTAGTACAAAAAGTTCCTGGAAAAAGAAAACAAATGCCGGTAAGAGCTGAAATAGAGGAGTCCTTACCTCCTATGACTCCAAACAAGTGGTACCTTCAGTACTTGAGTGTACTAAGGGCAATAAAAAATCTGTAATTTATGTTACCGTTCATAGTGATCACCACTTTTACTCCCTCCCCCTGACAGTCTCTCTTCGCTGCTCACTCCAAACCCTTGACCCGCCTTGACCTTAACTATTGAAACTTCACCGTCCACACCCATGCCGGCGCCGAGTCCGCGACTACTGCTGTCACCGCCACAACCACCTTATTTTTTCATTCATATTAATTACTTCATTTCGTATTTTAACTAGTGGCGCTTCAACAGCATATACTTTCTCGCATTAATTCTAAATTTACAATTTTTGTTAATTCAAAGCGTTCATTGAAAATTAGACACTCGCGAATCTTTTAAGTGCCCCTTCTATCTGGGGAAAAATGGAGCGGTGTTTGAGGGGGGGGGAATTCAAAAATTAAAATTTCCTATATTTTTGGCAAAATTACACAAAAACACTCATGTTTTTGAAAATTTGAAGATGAGTTTATTTTAAAATCTGTCTTTAAAGAACAGATTTCGTTAAGGAAAAAATTTCTCTTCAATAGCTATTTTGTAGCAAGACTCCCAAGAAAAATAGCGTCTTTACAATTTTCAAAAACATCAACGAACGTGAGACCATTCTCTTACGCTATCCGAGAACAATGTTTAATGAAAAAAAAACTTTGGAGCCATTTTGAGAAAATTCTGAAAAATTGATGAAATTTTTGAGGCTTAATGTTAAGTACCCTCGAGAAAGAGAATATGCATTTCAAACTCCCAAAGCCTTGAGTTCGTCCAGATCGATCAAAGAATATCAATGTTGAAGAATATCGGATGAACTGTTTAGGCGCTGGGTTTGATCACAGACGAACGTTATGACATACTTTTTGCCCCAATCGATTTTTTGGTGTCACGGATCCACAAAACATTGATTTTGGCCATACCACGGGCTTGAGGAAGTAATTTACTACATGTGGGAAGAAGATTTATCCAATTTTTCGTTACCAGCGCCGGGCAATAACAGTTTCTCTGGCGAAAATTCGCCTTTTTTCGGCGCACGATTACATATCTTTTCTTACAAAGAGTGCTAAAAAGTGAAACAATTATTATAACTATGGTCGTGCTATAACTTGGTCGTGCTCAGAATCCCTGATATTGATGCTGCTTTGGTAGAGGAATGATAGAATCCCTAGGAGGCGCGCATTCCACTGCGTCGGCGATTACGGTATTTTATACCTATTTTCTAGGGATTTGGAACTCTGCGGCATTGTGCGCGTTAAAAGCTTGCACTACACCCAAACACGAAATTAACATACTCGAAAATCCTTCAATAATCCTCATTTGAAATCAGTGCTTCTCAACACTAGGAACTTGGGACTATGGCCTCCTCTTGGAAACAGCTTTTTCCAATGCAGCACTCTTCTCAATCGTTTACCATCCCATTTAGAGTTACTTCCTCTGGGCACCACAGAGCCCTCTCACAGAAAGGCCTCCAACCAGCCGGCGTATGGCACCGCGAGATGCCGCCCTCTGAGGGGCTCCAAGTTGACTACTTTCTGTTTCAATCATTCGCCAATAGAGTGCGCATGCTTTCTTTATACAACCATTGCGAGGCGTTTGGTTTACAATTATTTTTTTCCCTCGAAAGGGCAATAATGAGTAAAAATGGAAGCAAACATGTTTATGTGTACTGCAAAAAACTGTTCCTTTTTAATCAAACGAACTGATGTGTACAACTGTGTGGTGGAGTCTTAATACAATACATCTTACAATTTTCTGAAGCTTTCTGTGATTTAATAAAGAAAAATACTTAACAAGCGAAATCCCAAAATGACAAAAGTTAAAAAAACGACACCGTGCTTGAATAATATATATATATATATATATAATAAATATATATATATAATGAAGTTATTTCTCACAAACTTACATTACAAAATTAATTTAGAACGCAAAAAAGTATAATATAATCATTTTTTAAATTATGGGAATAAGATGTATCATATGTGATATAATGTATATTTTCACTTGGCAATGTAAAAGAGGTTGAAGATTAAATTAAGACGGTGCAACATATGGAGGATACTAAGTCTTATCCATCATTATGTTAAAAAATAAACGAGAGCTTTGAAACACTGTGATATTAGCATAGAAATTGGGGCCCTTACCTCTTCAATAATTATTACAAAATTTTCTAAAAACTATTGTGGAGACAATTCATTTTACGTTTACCATTTAGAGACAGAAAGCGGTAAGTCTCTGTGATTTTGTTATAATAATCTGCATATAGAATAATTTAAGGTTAGTTGGGTTAGGACATCAGGGTTTCAAAAGATTTCCGGCACAAATCATATACGGCATTGTGTATGTGAGAAGCCTGTACCTTGCCGTATCTGAACCTCTTATATCTCAGTACCAATGCTACTGCGATATAGGAGTTGTAGCTCCGTATTTATGTGAAATCTTATATGTAAAAGACAATGTTTGGAGGAGAGAGAGAGAAGGAGAGGCGGAAAGACACGGAGGGGGAGACGGAACCAAACTCGCGAGAAAGTCTTTCGTCTATAGAAATTTTTGCAGAGCGTAGCGTAAAACGTGATTAACAATCACATTACCACTAACATGTGAAGCGTAATACATCGCAATAGTGAAGACTTGCCGAGTCCACTAGTAAGCAATAATCTCATAATTTGTTTTCTCCAATGACTTAGGAGGATGAACGTAGGAGATGGGGAGTACCCACGTCATTCGCACTCGGTCAACTGTCATAAGTAACGTATCGTCGTAACGCGTATGTCGTTTCATCAACCAAGAGCCAAACGCCTACGTCACTGCGAATATCTGTTATTGAGGTTTGATACACATAATCCAAAGATTTTTCGTCCAGCTGATTCCTGGCGTTATCGCCTATTTACACTACTTTTCTCAGAAATATTTTAACACTGAAAGTTTATCACTGTGTTCCAAGGGATGTTGGCACACATCGAAGTCTGACACACCTAACATATGTCGTAAAAAACTGACGTTTACTTGTAGAAGATTCACTCACAAGAATCTGTTGATAGATTTTTTGTATTTTGGTGTTAGCTTGATGAACGCTTATCTTTTCATATTGCAGAAGGTGGTCTTTCTTTTCCGAAGATATCTAGAAAATAAATACCTTGCAACTAATTCATGCGTAAGGTGAATAATTGAAGACTTTAGTGCAAGAACCAGATAATGATCATTTTTTGGGAAAAACAGATTTTTGCATTTAAACGAAGCCTACCCTGCCATCAATCAGTAGACATTGTCATTTTCGACAATTAGTTTTCAATCCCCTGAGGAAACGGCGATGAAATTTTATTTTCTACTCTCCGTGGGGAAGAACCAGGTAATGGCCGGAGTTATCCACTTCTATCAATCAGACCTGAACTGGTTCTGGACGAAAAATGAAGAGCAATGGGAAAGAAATACACAAAGATTGGTATGACGTAGTAGTATAAGCTTCTCTGCAATTTTCAATTGTTAGAGTGAATCAGTTTATGCTATTAACTTACAAGTACCATCTACAACCAATCTTCAAGAAAGTCATTAAGAATGTAAATGGATTTTTCAGAATTACTTGATATCAAAACTTCATTTATGCAGGAAGAAATGTGCCTGTTTCTACTGAGCGTAGTGTATTATCAACACCAAATTTTGCACATTTAAAGTACGACAGCAGCTCCTACAGTTGTATGTACCCAATGCAAAATCTGGATTCTAAAAAGTACAATGCTATTATGAAACTGTCCCATAGGCACATTTCGCCTGTGCACATTGTTACAACAGTCAGCTCTCTGCAGGCGACAAAACTCGCAGAAACTCTCCTGTACATCTCGTGACTGTCTGATATGGAAAGGCAGTTTCCCCCAGAGCTTCCACCAATTCCTTGCGACATTTTCTGGAATTTCTACCATGGAGAATGGTATTCTCGAAATATGAGCGCTGCTCGAAACATATTACATTCATCTCGCACAACTTACTTCAGTTTGCTCTCTATGTTAAAAGAGACACTCAGAGAACCATCTGTTGATGTGAATCCACTCTACTGCAGCATTTATTTCTCTCTACAAATGAAATTGTGCGATTCGATAACATTTCTTTCAGACAAAAATTAGTTGTCTGGATTTCTGCCCCAAACCGCGAATAATGCTATCTATGATGTACCAGCAAGGATATTCCATCACATCATTCCATTTAGAGAAAGTCTTATAATGCTGCGAATGAAAAACAGACATTTTTGACAGAAAAACTCTTATTGCTGGACTCTGGTAGCGAAAAAGTGCAAAAAGCTTATTTCTGTGTGTAGTAAATTACTTCCTCTAACACGCAGTTTTCGCGTAATTTCTGCTTGAAGTTAATGCAAATTATAAAATAAATATTTTTTCAAAAACTGTTCTAATTTTTTTCACGGATATAACACGGGCGCTTAAAAGAATGACCCAGGTCTAATAGTCGTGAACCACTCTGAATTTTCAAAAATTGCAAAAGTTGTGATTCTTGTATGATACATCTGACACTTCGCAACGCATGTCGACGTTCGTAATAGCAAGATTTTGGCCTTCAGCCTACATGATTAACTTAAAACAGATATGAGCCTGTCAAATGTATACTTAATATTGAAAACTGGTATGCCTGAAATTGTTGCCTTTGTTGTTGTTGTTTTGTTGTTGTTGTGTTGTTGAAATTGCCTAAAAATATTGAAAACTGGTAAAACTGAAAGAAGTCTTTGCCGAAGACACCACTGTAAACATCTCTCTTCGTTTTCCTGAATGTTCACTAAGCTCACCTAGTCCAAGTGTTGATAAGCAATCAATTCAAAAGTGAAAACGTTATTGAACTATAAGACAATATTTCCACGTAACACTAATGTAACGCCTCTTTCTTAGCACGGCCCTCTGGAATCCAGTTGAAGTTTTAAATCGGTTTCAAAGACGAAATGATTCAACAATTAAATTGTTGGATTGATGGGCAAAACACCGACCTGCAGTAAATGGTAATTGGTTCGTCAGTCTTTTGAAAATCTTGGAAGACAAGTTGCTCAGTTACTCATTTGTTACATTATTGAAAACTTCTGTGTGGGATCTTACTATGCCATTTCCAGATCCATTAGATATATACAAAATGTTATCGAAAGGTTTTTGTAAACTTGAAAGCAGATTTACTCCCTTTCTCTGCAATAGTTCACTAACAAGGGATTTGTATTTCTTTATTAGTTTCTAAGTCACAATTCTTAAATATTTTTTTTAAATTTTCTCCATGTTTGAAATAAGAAATTGGAGTAATTGTAATCTAGGGGGTGTAGGCCTTTAGGCCGCGTATGAACGCGATGCCTTTCCATAACACGCTACCAACAGAGTAAATAATATGTACAGTGTAATTAATTGTTTTTCGCTTCCATTGGTTTTTATCTGCTTTTGGTGTATTACAGATTTTTAATTATTTTCCAAATCCGTTTGGTAATCGATTTTATAGTTTATTAAACATATTTTTCGACTCACCTCTCCCCTTCGCTCACAAATATCTGCTGCGCGGTGTTCCCTTGCGAGAGGAGGGGTGGAGGGTTGACAAGGGCGAAGTGAGGGCTGTGCCGATGGGATCCCCGCCCCATCTCGATCTGTCCCGCTCTTCCCTCATCCTTCCCCACCCCCTGCCTCGCCATTGGACACTCTCCCGGCCTTTGCCAACCCGACTCCGCCTACCACCGCAACCCTCATTCCCCGTCCTCATCCCCGTCCTCATTCCCGTCCTCGTTCCCGTCCTCAACCACATCCTCATCCCTGTCCTCATCCCCGTTCTCATCCACGTCCTCATCCTCGTCCGTATCCCCGTCCTTATCCCGTCCTCATTCCCGTCCTCATTCCCGTCCTCGTCCCCGTCCTCGCCCCCATCATCGTTCCTGTTCTCGTTCCCGTCCTCGTTCCCGTTCTCGTTCCCTCCTCGTACCCTCTGCGTCCCCGTGTGTTCCTCGTCTCGTTCCCGCCTTCCATCCGATCCCACCCCCATTTCTCTCCTGCGATCGTGTCAGGGCTCCCGCCGAGGAAGCAAATTGAATTCCGACGCTAGTTAAAAGTCGTGGGGCTTAAAACCTCGTAACGGGGCACTGATTTTACGACCTGCGAGGTCCCCTCGCGGCTCCACTCCTTTGCTCGCCCCCCTCTCACTCACCCCCTCTCCCTCTCCCTCTCCCTCTCCCACCGCCTGCGAAACCTCTTGGTGCTGGGAGGTCCACCGGCGCGGAGACACCGAAATTTGATTTTGCTCTCGCGCGAATTCCAACCTTTATGGCCGAAAGAATACTCCTGTCATCATCTGTGGAAAAAGAGTTTTTTTAACAGGAGGTTGCGGGCCATTGGGATGTTTTAAGAGAATATGAAAATTAGAGGAAAATTAATATTGTGAACTTTCAAACTTGTCAGAGGCTACATAAAGCAATAATATAATTTACCCTTTAGAAGTCATTTAATATTCGAAAATGCGTACTGCAAACAAGATTAATAATACGTATGTTTCATTTTAGATTTCGAGGTATTGTTTCAACACTATTGTTTCAAACATTGATTCGTAATACCACTTAGAAAAATAAATGGAATAAAGTATTGATATTTACGTACAATACCTGAGGAATCTCTTTCAATGTTGAATTGTATGGAAATTGTATGAAAATTGAATTTTTATCAAATAGAATTAGTATTTAAATAGCAAGTATGAATTCTCTGAAATTCTCTCAAATGAGGATTGGCAAAGCATTGAAATATCTGGTACCTAGAACTTTGTTTTAAAAAATCATATTAAATTATTAAGGCACTTTTTATATGTATTTCTGAATTGTTGGTTAAGGATTGAATGAGTTAAATATTCAAGCGATTTCATTACTATTGCTAACTCTATCATTCGAATGGCATTTCGAGTTAATGTTTTCATTGAATTCTGTGAATTCGTTGAAGTATGACAACGTATTCTTTACAGCTGAACAGTAAAAAATAAGCATTGACAATTATACGATCAAATTTTTATAGCACTTACGAGCATATCAGAACTTTTGTAACCTGCGTGTTACCTGCAGACGATACATCTCCGAATCTTATGCCAGTTGTCTCTTCCGGAGTTTCACTTCATTTGTCGGAGGTTGTCGGGTCTCTTGAGGCAATCGTTACCTGTTCAGAGCGACTATAAACAGGTTGTAATGTCAAACACGCGTGAAAAGATCAGGGCAATGGCCACGTGGATGGGGTGGAGCTAAGCATGGCGCAGCGGGGTGTTGGAGATGCAGCGGGGCGCAGTAGGATGCATCGGGATACAGTGATGTATACCGGAATGCAGTTGGGTGCAGCGACATGCAGGGGTTGCAGCGGTGCGCAGCTGGGTGCAGCGGGGTGCAGTGGGGTACAATGGTTGAAATGGGGAACATGGAGTGTAGCGGGGTACAACGGGATGCATCTGGATGTGTCGGGGTGGTGGAGAGAGGAGCGGCAGGGTAAAATGGATGCAGTGGGGTACACGGAGTGCAGCAGGATGCAGCGGGATGCAACGGGATTCAGCAGAGCGCACTAATGCTCAGTGCAGAATCCCAGAAGGGCGAAGTGGTAACGCAAACTGAATTTCGTGTGACGTGGAGCGATCGATATTAGGTTGTCGAATTGGGTTATCGATATTAGGACACTAAATAACGAAACGACACTAAGTAAAATAGTGAGCTCGTTTTACTGACACTGACATTGAGAAAAGAAGTAAGAAACGAAGGTTACATTAGTTTAGTCTAAATGATGTTGGGCTTTTTCAAATTATTGATTAATATTCGAATGTTGACATTATTGACTAATGTTGACTGATATTCCCATTGCGGCAAATTTTCAAATGAAAATGACACTAAATCATCAGTAACAGAGTTAAATAATAAGCAATGAGTTACTTACCAAGAAGATGTAGTTGCAAGGATTAAATATGTGAGGTCCATCCATAATGCAAGTTTCTCTAGGTTGTCAAGAGAAAGAAAATGCATTTCCCTGGAAGAAATTCTTTGCAGAATATATAGCATCTTTTCAACTATTTTTCCTCATACCCAATAGAAAAGAGGCATTTCTCAGACTGTAGGATCAACATGTGTCTCTGTGTTGTAGAAGTCTGCCGTATGGCATAGGTACCCGTGTTTGACAGTCACCTACAACTGCGTCACTGTTATCTCGAGATATAAGAAAATATTGAAATCGCTGGGGGGGGGGATCAGGACTATAAAATTGATGGTCAAATACTTCCCCGAAAAGGGTTGTGTAGGCTTCCGCGGCCGGAGTTTGTGCTATCTAGGCTATCCGGGGCGAGATGCGTCACTGACATGGTGGCTGACGCGTCACTGACATGGTGCTGACGCCTCAGCACTACGCTCTGAGGATGGCCACAATATGCTGGCCGAAACGTTAGCCACCATGTCAGTGACGCGGCTCGCCCCGGATAGCCTAGATAACACTTCCCCAAAAAACTTACTGCTGAAGGTCTGTTGTGAGCGATTCGTACACGGTCAAGCGTTATCGTGCAGGAAGAAACGCCTCCACTGAGAATCCCATGCCGCTTGCTCTGAATGGCCTTGAGCAATGTTTGTAACATTGGACAGCTATCGTTCGACGTGGCTGTCTGGCAGCTTTCCCAGGAGACAGACTTCTACTACACAGGGATACAAATATCCCACGGTATGACAAATGTCTCAATATGTGGCGATTATGTGGAAAACAGAGCAATACTTACTATTATCTGCTACAATAAACTTTTCCCATAAAACTGCGTTTCAATTTTGTAGATGACGTACGAAAAAAATATTTTGAGAATGCGTCTCGTATTTTCGAATTTATAAAACTAAATAAAACTGAAAATTTGCTATTGACTAATGCCGCACTCAACATTTTCTGTTTTTCACCCATTCCTTGTGCTCAGTGTTCACTGTAGCGATAATTGAGTGTGAAGCAAAAGTGGCATTGTTTAATGACCATAAGGATAGTACCTATGTTCTCGATTCGTTTCTTCCACTTTGGCGCTTTCGGAGGGGGAATTACACTAACCGCACGCTGTCAAGTCGGCTGTGTGACTGCGCTGGGGCAGATGTGTGACCAATGTGCTACTCGGCGAGTGATATTGAGATGTTGCGAGAAAGGCTCGTCATACTTCATGTGGGTTCGTTCTGCATTATATCCGTTCGTCCCCGACCCTTGCTCACACAGAGCAATGACATGAAGCATAGAATGGGTTCAAACGAAAACATGGCAAGTAGGAATATTTAAAGTACGTGTTGTCAGTAAGAGATATTAGCATGATGACAAATGGAAGTATAAAGTATTGTGTTTTCTTATGAAGATTTTTAAGTGTTACGTTAAAATCTATTTATTTAATTTCATTACATAATTTCGATATTATTTATTATTGTGTACATCATTAACACATTAATTTTTGTTGAATATTATATTTTTTGGATACGACGTTTTCGTTTTTAGATACTTGCCAATAGAGAGACTTTTTTCCGATAAGTGTAGTTATTTCGAAAAAACCTTGTAAATTTCATATTTTCGCCATCTCTATAAACGATATTCTCTCTAGGTCTAATCTGTATTCAAAATTAAACCGTAGTCCTGATTATATACAGTACATTCATTACATGTTTCCTTGGATTAACCAGTTATTATACACTGAGGATTCGAGGTTAATTCGATTAGAAGTTCTTTTAATACGTAATTTAATGTCAAAGGGTATGTCACTAATATACGTACTACTTGGACAAATGTAGAGATATCCTTTTAATACACCATCAGAAGCTGTATTTTTTCGAGAGTTTGATGTGGCCTAAACCTTTTCACGCCACTCCGCTCCCGCGCAACAACACTTGCTCCTCCCCGCCGCCCATTACATAACCTGACATAATGCCACTAGCACCC
>BOPP01000047.1:7209548-7265103 GCA_017312745.1 Gryllus bimaculatus | reverse complement strand
AATTCAAAGCGTTCATTTGAAAATTAACACATCGCGATCTTTTAGTGCCCTTCTATCTTGCGGGAAAATGGCGTCGTTTTTGAGGGGGGATTCAAAAATTAAAATTTCCTATATTTTTGGCCAAAATTACACAAAAAAACTCATGTTTTGAAATTTGAAAGATAGGTTTATTTAAAATTGTCTTATAAAGAACAGATTTCGCTTAAGGAAAAAATTTCTCTTCAATACTATTTTGGTAGGCAAAGCACTCCAAGAAAAATAGCGTCTTTACACATTTTCAAACACATAACGAACGTGAACCATTACTCTTACGCTATCCGGAGACAATGTTAATGAAAAAAAAACTTGGGACGCATTTGAAAAATTCTGAAAAATTGATAAATTTTTTTGAGGCTTAAGGTTAAGTACCCTCGAGAAAGAGAATATGCATTTAAACCTCCCAAGCCTTGAGTTTCGCAGATGATCAAAGAATCATCAATGTTGAAGAAATATGGATGAACTGTTTAGGCGCTGGTTTGATTCAAGACGAAAGTTAATGACATACTTTTGCCAATCGATTTTTGGGTCACGGATCCACAAACATTGATTTTGCCATACCACGGGCTTGAGGAAGTAATTTACTTAACAAAATGTGGAAGAAAAGTTTATCAATTTTTCGTTCCAGCGCCGGGCAATAACAGTTTCTCTGAGAAATTGGCCTTTTTTCGGCGGCACGATTACATATCTTTTTCTTACCAAAGTCAGATGCTAAAAAGTGAACAATTATTATAAACTATGGTGATGCTTAACTTGGTCCGTGCTCAGAATCCTATATTGATGCAGCTTTGTGTAGAGGAATGATAGAATCCTAGGAAGGCGCATTCCACTGGCGTGGATTACGTTATTTATATACCTATTTTCTAGGAATTTTGGAATCTCTGCGGCATTGTGCGCGTAAAACTTGCACAACCCAAACACGAAATAACATACTCGAAAATCTTCAATATGCTCATTTAATCATGCTTTCTCACATGAGGAACTTGGAATATGGCTCCTTTGGAAACAGTTTTTCCAATGCAGCACTCTTCTCAATCGTTTACCATCCATTTAGATACTCTCTGCGACACAGACCCGCTCTCACAGAAAGGCCTCCAGACAGCGGCGTAATGGACGCCGAGTGCGCTCTGAGGGTCCAAGTTGAATACTTTCTGTTTCAATCATTCGCCAAAAGATGCGCATGCTTTTTTATACAAATTTGCGAGGGTTTGGTTTACAATTTTTTTCCTCAAAGGGCAATAATGAGTAAAAATGGAAGCAAACATGTTTATTGTGTATGCGCAAAACAGTTCCTTTTTAATCAACAAACTCGATGTGACAACTGTGTGGTGGATCTAATACAATAATCATTACCAATTTTCTGAACGCTTCTGTGATTTAATAACAGAAAAATTACTTAACAAGCGAAATTCCCAAAATGACAAAAGTTAAAAAAAGACACCGTGGCTTGAGATATATATATATATATATATATATATATATATATATATATATATATATATAATGAAGTTATTCTCACAAACTTACATTACAAAATTAATTTAGAACGCAAAAAGTATAATATAATCATTTTTTAAATTATGGAATAAGATGTATCATATGTGATATAAATGTATATTTTCACTTGCAATGTAAAAGAGGTTGAAGATTAAATTAAGACCGTGTGCAACATATGGAGGATACTAAGTCTATCCATCATATGTTAAAAAATAAACGAGAGCTTTGAACACTGTGATATTAGCATAGAAATTGGGCCTTACCTCTTCAATAATTATTACAAAAATTTTTCTAAAAAACTATGTTGGAGAACAATTCATTTTACGTTTCCATTTAGACAGAAAGCGGTAAGCTTCTGTGGATTTTGTTATAATAATCTGCATATAGAATAATTTAAGGTTAGTTGGTTAGGACATCAGGTTTCAAAAGATTTCCGGCACAAATCATATACGGCATTGTGTATGTGAGAAGCCTGTACCTGCGTATCTGAACCTCTTATATCTCAGTACCAATGCTACTGCGAATAGGAGTTGTAGCTCCGTATTTATGTGAAATCTTATATGTAAAAGACAATGTTTGGAGGAGAGAGAGAGAAGGAAGACGCGAAAGAACGGAGGGGAGACGAACCAAACCCCGAGAAAGTCTTTCGTCTATAGAAATTTTTGCAGAGCGTAGAGTAAAACGTGATTAAACAATCACATTACCACATAACATGTGAAGCGTAATACATCGCAATAGTGAAGAATTGCCGAGTCACTTATAAGCAATAATCTCATAATTTGTTTTCTCCAATGACTTAGGAGATGAACGTAGGAGATGGGAGTACCACGTCATTCGCACTCGTCAATGTCATAAGTAAACGTATCGTCGTAACGCGTATGTCGTTTCATCAACCAAGAGCCAAAACGCCTACGTCACTGCGAATATCTGTTTATTGAGTTTTGATACACATAATCCAAAGATTTTCCGTCCAGCTGATTCCTGGCGTATTCGCCTATTTTACACTACTTCTCAGAATATATTTAACACTGAAAGTTTATCACTGTGTTCCAAGGGATGTTGCACACATCGAAGTCTGACACACCCTAACATATGTCGTAAAAAACTGACGTTTACTGTAGAAGATTCACTCACAAGAATCTTGTATAGATTTTTTGTTTATTTTGGTGTTAGCTTGATGAACGCTTATCTTTTCATATTGCAAGAAGGTGGTCTTTCTTTTCCGAAGATATCTAGAAAATAAATTACCTTGCAACTAATTCATGCGAATAAATAATTGAAGACTTTAGTGCAAGAACCAATAATAATCATTTTTTGGGAAAAACAATTTTTGCATTTAAACGAAGCCTACCTGCCATCAATTCATAGACATTGTCATTTTCGACAATTAGTTTTCAATCCCTGAGGAAACGCGATGAAATTATTATTTCTACTTCCGTGGGGAAGAACAGTAATGGCCGCGGAGTTATCCACTTCTATCAATCAGACCTGAACTGGTTTCTGGACGAAAAATGAAGAGCAATGGGAAAGAAATACACAAAGATTGTATGACGTAGTAGTATAAGCTTCTCTGCAATTTTCAATTGTTAGAGTGAATCAGTTTATGCTATTAACTTACAAGTACCATCTACAACCAATCTTCAAGAAAGTCATTAAGAATGTAAAGGATTTTTCAGAATTACTTGATATCAAAACTTCATTTATGCAGGAAAAATTGTGCCTGTTTCTACTGAGCGTAGTGTATTATCAACACCAAATTTTTGCACATTTAAAGTACGACAGCAGCTCCTACAGTTTGATGTACCCAATGCAAAATCTGGATTCTAAAAAGTACCAATGCTATTATGAAACTGTCCCATAGGCACATTTCGCCTGTGCAATTGTTACAACAGTCAGCTCTCTGCAGGCGACAAAACTCGCAGAAACTCTCCTGTACATCTCGTGACTGTCTGATATGAAAGGCAGTTTCCCCAGAGCTTCACCAATTCCTTGCGACATTTTCTGGAATTTCTACCATGGAGAATGGTATTCTCAAATATGAGCGCTGCTCAAACATATTACATTCATCTCGCACAACTTACTTCAGTTTGCTCTCTATGTTAAAAGAGACACTCAGAGAACCAATCTGTTGATGTGAATCCACTCTACTGCAGCATTTATTTCTCTCTACAAATGAAATTGTGCGATTCGATAACATTTCTTCCAGACAAAAATTAGTTGTCTGGATTTCTGCCCAAACCGCGAATAATGCTATCTATGATGCACAGCAAGGATATTCCATCACATCATTCCATTTAGAGAAAGTCTTATAATGCTGCGAATGAAAAACAGACATTTTGACAGAAAAACTTTTATTGCTGGACTCTGGTAGCGAAAAAGTGCAAAAAGCGAAAAAGCTTATTTCTGTGTGTAGTAAATTACTTCCTCTAACACGCAGTTTTCGCGTAAT
Organism: Gryllus bimaculatus; assembly: GCA_017312745.1. Classification (NCBI taxonomy): domain Eukaryota; kingdom Metazoa; phylum Arthropoda; class Insecta; order Orthoptera; family Gryllidae; genus Gryllus; species Gryllus bimaculatus. Next base: position 7,261,121 of record BOPP01000047.1, on the reverse strand, counting down.
TTCTGCTTGAAGTTAATGCAAATTATAAAATAAATATTTTTTTCAAAAACTGTTCTAATTTTTTTCACGATATAACACGGGCGCTTAAAAAATGACCAGGTTCTAATAGTCGGTGAACCATCTGAATTTTCAAAAATTGCAAAAGTTGTGATTCTTGTATGATACATCTGACACTTCCAACGCATGTCGACGTTCGTAATAGCAAGATTTTGCCTTCAGCCTACATGATTAACTTAAAACAGATATGAGCCTGTTCAAATGTATACTTAAATTGAAAACTGGTATGCTTGAAATTGTTCCTTTGTTGTTGTTGTTTTTGTTGTTGTGTTTGTTTAAATTGCCTAAAAATATTGGAAAACTGTTAAAACTGAAAGAAGTCTTTGCCGAAGACACACTGTAACATCTCTCTCGTTTTCCTGAAGTTCACTAAACTCACCTAGTCAAGTGTTGATAAGCAATCAATTCAAAAGTGAAAACGTTATTGAACTATAAGACAATATTTCCACGTAACACTAATGTAACGCCTCTTCTTAGCACGGCCCTCTGAATCCAGTTTGAAGTTTTAAATCGTTTCAAAGACGAAATGATTCAACAATTAAATTGTTGATATGGGCAAAACACCGACCTGCAGTAAATGGTAATTGGTTCGTCAGTCTTTTGAAAATCTTGAAGACAAGTTGCTCATTACTCATTGTTACATTATTGAAAACTTCTGTGTGGGATCTACTATTCCATTTCCAGATCCATTAGTATATACAAAATGTTATCGATAGGTTTTTGTAGACTTGTAATATATTTTACTCCCTTCCCTCGCAATAGTTCACTAACAAGGGATTTGTATTTCTTTATTAGTTTCTAAGTCACAATTTCTTAAATATTTTTTAAATTTTCTCCATGTTTGAAATAAGAAATTGGAGTAATTGTAATCTAGGCGGTGTAGGCCTTTAGGCCGCGGTATGAACCGATGGCCTTTCCATAACACGCTACAACAGAGTAAATAATAGGTACAGTGTAATTAATTGTTTTTTCGCTTCCATTTTTTATCTGCTTTTGTTATTTACAGATTTTTAATTATTTTCCAAATCCGTTTGGTAATCGATTTTATAGTTTATTAAACATATTTTTCGACTCACCTCTCCCCTTCGCTCAAAATATCTGCTGCCGCGTGTTCCCTTGCAGAGGAGGTGAGGGTTGGCAAGGGCGAAGTGAGGCTGTGCCGATGGGATCCCCGCCCCATCTCGATCTGTCCGCACTTCCCCTCATCATTCCCCACCCCTACTCCCATCGGACACTCTCCCGCCTTTGCCAACCCGACTCCGCCACCACCGCAACCTCATTCCCCGTACTATCCTCGTCCCGGTCCTCGTTCCCGTCCCAACCACGGCCTCATCCCGTCCTCATCCCCGTCATCATCCCCGTTCTCATCCCCGTCCTCGTCCCCGTCCGCGTCCAGTCCTCGTCCCTTCCTCGTTCCCGTCCTATCCACGTCCTCATCCCTGTCTCATCCACGTCCTCATCCCTGTCCTCATCCCCGTCTCATCTCCGTTCTCATCCCGTCCTCATCCCGTCCGTATCCCGTCTTATCCCCTCCTCATTCCCGTCCTCATCCCCGTCCTCGTCCCTCCCGTCCTCGTCCCCTCTCGTTCCGTCTCGTTCCCGTCCTTCAACCACGTCCTCATCCCTGTCCTCATCCCGTCCTCATCCCCGTCTTCCGTCTCATCCCGTCCGTATCTCGTCCTATACCCTCCTCATTCCCGTCCTCATTCCCTGTCCTCATCCCCGTCTCGTCCCCGTCCTCGTCCCTCTCGTCCCCGTCCTCGTCCCCGTCCTCGTCCCCGTCCTCGTCCCCGTCCTCGTTCCCGTCCTTTCCCTCCCAACACGTCCTCATCCTGTCCTCATCCCCCGTCCTCATCCCCGTTCTCATCCCCGTCTCATCCCCGTCCGTATCCCCGTCTCATTCCTTCCTCATTCCCGTCCTCATTCCCGTCTCGTCCCAGCCGTCCCTCGTCCCCGTCTCGCCCCCATCATCGTTCCTGTTCTAGTTCCCGTCTCGTCCCTCTCGTTTCCCCCCCTCGTACCTCTGCGTCCCCGTGTGTCCCTCGTCTCGTTCCCGCCTTCCATCCGATCACACCCCCATTCTCTCCTGCGATCGTGTCAGGGCTCCCGCCGAGGAAGCAATTGAATTCGACGCTAGTTAAAAGTCGTGGGCTTAAAACCTCGTAACGCACTGATTTTACGACCTGCGAGTCCCCTCGCGGTCCACTCCTTTGCTCGCCCCCCCCTCTCACTAACCCCTCTCCCTCTCCCTCTCCACCGCCTGCGAAACCTCTTGAGCTGGGCGTTCACCGCGCGGAGACACCGAAATTTGATTTTGCTCTCGCGCGAATTCCAACCTTTATGGCCGAAAGAATACTCCTGTCATCATCTGTGGAAAAAGAGTTTTTTTTACATGAGGTTGCGCCATTGGGATGTTTTAAGAGAATATGAAAATTAGGGAACATTAATATTGTGAACTTTCAAACTTGTCAGAGGCTACATAAAACAATAATATAATTTACCCTTTAGAAGTCATTTAATATTCGAAAATGCGTACTGCAAACAAGATAATAATACGTATGTTTCATTTTAGATTTCGAGGTATTGTTTCAACACTATTGGTTCAAACATTGATTCGTAATACCACTTAGAAAAATAAATGGGAATAAATATTGATATTTACTACAATACCTGAGGAATCTCTTTCAATGTTGAATTGTATGGAAATTGTATGAAAATTGAATTTTTATCAAATAGAATTAGTATTTAATAGCAAGTATAATTCTCTGAAATTCTCTCAAATGAGGATTGGCAAAGCATTGAAAAATCTGGTACCTAGAACTTTGTTTTAAAAAATCATATAAATATTAAGCACTTTTTATATGTATTTCTGAATTGTTGGTTAAGGATTGAATGAGTTAAATATTCAAGCGATTTCATTACTATTGCTAACTCTATCATTCGAATGGCATTTCCAGTTAATGTTTTCATTGAATTCTGTGAACTCGTTGAAGTATGACAACGTATTCTTTACAGCTGAACAGTAAAAAATAAGCATTGACAATTATACGATCAAATTTTTATAGCACTTACGAGCAATCAGAACTTTTGTAACCTGCGTGTTACCTGCGGACGATACATCTCCGAATCTTATGCCATTGTCTCTTCGAGTTTCACTTCATTTGTCGAGGTTGTCGGGTCTCTTGAGGCAATCGTTACCTGTTCAGAGCGACTATAAACAGGTTGTAATGTCAAACACGCGTGAAAAGATCAGGGCAATGGCACGTGGATGGGGTGGAGCTAAAGCATGGCGCAGCGGGGTGTTGGGATGCAGCGGGGGCGCCAGTAGGATGCATCGGGATACAGTGATGTAATACCGGAATGCAGTTGGTGCAGCGACAATGCAGGGGTTGGCAGCGGTGCGCAGCTGGGTGCAGCGGGGTCAGTGGGTACAATGGTTGAAATGGGAACATGGAGTTGTACGGGTACAAGGGATGCATCTGATGTGTCGGGGTGGTGGAGAGGGGAGCGGCGGGTACAATGGATGCACGGGGTACACGAATGCAGCGTGCAGCAGGATGCATCAAGGGTGCGTCGGGATTCTGCAGAGCGTACTAAGGCTCAGGGCAGAATCCAGAAGGGCAAAGTGATAACGCAAACTGATTTCGTGTGATTTGGAGGCGGATGGTTATCGATATTTAGGCACTAAAGACGCTTACAGGACACTAGTTACAAAGTAACAACGACAGTAAGTAAAAATAGTGAGCTCTTTGTACTGTCACTGACATTGAGAAAAGAAGAAACGAAGGTTACATTAGTTCAGTCCTAAATGATGTTGGGCTTTTTCAAATTATTGATTAATATTCTAATGTTGCATTATTGATAATGTTGACAGATATTCCATTCGGCAAATTTTCAAAATGAAAATGACACTAAATCATCAGTAACAGATTAAATAATAAGCAATGAGTTACTTACCAAGAAGATGTAGTTGCAAGGATTAAAATATGTGAGGTCCATCCATAATGCAAGTTTCTGTAGTTTGTCAAGAGAAAGATAATGCATTTTCCTGGAAGAAAATTCTTTGCAGAATATATAGCATATTTTCAAACTATTTTTCCTCATACCACAGAAAAAGGCATTTCCCAGACTTAGGATCAACATTTTCTCTGTGTTTAGAAGTCTGCCCATGGTATGAGTACCCGTGTTTGACATCACCTACAACTGCGTCACTGTTACCTCGAGATGTAAAAAATATTGAAATCGCTGGGGGGGGGATCAGGACTATAAAATCGATGGTCAAATACTTCCCCGAAAAGGGTTGTGTAGGCTTCCGCGGCCGGAGTTTTGTGCTATCTAGGCGATCCGGGCGAGATTGCGTCACTGACATCTGGCTGACGCGTCACTGACATGGTGCTGACGCCTCAGCACTACGCTCTGAGGATGCCACAATATGCTGGCGAAACGTTAGCACCATGTCAGTGACGCGGCTCGCCCCGGATAGCCTAGATAACACTCCTCCAAAAAACTTACTGCTGAAGGTCTGTGTGAGCGATTCGTACACTCAAGCGTTATCGTGCAGGAAGAAACGCCTCCATGAGAATCCCATGCGCTTGCTTTCTGAATGGCCTTTGAGCAATGTTTGTAACATTGGACAGCTATCGTTCGACGTGGCTGTCTGGCAGCTTTCCAGGAGACAGACTTCTACTACACAGGATACAAATATCCACGTATTGACAAATGTCTCAATATGTGCGATTATGTGGAAAACACAGGCAATACTTACTATATTGCTACAATAAACTTTTCCCATAAAAACTGCGTTTCAATTTTGTAGATGACGTAGGAAAAAATTATTTGGGAATGCGTTCTCGTATTTTCGAATTTATAAAACTAAATAAACTGAAAATTTCTATTAGCTAATGCCGCACTCACTTTTGTTTTTCACCCTTCTTGTGCTCAGTTTCACTGTAGCGATAATTGAGTTGAAGCAAAAGTGGCATTGTCGGTGGTTTAATGACCATAAGGGTAGTACCCATGTTCTCGATTCGTTTCTTCCACTTTGCGCTTCCGGAGGGGAATTACACTAACCGCACGCTGTCAAGTCGGCTGTGTGACTGCGCTGGGGCAGATGTGTGACCAATGTGCTACTCGGCGAGATTATTGAGATGTTGCGAGAAAGCTCGTCATACTTCATGTGGTTCGTTCTGCATTATATCCGTCGTCCCCGACCCTTGCTCACACAGAGCAATGACATAAGAACATAGAATGGGTTCAAACGAAAACATGGCAAGTAGGAATATTTAAAGTACGTGTTGTCAGTACAGAGATATTAGCATGATGACAAATGGAAGTATTAAAGTATTTGTTTCTTATGAAGATTTTTAAGTTTACGTTAAAATCTATTTATTTAATTTCATTACATAATTTCGATATTATTATTATTGTGTACATCATTAACACATTAATTTTTGTTGAATATTATATTTTTGGATACGACGTTTTCGTTTTTAGATACTTGCCAATAGAGAGACTTTTTTCCGATAGTGTAGTTATTTCGAAAAAACCTTGTAAATTTCATATTTCGCCATCTCTATAAACGATATTCTCTCTAGGTCTAATCTGTATTCAAAATTAAACCGTAGTCCTGATTATATACAGTACATTCATTACATGTTTCCTTGGAATTAACCAGTTATTATACACTGAGGATTCGAGGTAATTCGATTAGAAGTTCTTTTAATACGTAATTTAATGTCAAAGGGTATTGCACTAATATACGTACTACTTGAACAAATGTAGAATATCCTTTTAATACACCATCAGAAGCTGTATTTTTTCGAGAGTTTGATGTGCCTAAACCTTTTCACCGCCACTCCGCTCCCGCGCAACAACACTTGCTCCTCCCCGCCGCCCATTACATAACCTGACATAATCCAAGCCACCCTCCAAATATCACTGTCCATAGACGTAGTGTACAATAGCAATGAATCGTAGCGGAGCCCAAGAAAAAAAAACGTGTCCGCCGTTAGCGTCCGAGCCAGGTATTTGGCGGCGGGGTGCGAACCTCGGGGGCAATTCGAGGCGTATGAATGGGTGAGGGGGACACGTGTGTTGCAACCACCCCTCCCCTTCCCCCGCTCCACTCCACTCCTGCGCGCCCCACCGTGATACGACGAGCGCACAGCTGTGCGGAACAAATGGAGCCGGCGCGGGCAGCGTGGGTGAGGGGGAGGGAAGGAGGGGGGAGGCCAAAGGACACTTTCACCCCGACGCTCCCAAGACGGCGTCGCCACCGCTGCACGGAGCGGACTATAAACACGCGCTTCTCAATGAAGCTGCCTCTTCGTCCCCGGACGGCAGCACTAGCGCCGCGCCCGCCGCTCGCCGCCGCCCACGCCCAGTGCCGCGGAATGGCAGCTTGTGAGCGACGACGAGTTTCGAAAACTAAGGCCGGTGGTACACAGTAAGAGATATTTGACATATATCTTTATGAAGAACTTAGTGGAAGTTCTTTTGCACTTTGACAAAGAAATTGACGAACGTATTACATTTCGACCAATATTTTATATGTAGTTTTGCTCGTGATTAGAGATGGACGATGCACAAATAGTTGTGTTTTGTGCTACTTTATGCTTAATAATAACTAATCTGTGTTTTCATCAACGCCACTAGATAGCGTTGTTTAATGCTGAAAAGGCGAAAGTAAAGAGGAGCGTTTGAGGGTGAGACATGGTCGCACATGTAAAGCACAAATTAAAGAACTTAAAATAAAGAATTGTTTGAGATGGGCGAAGAAATATTCAATTTTGTTTGTCAATGCTCCTTACGGCCAAGACCGAACATTCGGTATTTGCCTACCACTGCGTGTCGGGTCTTTAGGACACGTCAAAGGGAGCAAAAATCGCCAACACATCAGCAGTTCGGATGGGACGAGCAGTAGCTCGCTGCTTGGCGAATGCCGAATGGTGGAGTCGCCTTCAGGCTTGACCCTGCTGGGCGGTACCAGTGCCGTTTATATCTGGAGGAGAGAAACCTGCGATTGTATTTGTAGGTTGTCGCTGGATTTTCACGATCTAGCTAAGGAGGATCACGCCTTCTTCCAGATTATAAATGGAATACACTACGAAACAATTGACGTAACTGTTAGCGAGCCCGAAAAAAAAATAATAAAATCAATAGCGGGACTGTTGGGCAACTCTGTACTGGCCCAATAGGGCGAAACCTACACGGACACTGCAATATTTCCCTCACATTGCCCGTTGGAAGCGGAACTAATGAATGTAAAATACCACAGGCTTCTGCCCGGGGCTTCAGTAGTAGAGGGAGAGGTTTGTCTTTACAATACTTGCTGGAACTTATTCTAACTGCAATCTCTTAGTATAAATTAAATCGATAGAATCTTTGGGAATTGTAATTTGAAATATAAAATAATATAAATATATAAAATAATAAAAATATAATAATATAAATTCTTCTAATTGTAGCGATTGTGTGCAGTACACTTGTGGCGTCGTTAACACGAGGGCCAGAACCGTTAGGTTGTGTGAAAGTACGCTGCGGGGAAGGAAGCGTTTAAGCCTGAACATCCGGAGTTTGCGCTCTGGCGGTTGACTCATGTAAGCCGCAGAGCCACTAAAATACCGTTGGCTGTAACTCGAGGAGGCTAGCTAGCTGCCTCAACCGGAAGCAGGCAGCCAACCTGAGTGTGGCTAACCAACCTGTGTGTGGGCGTAAAAACAAAGGCTGCCTGCGAGCCTCGCCAGTGCGAGTCTATCTATGAACAGTGGTGGGGGTGTCAGCCTCAACTATTTAACGCGGCGCCATCTGCGCCGCTTCTCATCCAGTTGCATCGGGTAGCTTGTACGTGTATGTACAAGGAGGGTGTAGGAGTGAGGGCGAGATGTCCGAGAAGTAAGGCCAGACAATCTCACGTGCTGTAGGCACACGGTTCGCCACGACCGGGTTAACTTTTTGGCGTCAGGCCATGTGACGGTAATTGTCACGGACAGAGGTCCGACGGCGCGGCACACGCCTGGCTTGTATTTTCTGCGGTAAAGCAGTGTTCCGAAAGGAAAAGGTTGCCGGAGTGTTTTTAATATTAGCATTCATTGTAACTTGTACATAATCTTTGAATATATTATTTTTATTTTGTTATTGAAATATTTTTATTTCACTACGTCACACACTACAGCCAGATTATAATATCCCTCGTAGCTTCACTGCGCGTAAAAAAAAGATTTATTTTTTCATGGCTTTATCGTTTTTTCAGATAAGCGCGTAAATGAAATGATTGCATTTCATGCAATTTCCATGAGAGGATACAAAGTACGAGTATCTTTGAAATCCGTTTTTTTGTAGTATCTGAGAAAATCTTGGATTTGGAGATCAAGGAACTTCTCTGACTTAGATTTCGCTCATTCCAGTGACAAGTATAGTTTTATATTTTTTTAATTATAATTATTAATACGAGCACATATCATCTTAATTGAATAAAAATAATTCTGAAATTAAACGCACCTGAAAAATTATATTGTTTGTTGCCTTTTCAAGTTTACTAAGGTCGTATAATATTTCTACATGCATTTTATGCTGTAAGAATATGCTATATATTACTAACATGGATTTATTCGTATACATTACCTACCACGTATTACATTTACTGATTCAACTACATAGTACCTACTTTTTAGCTTGTAAGAAGTGAATTATTTTTCACTTCTCTATTATCTTAATTTGAATATAATTATTTAGAAATTGAAAAACTTTGTTCTTTTTTTACAGTTAAAGAGTATCTTATTTGTTGTATTGTTATATTTTCATTTAGTCAGTTTCATTACGCTCATTGAAAAAGGTACTTGAGCACTCGCGAGATGGATTTGCCCGGCGTGAGGTCGCCCACAGGTCCGTTTGGCCTTCCGCGCGCCTCCGCCCCCGCCCTCGCCCCACCAGCGCCAGCGCCCCACGCGCCGCCCCGGAATGAGGAGGGGCGTGCCGCCCTTGAGAGCTGAGAAGGCGGCCTCTTGTCGTCTTTATTCCGTGATAAATGATTATTCCTTGGGCCCCTCGCTACCTTTGCTAATAGCGTGTACTGTCCACCGCGACATACTGCTACAGAAAGGAATACTATGGAAGTATGGGAACATTCTCGATATTTCCAATTTTTTTACGTTTTGCAACTACATTTAACTCGAACAACCAGGTGCATAATCACAAAAAATACAATTAATCTAATCATTACATATTTTTTATGTTGTTATTTAAGGTCGCATCAACATCTAGGTCATTAGCGACCACTGTTGACTTTAACGTTATGGGTAACTGTGAACTAGAAGAAATGATATGACGGTGATGGGGTTTGAAAGGAGGAACACAAATTAAATTAAGAGAGTATTATAGTGGCCTACGTGGAATAAGATCCCCTTTTTGCGCAAACTACTTGTAATAAAATCCCCTTTTTCACGTAACTGAAGGTTTTAGGTAATCTATTCCGATATTCTAGATGTCAAAGGTACTCTATAAGCATTTGACAGACAGGCGAGATGACGAGGTGTTTTAATCATAGATGTATAATTCAATGAAGACTCGGCGGTAAATAGTACAGAAGAGCAGTGGCAAATGAATGAATGCGGACAGTAAGAGAATGTGATAATTCTCATAACCTTCTCAGAATAATTGTATTTTCGAGTCGCTGTAGGACTTGTTATTGTTCTTTATTATTTTATGTATTTCTATAAACAATAAAATGAAACTCTTCTTATAAAACATACTGCAAAAACCTCGTGTAACATGGACTATTTCAAGGATTCCGCTAAGGAAAGATGTTGCGAATAGCTCATTTACCGAATAAACCAGCGGCGACTGATTGTCGGCAGCGGGGGTCAAAGGCCGGGGCGGGGGACCTCTTGGGGCGCGGGCGGTGCTTTGGGGGCGGGGCGGGGCGCCAATTTGTCTTCGCGGCTGCTGTGTGCCGAGGGAGCACCTGCCGCCGCCCCCGCCGTCGTCTACCGCGCGTACCATGCGATTTTGTGAATGACCTTCTCCAACTTGGCCGGGAACGACTGTCACGGTTGAGAGTTGGGCGAGGCGCTCATTGAGTGTTCGGTTACACTCCCAGGCAATTCACGGAGGGAAGTGGAAGGGAACTTTTGAATTGGATCATTTCAATGACATTCCGATGGAATGCGTTTGGAATGTGGTTCTTTATACTCGGGAATACGTCGTAAGAAATAGACTTGTCAAGTATTTCTAGTTTATTGGCTTTAAAAAAAACTATTGTAAGATTTAGAATTGACACATCTGCCGAATTCTTTTCCAAGTGCCTAACGTTCTATTAGTCTCCTGCAAACTCTTCTATTTGAGTATCAACAAAGTGTAATCCTCCCTCAGTCGATACCCAACAACGCCTGATGCTTGAGAAACCATCCATGCCACAGGTTTTTTAACTGGGGAAGTTTGTATACCGTTTGAATGCATGTTTTTTCTAATGAAATATTTTATGTAGACTAAGCATATGATTCAACTTCTAATTCTGCGAAGACGATCAGAGTTTTCTTTCCACGGCATCTTCATTTTGATACTTTACTTTCTCGTGTACGTACGTAGGCTAGATACGGAGTAATACACGAAGCAAGGAGAAAGTCGATTTCCATATTTCAATGGAAATACACATTTTGTGGTCCACTGATCCCGAAAAATTGTTGTTTTTTTCTTCAAAACGTCTGTCCGGCTGTGAGCAACATTATTGTGTTTAAATTAAATTAAATTTTGTACTTTACATGAACACTTTGTATCATTTTCAAACATTTCTCAAAAATGGTTCTAAAGTTTTTTATTTTAACTTTTTGTAAGCGTTTTACTACAATAAAATTTAATTAATTTTTCCATCCAATAAATTTTGTTCTCTACAATTAGCTCTTTCATTAACGTCAGCCACATATTTTTGAAAATTGTATTCATTTTCGTGACATTGTGAGTGAAATAATGAAGTATTTCCAAAACTCAAAAGAATTTTGTGAAAAAGAGTTTCACATTTCACACTTATAGAAAAATTTAAACGACAATTTAAAAAAATGTCTCTAAATTTTAGAACGAACATTGCTGTACAGAACGAGTTTTTAGTACTACTAGAACGAGAAAGTATGTGCCATTTGTAGCACTACGATTCTAAATTTTATCGATATAAATTTCAAACAGTATCGCGAATACTTTCAGTCTACAGGTTACAGTTTGAATGTAGAAACCTGAATAGAATAGAAACTTTGTTCTGAGTGTTTGGGTCGCAAGCGGTAACAAGGGTAAAAGTGGAGCTTTGGAACTCGTTTGCCCCGTTTGTCCGCGCGGCGCGCTACGGTCAAAGGGCCGCGAGGGGGGCGCGGCGGCGGGCGCGGGCGGGGGGCGGTCAGGGGCGATGTACCGCTGTGTGTCCTCAGGTCCACGGCCGCTCGCCCGCTCATCCATCAAGACGCGATGCCGCCGCGCCCGCCCTCCCTCGCTCGTTGCCCACCGCACCCATCGCTGCTCCGTTCAGACTCCCGGCGCTCGCACCAGCGCAGTCGCCTGCTACCCACTTGCGAGTCAATTCAACTCAAGCCTTTTTTTACGTGTCGAGACTCAGGCCATCAGGCCCGCTCTTACATCTGACCACGCAAATTTCGCTACGCTCCTTTCATTATCTAGTGGAGAAAGAAAGTGTCGGGGGTGACGAAACAGGTGATTTTTGATTTAGCTCAGAGGCTTCTTTTAGGTTCGAGGATCTTGTACATGCACTAAATCTACAAAATGGGACATCCGGCTTTTTTCACTCCGAAAGAAGGCACCCGAAGGAATGTTTCGCTCTTAAAAATCCACAGCTCCGATAGGGTTTGAACCTGCAAACTTGGTACAACACCGATACACGAACAGTTATACCACCAAAGCCGCAAACCAACCACTTGCCATTGCTGCCCAACAGTTCTCTACCACATACCGTTCGCAATTAATTCTAATAGCAATTTATTTCTTCCTTCACTAACTTACATAGCGTCTCAGCCAGTCAACTAGTTATCCACCTCTGAACGCCAGGTTCGAATTCACGACGCGCTACTAAGTTCACAAATCGGAATTTGAATAGGTTATGAAGAAAGCAATCTTAACAATAGTGATGAAAGCGGGATCTCAAACGGTTGCCTTCTTTTTCACTTATCATCTGGACCATCTAGACCTGAAGAAATATATTTAAAGGAAAATGTTGAGCCATTTTTGGGGATTTTTTTTTATAAAATACCTTATTTCAAGGAAAAATTACGTGAAAAACTACTAGTTTTCAAAGAAATTGTACGTGATCGTGTTTTAGGATCTATTTTTTAGAAGAGATTTCATTAAAGAGAAAAATTCTCCATGCTGTATGATTTTCGAAAATTCAGAGAGTTCAACGAAAATGTGACTTGCGCCAATTTTAAGCGTCTTACGTTCTGTCCGACGGAAATTAAAAGGGTAACATTTTCTGTCCAAAACTTGCGTTTTTGCGGGAGCATTGCAGTTCTTTTTCTTTACTCTGAAAATACGCAGTATGGCGGGAAAGTAAAGTATGTAATTTTAAAGGCCTAATATATTTTCCACTGCTAATGGGGATGCCCAGGCGCCCCCGGCTCCTGAGCGCATGCACAGGCCAAGTCATATACTATTACAGTAGGAAACATGGTGAAGATTTCGGCTTGTTTAGAAACAACACGCCAAGCAATGCAAATGTTTACAATAAGTATCGCCAGCGCCAAACTGACGATGATTTAACAATAAGTAGGTGAGATAAATTTTCTCTTAACATCTCTGAAAATTAGACGATCTCAGAAAGTAAATTTTTGTAAACATGCCTATTATCAATGGGCGTACACTCATGATATAAAGTGAACTTAGCAGCCGAATTCTGAGAATCATCAGCGTCGAATCTGAGCACCTGCAATGTAAGCACCTGACTGTAGGCAGCATAATTTTTAGGTAATGTCTTATTTCTTGTGAACTTTTAAAATAAGAATTTTTAAGTGTGAATCATGAAAATAAACTGTAACTTAATGCATATTTTCATCAGAAACTAGAAAGAATACTCGTCATATACAAACTTACCTTCCTCCGAGTGTCAAAACATATCACTTAACAATTACTCATGTTTTTGACAAGTGCATTACGTCATTAATATGTCTAAAATAGATATATAATTCGCTTTGAGAAAGAAATGCAGTACGCTGATGTGTTCTGAAACCAAATTGCGAAGGATTTGTGCACTGAGCGGATGATGCAAATTTTCTAAGTCAAATGTCTATTGTTCAAATATTTCGCTTAAAATGGGTAAAATGCGGCAGATCTGATATGTGGCGATACTTACAACAACAACCAACGAACTGAAGGTGATCTGGAAGATTTCCTGTCCGCCTTTCTATAAAGTGCAATTATCATCAGGCTGGGGGCGAATAATATACATTATGAAGTTATTGATTGATTGAAAACTGATTCCGAACCGCGAACTGCTTAGGTCATTAGTTTCGTAAATGAAGTGCATTTTTTAGTATCCTGAGAGTTGGCGGAGATCTTACCCCGATGGATGGAGAGATCTGATGCCATCTATATGTCGGCTTGCGATTTTCACCAACCAGGTACCTCTAACCAGCGGACCCCCACCCCCAGTTGAGATACGCTCTAAGGTCCCGACCGGTCTCCCGGTATGTGTGATTGTGCAGCGCATGTAAATATAAGTGCCTGTAAGGGATGAGGAAATGACAAGCAAGGAGAAGGAAAGATCGTGCGCAGTCCGTGGCCCGTTTGTTAGGGTACTGCTCCGGCATTCGCCTGATGTTGATTGGAGAAACCACGGAAAACTACCGATATGAGCATCCAATTGCTAGAATTCTCCCCCAGACAATTCGACCCAGCTATCTAGCTAGTGTTGAAAATTCTTCAACAGTTAGGACCCGAACCCATAGGACCTCTCGGTTAGAGGCATTGCAGTAATATCAATGGATGCCCTAAATCTCCTGAGCTGGTATCTGAAGTTCTTCGCTGGAGCGAGCGAAAAGAACGCTCCTCTACCTATGATATTGAGCCAGGTGTTTCGACTGAGCATTAGGCAGAGACTGAAGTGTCAATGGAACAAAGCGTATTCATTGCGCTTAGAACTGAAGATAATGATTGATTCGCCTCTGAAATATAACGTAAGGCTCACCGCACAGAGGTTAAACTGGTTTACTCCAGACCACCCACCAACACGTACATCTAGTACAAGTTCATCTGACTCCGGCCCGTTCCACCAATTGGTGGTATGCTCTGGCGACGGAAGACTCCCTGACAAATGGTTTCGAAATGGAGAATTTAAACGCCCGAAATTCTGGCAGAAATGATTCTATCTTGAACGGAGTTTAATCAGAAATGTACCCTGTTTGCAATACCTGAATCCGACTGACCACGGGCAATAATTAAATATTTAGATTTAGATTTATTCAGTAAAAAACAGTAAAAACCGTATGTGACGTAGGGGGGAAAAGATTATCTGCGTACGTGTTATTGAGTTCCAGAATCCTTTCCCGTCATTTGAACTATAAATAGTTGAAAGATGAATAAATATTGAATAGTTGACGTATGGGATCCACTCTCAGAGCTTTCTTTCATTGTGTTGTGACTAGTTAAAAATACAATTTCCAAATTATTTTTTAAGAATTACTTGCATGTACTGGCAAGGATGATTTTTGAGAGAACTCATGTAGTTAACATCAATTTACACCTAATTTACCCATGCGAACGCACTTTTTATATCATCATTTTCAAAATTAAAATAGCTTGCAAATAGTTCGTAGGCTCTGAACTGAACGTTACATATTGAAGGGCCATGTCTGCGCTTGGATAAAAATTCTTTCATTGCTAAGCGATTATTAACAAACTGAAAGACTTTTCATTTGATCCGAACGTTTAAATTGCATATATATTCATTAATCAATTAGTTTTACCTCGTTTTCCAGATTGTGTATGTTATGAATAGCCCATTCGAATTATCGAGTACCCAGAAGAGTGAAGCCTTAAAATATTTCATCAGATTACAACCCAAGAAAGACGATTCCCGCCTCCTTTTTTTGATTGTGTGTGTGTCTATGTATGTGTGTATGGATGTTTGGTAGAGGGTTGCATGTGCACATGTTGAATTTTTCAAGCATGAAACTATAGAAATTTGTGCAATCATGCAATTGGAACAGATAACTGGGAGTTTTACCAGCTTAACGGGCATTCTGGCAAATATCGCAAGATTCTTACGGTAAACCCGACTTCTGTATACCTCTACACTAAGAGATAAAGAGAGAATAAACCAGTTATCCGGTCATTTTGAGTAAGTCGTTTCATAAAATAGATTTTCCGATGTATAGCTGGGGCGAACCGTGTTAAAAAGATAGTCGGCTCACAAGCTTTCGGCAAGCAAAGAAACAATTCATGAACACAAATACCCTATTGTGATGCGCATCAATGTCATAGAATGCAAAGTTGCTCCACAAAGCATGAAAATTGAAAAATAGAAACCGGCAGCGTTTTTAGTCAGTGAATGGGTTTGCGGGTGGGGTAAAAGGAGGCGGGGGCGGACCCAACCAGCACCCTCTCCACAAGTGGTGTGAGTGCTGACCCAACTGAGCTATTCAGTGATGGTGAGAGAGGCAGAGGTCTGCTCTGTTAGTAGGAGAAGAGAGAAGGTGGCAAAGATGCTAGGGACAAAGTTAGAAGACGAAAGACGTGCCTCTTCTGTCCAAGATACTAATTGTAAAGCAAGAGATGCGAATTATTTGGAAAGAAAATGTCAATAAAGTATTTCTGTAATCGAACTCATAGAAAACGAAAGGGAGGAGAAAAAAGAAAGAAACGTCTTAAGAATGAACGGGGAGACAGATAAGAGCAAGAAATGACAAAATTACGGGGATGGAATTAGAAATATGACACTTTAATCGGGGCAAGAACCAAACGACGATGTATTTACAGAAGTAGGATGTCCTACAATCCGGGAATTCGGTTAACAGAAGTGACAGAAATCAGAAAGATAAAGACGACGAAGAAAGTACGAAAGGATCAAGGCAATTTAAAAAAAATGAAAGGTGAGTTGAAAAAGAAAAGCAAGGCAAAGAAAGCCTGGGAATACGAATGAGACTAAGATGAGAAGAGCCCCCGAGGTCCTAAAGTTCTTTATTTAGCTTTTTACCCTGCACAGCAGCTTTCCTGAGATCATGCCCTCCGTACAAACTTTCTTTTACCTTTCTACTTTCATTTTAGTCACTGGCAAAATGAAACGTTCTCAGAGGTTACTTGGTAGGTCCCGAAATTTGATTCTATTATGTCAATGCATATGCAGGGCTTTTTATGGCGCTATCAATAGTTATTTGAATAAATAATCATTTGTTTAACTTAAGCGTTGACTTTTATTGAAGTTATTAAGACATAAATTATTTTATTAAGAATAAACAAACAATTTGTGTGTGCATTTTCCTAAAGCGTATTGCTCATGGCTTCAGAGGTCCTGCGTATGCATTCAAGTATAGTGCGCCAAGAAAGTTTCTGAGCCGACCTGAGAGTGCATGTGATAAAAATTGTTTCTAAAATCGAACTGCAGCTCGAGATAAGCGAATCGAGCGAATCGAGATAAGAAAATAATAAATTGCTATCTAATCACAATCTTAACAGATGTTGGATGTGTTCTCCTCTTCCCTTGTTTCCCAGTGATCTGGTTGCTACCAACATAAATGCAATTTTTAATAGGAGGTACTGACTCGGCTCAGTGCAGTTTCCTGGCGCACGGTTGTTTTCTGGGTCCATGCACCCCAGAGCTGAAAACGATACAGCGGCGGGCACATATGAAAAGCGAAGACCTAAAAGTGGGGTTAGGCCGTCGAGTGCAGGTGGGTGGACCTGGAATTGTCAGTGCTCGCCGAGCGTTCGTGATCGGTGGCAGGGCGGGGGTGGGTGGGGAGGCGACGCGGTCCGCACGCGCCAGGTGCGTTAAAGCACTAACGAAGCCCGCCGCGGGGGCTGTGGGCGGGGCGGGGGCGGGGAGGGGGGAGGCGTAAGCCGCTGTAATGAGGGGCGGAGGCGCCCGCGACAATCCGGGCGCCAGCGCTCGCTCTTTGGGGCGCAAACGCCGCGCCGCTCCCCGTGCCTTTCTCCGTCCTCCACCAGGAGGTCTGCATTGTTCCAACGTCAACCAACCCCCCACCTCCACCCCGCCGCCCACACCACCGCCAAACTTCTTAGAAATTCCGCTGCCCCCAGCCGCAACCACTCGCCGAGATAGCCGCTCCTGTGTTTTGCCAGGAGACCCAACAACAATGTAAACAGGGCTAAAAATAATTTCGGCAACTAGACCTCGCTTCTTCGAAAATGAGCTGCTGGAGGGTTTTTTTAAACAGCAGTTTAAGCAATATTACAAATCGATGGCTTCTGTTCACTACACTGTTTTGGGTTCGATTTACGGTTTAAATACTGATACCTTGAACAATATGAGTATAGAATTATCATTAAAAGTAGATCTTTTTTTAAGAATAATAGAGAAGATATGATCCAGATATCTGATTTGAGCGTGAGAAAATATTGAGACATTCCAATGATACAATACAACAAACAATAAAGCTTATAGTATTTTATTTGAATGGAAACTGACTATTTAAAGGTGCCTCTTTTGTACCTGTTATATACTGTTGCCTAAATTACTCTCTGGTTTTGTGTTGGATGGTGATTATTCAGGAGTTCACTAAAACCTGGTGGTTAATGGTCAAGGACTCCCCATAACTACCTTTGGTCTCAGGCGGTGAACATATATAGCTTTATTTGCATTACCAATGTTAATGTATTTTTTAATAACAATATTTTCACCGGACATTTGAACAATGCATGTTAATCATGCCGGTTCTCTTATTTTGTCACACAACCCTTACGACAGGATGTTCATTTTTGTGATTTCTTATTAACCATTACAAAATGAGAAACTATAAAACCGTGCCAATTCACTGAGTGTTTATTAATAACTTTTGTAGTACGCATTACAATAGTATTGTTAAGGAACAACAGGGCGTGATCTATTAACAGTCATGTCATTTTGTGGAGATGGAGTGCATGGTTGAGAGAGCTTGGTAAGGATTCTCTTACAACTTTTTTTCTTTCTCACCCTTACTTCGTAAGAAGAGAAAGTATTGTATTCGTGCGCTGCAAAACGGAGAATTTTTTTCAGAAAAACTTTTATTTGATACATTTATTTGAACTGCAAGTGGGCTTAACCCGGTGGCAGCAAAATACATAAATAAGATAGTATTGCTAAATGCAAATTATATAATAATAATAATAATAATAATCATAGAAACAATAAAAGCAGATAAAAACAACGATGATGATAATAATAATATTAATAATAAAAATAATAATGGTATAAAAACTGTCTAATTCATAAAACATTGAATTACCTTAAGACAAAGAAACTTCTATAAACTAATTCCGCACTGAATGTTTGTTCATTTAAGACCACACTGCACTTTTTACTTCACTTATTGCCGGGTCCTAATAAAGTGATCTTGTTCTTATATTTAGATAATTACTTCCTCTAAAACGTGTAGACAGAATACTTGTTTTGTGGGTGATTTACACCGAAAAATCGATTGACGGTAAAATGTCTGCCTTAGGTCAAGGCTACCACGTGATTTGTTCAGCCGATTTTCTCCTATCGAAAACCGGTATTCCCCTATCAATGTAATAGAACTCAAGTTACACTGAGTTTGCAATGGATATATATATATATTACATGAAGATTCAATAACATTTTTGAGATTTTCTCTAAATGTTTGGATTAAACTTTGTCCTCCGATAGCGTAAATAACACTTAAAATAATAGAGTAAGTCTCATTTTTTGTTAAAATCCCTAATTTTTGAAAAGCTCTAAAAGTTTAAATGTTTGTCGGTGTCTTCCTACAATTTGAGGATAGAGAATTTTTACTGTGCAATTATTATAATATTACATAGTCGTTACTAATAAATCGATGTGAAGTATGTGTTGCAGCACGAGTTTCGTCTGATATTTGTTTGATGCAGATCTGAAGGTAATTGCATATCCAGTTGTAGCACTCGTTCGGTTTTTTTTGCCGGTGGTTTGAAATAAATTGTTCAAAACCCGTTAACTCTCCTTAGTGTACTATATACTTCCTCATGGGATGATGATTCGTCTTTCGCGTGAATTTGGGGAAGTGAAAATTGTATTCTGCCTTCTAAATATTATTGTATTTCGTGTGAAAGTAATTAAGTTTTTTTAATACTCAGAAAACAATGCCAGTTGGATCATCACATTAATTATTAATTGCGACGTCAGATGAACACACATATTCATAAGCAACATTTCTTTATGACATAAGAATTTTAAAAAAATGAAATTCATTTCAAGTACATTTATAAACATTGATAAGCCTCTCCAAATATTTTTCAATATATACCTTTGCGTTGTTTTCAACTGACAAAGTTTAAAAATATATTACGTACGCTACAACAAATATTTCCAGTAATTTGCGAATGATAGTCATTCGTCCGATTGATGACTAAGTGCGGTGTTAATATTAGTTAAGCAATGCGCAGCAAAGTGCTGGAAGCGTACAAATATTCTTCCACTTGTGCGTACATCTGAAAATGTGCAATTCTATAAAACTACGGCCGTGGGGGAAATAATTTCAAAAGTGGAATGCAGAATAATCGTTGGGTAATAATGCAGTTTTATTGCATTCATGGGTAATAAATTTCATATCTCTATAAATTTGCTCGTGTTTAAATGATATTTCTCTTGCTAATAGCCAATGAGAGAATTGGAGTGTTTAATATCATTTAAGGAATGTCATTTTTTCCTTATTTGGTTATATCGTACTTATCATTGCTGCTCAGCCATTTACTTTGCTCCAAAATCCATTTCTGATAATGCAGTTGTTAATAAGTTTGTTCGAAATTTACATCTTAACCCTTGAAAATATGAACTTTTCTTATTGCAAATTTTCCTATACAATAAGTTAAAAGTTGTGATTATTTTTTAAATGTAAAAATTCATAATAGAATTAATTCACATTGTTTCCATAGGTAGAGGAAGTTTGGGCTTTATGAAATACACTTGGAATTATGAAAATATAACCTGCAATAATTTTCGTACCGTCCTTCGATACATACGAAGAGACAATTTTTTTAAAATATTGCCTTTATCCTTAACCTATGGTTGCAAGGCCGGAACGCCGCTGGTAGACCTTAGCTCGTAAAGAGCTGTGTTCATAGTTCTAAGTAGTGTGTAACTTCGGTGATCAAGTGTAGTGTATTATACCCCGGTTGATTGAACGTGCTCTCGTGCGCGTTAATTGTTATGGTCATTAGTTCCCTAATTGAAGTACATGTTTTATGACGGTAGATGGCGGTGTTCTTCATTCGCTGAATGTTGAGATCGGCGCCGAACAGCACGTTAGTTTGCCCTATCCAGGTATCTCATGCCATCGGAGCACCGCCCTAGCAATCTCTAATTGAAACAATCAGTTGAAACAATCTCTAATATCCCGACTGTTCTCCATTAATGAGTGGTAATGTAATGCATGTATGAGTAAGTGTGTAAGGTAGTGGTGATGTTAGGTCGAGGAAAAAAGAAGGAAAGACCGCTGGCGGGCCGTGGCCCGTTTGTTAGGGTACAACTCCGGCATTCGCCTGACTTTGATTCGAAGAACTACGGAAAACTGCCGTTTAGATCAGCCGGTGGCTTTAATTCTCCTCCAGGCAGCAACTGAATTCGATCTAGTTGGTGTCTCAAATCCAGCCACTGTCTAGGCTGAAACCCTAGGACATCCCCGACAGAGGAACTGCAGTGATATCAGTTGATGCCCTGAGTCACCTGTGCCGGTTTCTATCCCTAGATGAGGCAGTGATTCTCTCCGCTGGGACCGACCTATACATCGGCATTATAGGCTTTCTCGCTGCAGAACCCCCCCCCCCCCCCGGGGCCCCGTTCCATCCGGGCCAAAGTCTAAGCTTCCACCTCATCTCTTGGCGCGAGTGTAGTGCTTGTAACTGTGCGTGTTTGCGTGCGTGTGTGTAACAGGCGTGGCGAGGGCACAAGAATTGAAAAGAAAGATCGTGTACAGTATTTGACCAGTTTGTTAGGGAACTTTTTCAGCATTCGCCAGCTATTGACCGAAGAAACTACAAAAAACTAGCTATAAGAGCAGCCGAATGCTAGAATTCTCCTCCAGATACCGCGGTTGAATTAAACGAAGCTATTCATTTAGTCGAAAGCCCACCACTTCTCGAATGGAACCAAGGATCTCCGGACCTAGTTGCAGGAGAGTCAACAGTTCTGCCGCTATGTATAGCACAGTTCCAACCCCGCTGCAGCGCATTCTGTGGGCCTTGTCGATTTTAAAAGACGTCTGCTCCTCGAGCCGCTGAGCGCGGCGCGCCGCCCGCGGTCGCGCGATCGGCAGGGCGAGGCGGGCGTGGACCGGGACGGGACCGGGACGGCGGGGCGTGGGGGGCGGGGCGGGCGACTCTCTAATTGCGACGGGCGCGCGCGACGGCCGCGACGGGCCGATCGATCAACGACGCTGGGGGCCGCGTCGCCTCCGCCGCGGCCGCCGTCGCCCCCACGCGCCGACGCCGCCGACGCAGCCGTGGGAGAAAGCGGACGCCCCTCAGTCGAACTTGTTGATCGTCCCTCGCCTGTAGGAGCGCGATCCGTGTTATTGGTAGATTTAAATTGTGCCTGTTGGATGCAATTTGTTGCATGGAATGACGTCCCAAGTCATCTGCTTTTCTTCTTCTTCTTCTTCTTCTTCTTCTTCTTCTTTTCTTTTCTCCTCCTCCTCCTCCTATTATTATTATTATTATTATTATATTATTATTATTATTATTATTATTAATTATTATCTTATTATTGTCTACAAACGCGAAAAGTAGCGCATAGAACAAAATAAAAATCGCTGCCATTTGTAAACTAGATACAATAAAAATAAATTTAAGATGATTTGGAACAGTTAAAACATAAGAAAATGTATGTAAAAAATATGAATTATTTTTCGAGATGGTCGAGAAGCTAGTGCTGTATCACTTAAAATGGATTGACCCGTATGGATGAGTTGCTCGCTACTTGCCGAGCGACGAACAATTGGTGCCCACCCACCGCGTGTCGGTCTTTTGGACACATCAAAGCAGCGAACATTCGCAGACCACATCAGCTGCTGGAGATTGGGTGAGCAGTGGCGCGCTGCTCAGCGAATGCCGAATTTGTGGAGCCGCCTTTTGGCTATCGTCACACGAGTGTCCACTGATGGACGTTATAGCCCATTCACAATGCAAACGTAAACATAAGTATAATGCATGCACGTAAACTAACATAAGTGATAGACTGAAGTATTCACAATGTATAACTTAAACGTAAGCAAAATAAGAGTTTCTATTGCCTGCGAGACATTCTAGTTTACAATTGGCTGGATGTGAGAATCGATTTCGTAGTATCAGCTGTGTCCATGACCCATATGGCGTTAGTTCGTCTATCGACTTCGCTCCCCTTTCGATTCTCGATTTTGAGTTGACGAACTGTGATAGGTTCATTTCTTACGTCTTACTTGAGCATAAGCACAGAAGCTTGAAGCTTGCAAGCTTTACGTCTTACGTGTCGTGCTTTTGTGTTAATGTCTTACGTGTTATGCATATGCGAACGCATTTTGAATGAGTACGCTTGTGGACGTAGTCCTAACTTTTATGTTAGACACCATGCATATGTTTGTTTGCATTGTGAATAGACTTTTGAAGTGCGTCGTTCCTAGCGCAAGCAAGGTCGTGGCATATTAGCGCGCTGCAGTGACGTTCGTAGCCAACAACGTCCGTCGCGCAGCAGCCAACGGACGTTAGCTGCTAGAATGCGTGCTTTGTTCCTGACGGACGTTGTAGCTTCTTAGGCTTCCATAGAGTGCAGAACACATGGAGTACTAGCGACGTGAACTGTACTGCGGTGAACGTTTTTACGTTTATAAAATGAATAGACTCAAGAGAAAGATTCCTTGAAAGAAGTGCACATGCAAGCTTTTCTTCAGGTGGTATAGCACACCACATTCATGTCTTGCTGTTGAAAATGACCATGTAATTTCGAGAGCAAATCTGTCAATAACGGCTCGGGCATTCGGAAATAATTTCAAAAATTATTCCGCAATTTTCGCAAAATTAGAAAACATTAAATGAGATTTCTACGAAAAATCGCCCTAAATATTACAGAAGTGTATCTAGTATTATTACGAATGTACGTGAGTATGTTGTTGCTAATGTTCGAATCTGGCTAGTTCGCGAATAACTAGGTTAATGTTCGCATTATCCAAAATGGGTTGATAACGTCAAAAGCGAAACATTTTCGATGCATATTATAAACTTATGCTATCTGATGTGCGTATTAATAAGGGGTTAGTGAAATAGATTATGGTGACAAGAAATAGATAATTTGCTAGAGCCGAGGGAAAGGCTACAGGTTGGTAGTTTATAAGGTTAATGAGAACCATGGTGTGTAGTTTCAAGTTCTTATGTGTTAGTTGTAAATTTTCTATTTACGCGATACCACCTAAACTGACTTTATTATATACCTTAGTTGCCGCTTCGCTAAGCATTTACGAGTTGGGGCATCGAATCATTGGCCATCGACTCTTTCCATTTTTTATAAAACATTAAATTCTTGAATCTGTTCCACACACAAGTTCCAACGTACATTTTTTTCAAAGATAAGTTTATTTGTTTATTTACGTCAAAAACAGTCAAAAACTGTGTGTTACGTGCTATGTGGAGCAGTTAATTTGAAGTTACATTTACTTTCCTACAAAAATTACTTTCCTACAAAAATACTTTTCGTGAAAACGCAAAGCGCCTCACAATCCGTCAACCACATTACTTTAGCCATTGCTCCGAGGCTGATGCCAACATTAGCGGGATGATGTCCAAAATTATCCGTTGATCGACCAAACACAATTTTTGGCTAATGTGCTATCTAGTTTATTCGCGAATTAATGAAATTTTGTACTTTCGACACAAAATATCTCGTATTAGATCCAGTAATATAATAAAACTTCAAATTTATGTTAATATATGTATATATATTGTTTCAATTCCAAAATTATTTGGTGTATAAAAATTGAAATATAATTTTAACCGTATTGAAATATTTACTCTCATTACTATTACACTCGTTGGGTACAGACGTCAATGACCCCAACTCACAGCGATGTTTCCTGTTGAAGCCAAGCGAAAGGAGTAAGATGGTTTTCGGTAAAATCGGCCGTGGTACTGTTGCGGAACTGTAGTTTTCGTCCCAGCTAACACCGCGTGGGCGTTCGCCCTTCGCCCAAGCCCCACTTCCTCCCCTCCCTCTCCCTCCCCACCTCCTCCCCCTACCCCAACCCCCTCCCTCTCTCCTCCTCTCTCTCCTCCGCTCACCGACTCGCGCGCCAACCGACAGAGCTCGCGCACCGCTCCGCTCCGCGACGCACCGCCCGAGATGTCAGATTTGACGGAATTAATTTTGATGGCGGCGGCGGCGTACGCTGTTGCCGCGCTGCACGGCAACGGCGGCGTTTGTGCATTTTGATTCGCGCGCAAAACGCCCCGATGCCTTTGTGGGGCAGCCCCGCTCCCTCGCCGCCCCGCCCCGGGCCCGCCCCTCCAACCCTCCGCGTTGCCGGCGGAGGGCCGCATCAAACGCGGCAGATCACACCCCGCACCGCCCCCAGCCCCGCCCCCCGCCGCGCGCGAGGTGCATTTTTAAAAGTGGCTCTCGCGGCGCGGACGCGAATCCGCCCCGAACGAGCTTTATATCCGACCGGGAAACGTTGATTATTATCAAAATAATTCCACTCTG
This sequence comes from Gryllus bimaculatus, assembly GCA_017312745.1. Classification (NCBI taxonomy): domain Eukaryota; kingdom Metazoa; phylum Arthropoda; class Insecta; order Orthoptera; family Gryllidae; genus Gryllus; species Gryllus bimaculatus. Next base: position 7,236,202 of record BOPP01000047.1, on the reverse strand, counting down.
CGGCGACCGCTGCCAAAGTATCGCGTGTACTATCGGGAGGTTTACCTGCGCGCTGGAATTGCGAAATGTGTGTGTGGGTTTATGTGTGGACGTTGCTCTCTGGTCGAACTGCGTGTAGGATGGCGTTGCCGGCTTGGGGTACACTGTGTTGGTTTTCATTTTTATTTTATTTTTTGTTGCGATTTGGTCTGTGGCAGCAAACCGGTGCTCAGTATAGTGTGATATAGAAGCAAGAATTATTAGTGCGCTGAAAGAGATAAAGGAGTGGGAGAATACTGACGCAAGGTGAATTCACAGAATCAGATATAATTCTTTTTTTAAATATTGTATGATTAGAATGATGTGTGGTCTTTCGTAGCTTGGTGCATTCCATTTATTACTAAAGAATAACACAGTTCTAAAAAATTATTATCACGGAAAATAAAATGTATTTTGTGATTTTATTATTTGGAAGTGTGATATTTGCTTTTCAAAAATATTCACAAGTTTCCATGCAAGGAAAATGTTTGTAATATAATGTTAATATGTTTATACCTACCATTGAAAATTAACTTTTAAACAGAGATATGAATTCATTGCCACAAATATATGTGTGTCTCCTTCCAGAAAGGTATCCAGTGTGACTCAAGCAATCCATTTCGAATAGAAATTAAACGTGCGTACCTTATTATGTCTTCTCAATATATAATAATTTGTAGGTAATTATGTTTGTATTCACTACTTATAATAATAATTTAGACATGCAAACTAACATAAATAAAAAATTGGAAAATATTTATTGAGGCACAGGTTAATACAAACAAACATATCGTTATGGTTTGCATATTCGTAATGTGTTTACACTATTTAATTTGTTACAATTTTTGTTACAATACAACATTTCGTGGGTATATCACAAAATAATTTCAATGAGATGCCAAAGGGTATAAGAGCAATTTTACGGTACAAAAACTCCCAAGCAGAATAGTTTCTTTACAAGTTATACCAATGTGCCACTGAAATGCATTTTCTTATTTTCGCATTTTTAATATTTTTAACATCGCAATTAAATGGAGCTTCAGGTCGTAATACGACATTCTTAATAATAAGCAGCAAACATTTTCAAAAATGCTGTTTCGACATCTTCATGGTTGTCACAAAAGATAATTCTAAGCGCAAATCCTTAAGACTCATTGCTATAGGAATGCAAGTAGTTTGCGGACATTTTTTGACACCGCCCCTACTTGCTAGGTACCCAAATCCGAGAATACTCAAGGGAAAAACCTCTGTACGAATTAAAATCAATACGATCAAATATACTTTCATTATCTAATGAATTATTATCCACTTAGCGACCCAGAAAGGAAATCCTATTTCCGCGCCCACTTTTGCAGAGGTCGTAATTGGGCTTGCGAGAACCCACTGTGTGTGCGCGGGCAGTGCGTCTCGGAAGAAGACCGTTCTGTCCGGGGTTGAGCAACGTTCCGGGGAGCGGCGGGGCGCGGACGGGCGCGCCAGCCGTGAATGCGTGCCTGTGCAGGCGCCATCTGCCGCCCATTAGCGCGCGTGACGTCACGCCGCGCCGCGCGTCTTCGGTTTCACGCCCGCCGCACGCGCCACCACCGCCACCACCGCCGCGCCGTCCTGGTCGCTCCAGCTAGTCTCTTGTCCAGTTCTGGAGATGACCCTCAAGTCGTGTACCTTCGTTAATATAACCCATTTTTGAAGAGAAAAAATGTGTTTGGGTGTGAGACAATGGTGGTTTCTTAGAGAAGGGAAGGGAAGGGAAGGGAAGGGAAGGGGAGAATACCCTCCTCACACAATTTCTTCTTTAGAATGTAATTACCTAACACACCGACTCCGGTTATAGCAACCTTTTGGTGACTACCTTTTTTGTTCACTATATCCGATGTTCCTATATCCGATGATGTCAAATAAACAAAATTTCTTCATAACGATTGATTTTATTAAAATAGAGATGCAGCAATATACCATAACAGCACGAACTGAAAATTTATATATCGACATGTGTAAAAAATGAATATATATTCAATTTTTAGTTTCTTACTGCTTCATTAGTAATTTCCCTAGATTTTTCTCCAAAGTTCGTTCACTCTCCATAATTTGATTCCGCATTGTCATCTGCGTCTAAGTATCGTAATGCAGTCCTGGTCGCTCCAGCTAGTCGCTTGTCCAGTTCTGGAGATGACTCTCAAGTCGTGTACCTTCGTTAATATAACCCATTTTTGAACAGTAAAAATGTGTTTGGGTGTGAGAAAGTGGCGGTTTCTCAGGGAAGGGAAGGAAAGAATACCCTCCTCACACAATGTCATCTTTAGAATGTAATTACCTAACACACCGACTCCAGTTATAGCAAACTTTTGGGGATTTACATTTTTGGTTCACTATATCCGATGTTCCTATATCCAATGATATCAAATAAACAAAATTTCTTCATAACGATTAATTTTATTAAAATAGAGATGCAGCAATATACCATAACAGCACGAACTGAAAATTTAAATATCTTTATTTGTTTCTAAAAAATCAATATCTTTTCAATATTAAGTTTCTTACTTTTTCATTAGTAATTTCTAGTTCCTTCTCCAAAAAACTGAATGACTTAAGGACATCAGTAAGTTGCCAATTCCCGGTTCCCTAACACCGCTTCAGGGGGGGGACCTTCTATTATGGCCTGCCTAGTGTTGGAATTTATGGCACTGAGGTTATATTTTATTTTCCTGGAGAGAATTAATTTCCATGTCGTTTTATTTCCTACGTTCACTGTAGCCGAGCTTCAGGTTCACTTTGTATAACAGTCTTCTTATGCCTATTTGTAATGTAAGTTAAACGCGACCAGAGACTTAAGCTCACTATAACCGAGGATTCACTATAACCGGGGTCGACTGTACAATATCTTCTTTGATGTAAGACGAAAATAAATTGGTTCATAGTTATTAGAAGTTGCCTTTGATCGAGTTTTAAATTGCGTGCCCTTTTTAGGGATATGTCTTTTTCCTGCTCCAATCTTAGGTCGACGAACAGTGCGATAACTTAACAAAACATTAAAGAAAAAATCGGGAGTCGTTTTTGTTGTTTAAAAATTGTCTATATTTACGTACAATTACACGAAAACTACTCATATTTAGGATTGAGTGAATACTGATTTCGAGCGCAATAAAATCGCGTATGTGTTGTGCGTGTTTTTATTGCAGGAGGTGGGGGCGAACTTCCCCCGCTGGATAGCGAGATGCGGCTCGAACAACCCGTCGGCTACAGCTCCGTCCATTACTGTAAGATATCCTTCTTACCTAAAACTCCTTCCTTAACCTAGGGAGCCAACAGGTGCATTACCGTTTTCTATTCTTAGCTCTAGCCTTCCCATTCCTTTCAGCCTGCTCACATATTTGAAGCACTTCAAATATGTGTAGATTGAACTCCGTAGTCTTAGAAGACGTTCAATCTAAGGGAAGAAAACCCTGAAAGACCAATATACGGTCCTCTTAATAGGGAATTGAAGCATGTAGCTAGCTCCCCCATGGTCTGAAAATAAAAAATACCGCTCAAACTCTCAATAGAAATGAGCATCGTAAAGAAATTCTACTGCACAGAATTAAAAAATGATCCAGATTGGTAAGGGTATACGAATTATACTATGCGGAAATATAAAATGATCTAGATTGGTAAACGTATATGAATTATCTCGCAAAGAATAATAGTGAGCAAATAAATTCTACTGTGTGGAATTAGAAAATATCTAGACTGGTAAGGGTATTCGAATTATCTCGTAAGGTGTAACAAAGTTTGGATTGGTAAGGGTATATGAATTATCTCGTAAGGTGGAATAAAGTCTGCATTGGTAAGGGTATACGAATTATCTTGTAAGAAGTAATATAGTCATGAAAGAAATTATACTATCGTAAGGGTATGTGAATTATCTCGTAATAAAGTCTGGATTGGTAAGGGCATATGAATTATCTCGTAAGGTGTAATGTAGTCTGGATTGATAAGGGGATATGAATTACCTCTTACGGAGTAATACAGACCGAAAGAAATCCTTCGCGGAGGCGGTGGGATGATTGTGGTGAGTGCTGCTGGCGGGCGAGCAGTAGCCGCGTCGGCCGTGCGGCGGTTGTGCCTCGTCACGGCACATTGGAGGCGGCGGCGGCGGCGGCGGCTGCACGCTTTGAGCTACCGTCGCCTTTTCTTCGCGCTTACACCGGCGACGGCGGCAGAAGCGCACAGTAGCCAAAAGGCGCAGCCGAGCGCGCGGGCCACAACCGCAGCGGCGGCGGCGGCCCTCACAAAATTAACGTTTCTTTCAGCACAGTAGCTTAATTACGTTATTTCTCTTTCATTAACAGGTGTACCAACTTGTTGCGCGCATCCCGGGTGACTAATGACCGCGCCTGGAAGTGCCCGCGTCTCCGGGGGAAGAATGGGGGATCATTAAGGAGCGCCATTCCGAATGGCGCGCGCGTGAGGCCCTTGAGGTACACCGCCGCCGCTGAGTGCGTTGCCTTCCGTTCTGAGGCGCCGCCCCCGCCTGCGTGGGATCGCACGCTCGCGCTACTGTGCTACGCTTCTTCATTGCGGGCGATCGGCCAGCCGTGAACGTTCAAGCGGGTATCATGTCGAGTGATTGCTGCAACAGCAAATGAGTTTGCGAGCCTCCCTAATTTTTTTTTCGGAGTACATTAATATTGGCAGGGGAATAGATTTACCAAATGAATAATGAGTTGAGCTCGAATCTGTAGGCTCTAAAAAAGTAGAAAATAAGCAGGCATGTAGGCACTTTCAAACTTTAAAATAGGCAGGAAATGGGTATTATAGATGAAAATCGGCATGCAAAGAGGAACTAAAAACTTTAAAAACAGAAACAAAAATAGGCATTATATAATACCGTACAAAACTCCTTAATATTCAAATTTAGACGTAATACGTACATTAAGGATGAACACAATTCTCTAAAAACAAATCATATTTCTTCGATTGCAAAACCATTGCGGAGTTAGATAATATTTTCTGAGAGTCGATTCGTGTGGAAATGTATATTTTGTATATTTTTTCAAGAAAAAATTATATATCAAGTTGGCTTTTTTGGATTTCAAGTTTGGTTTTGGATTTTCAAGTTTTAAAATAGGAACGTTCGTGGTAATTAGCGCACGGCACAAGTCACCTTTTCTCGTTTTCATCTTGTGACTACACTTGCTGAAGAAAGGGTTGAATAGTTTTTCTCACTTTTCCCTCATTTTTTGCATGAGTTGCAGTGTTTTATGTTGTAAGATAGATATTTCGCACAACTTACCATTTATTCACAACTCTGATAAAAAATTACATTTCCGTCCGTCATTAAACCATCTGTATGATTCCTCTCTTTTAGCAATGTACCCTTCTTGACACTTTTGGAATTGTAGCAACCGTGCTTAACAGGAGCAGAAAACGTTTCGATCTGCCATGTACCAGACTTCGAAACCAATACAAAACTATTATCGAAGAAAACTTCGCACATTTAGGGTAAATACCTCTAAAAGCGAAAGACGATGGCAGCGCTAATCTTGAGAACAGTTGTGTTCTTGGTAAGGAACAGGAACTAGCTCACTAATGATAGCGAAGATCGGAAAGAGGAGAGCACTTTCCTGTTCTTTGGAGCGCCCTTTCTTATTATAAACATTTTCATGTTTTGCAAAGTTTACTTCACTCTCTGCATTTGTATTGTGGGCTTAATATACAATTAATTCCAATAACTAAATCAAAAAATCACATTTTGGGGGGATTTGATGGTGAGAATTTAGGGGAGTTACATTTGGGAAAACTTTGTAAGGGAGATATAGAGGGAAATCTATTTTTAATACGGATAACATGAATGGAATTTCCATCTAAATGCGGCTTCACATTCACTATTTAAAGGCGGCTTCGTATGCAGCATTTGGCGAATCCCGAGCAACCGCTAGCCGAATCCCAAGTAGTGTGGATGGGGTGCTTGCGATGTCGAGCGCCGAACATTCGGAATTCGCCCTACGCACCGCGTGTCTGTCTTCAGGACACTTCAAAAGAGACGAACATTCGCCGAATACGTCAGCTGTTCGGAATTGGGCGAGCTTCTGAGCGAATGCCGAATGTGTGGAGCCGCCTTAACCGGAGGGGAATTATTCTGGTGATTTGAGGAAAGCTATGGTAAAGATTATGCGAAAGATGAGAGATGTGATTTTCTATAGTTTCCAGTTGCAATTCATTGCGCAGCTGTTGATTGAAAATAAACTATGGTGCATTTGCAATTGTCGGTAAGCGCCTTAAAGGGCTTCGGCGAAATAGATTAGCTTATTCTGTACGGTGTATACATTCTAAGGTCTAAGGGGTGTCCCTTCTTGCCGTCACTCAAGCAAGTACACACAGGTCGTTGAGCTTCTCGATCGGAGAACGCCCTGATACATTTTACACGGTTGTTACTAGATAGGTAAAAAAATTCACGAAAGTGAATTTCTCAAAAAATTATTATAGAATACGAATACCAATAACAAAAAATATAAAAATTGCGGAAAAATCAAAATATGCGCTAATGTACTCTGAACGCTTGAATAGGCAATTATCTCTAATGTAGGCATTATAAAACACTTGCAAAAGCCATTTCTTAGGTGAACATGGATAATGGAGTGAGTTGCCTAAAAATACATTCAAAGAAATAAAATAGGCAAATGGAGAAAAATAGTACGTTCTTTAATAACGAGACATCAAGAATATTATTGTCATCATCGACTTGAAAATATGGAGTTTTTGGTAAACACCTATTATGCATTTAATGTATAAATTCCTGAAAAGCACTTCTTTTGTACCATAAAGTTTGAAGTTCTAAGCACACATTCGAATTTTGATAGCAAAAACGTGAGAGGTATGTACAACATGATGCACTGAAATGTACAAAAATGTCACTGCCAAATATTTCACAGATAATTAACTTTCGACACTGTATTACAAATATGGAAGTACTTCGTCGAGACGAACATGACGTATTCCCTTCATTGTAACTAGAAACTCCCTTTGCCAGCGATGTTTCTTCGTCACAGCTACAAAAAGCTGAGAATATTTTAAAGAAAAGCTAGAAATTATTTTTACCAGCTGTAATTATATTTTCTTCAAAACATACTCTTACCACATTTAGTTATGGAATTATTGTCCGAACAAGAGTTAAGTTTCTTCTCTGCTCTCTGGCGTGGACGTCAGGAACAGATGACGGACGCAGGCTCAAAACAAGTGGTGGGATGCAACTCAAAAGAATGAAACTGCTCTGTGATATTCGCAGAGTGGTTTTATTGTGAAACAAGATAAATTTGACTATTATTCTGTTATCGGAGTTTAATGTAATATACCTATATGTGTAAACAAGTTTATATGTATTTAATATATCACAAATAGCCTAGAAGACTAAATAAATCAAATCTATCGATCTTTGTTTTCTGATGGACGAATGTCAAATTAACTTCTTCTTATATTCATGTGTAAATATCTCTCATAGTTCTCTCATGAGATCAGACAATACGTTCCAGAATACTTGCATTTAAAATGAGTCCATTTTGACTTGTATTCAAATAATAGACTTTTTTTACAAATGTTTAGAAATTTGAGTAACAAATTGTGTGAAACTTATGGAGCAATAATGTGCCTAGTGGATGTTGCAAAATAATTCGCACATCAACACATACATACAAATGGAGAATACAATGTGAGAAAAACAGAGAGCAGGATGTAGTTCTTCAATTTGTTCCTTTTGTAGAGTTCCAGTGTGAGTTGAGCAGTCTGATCGATTTTCCCCTTCAGTGGCGGAGCGGACGCTTGGGTGGGTTCGCGAGCGACCGAGACCTCCTCCTCCACACCTCTCCACGTCCCTCCACGCCCCTCCACGCCCCTCCACGCCCCTCTACGTCCCTCCACGCCCCTCCATGTTCCTCCACGACCCTCCACGACCCTCCACGTCTCTACGTCCCTCCACTCCCCCACGCCCTTTCACGTCTCTCCACGTCCCTCCACGTTCCATCACGCCCCTCCACGTCCATATATGCCCCTCCACGCCCCACCACGCTCCTCGGCACGCAGCAGAAAGAGGACCACATGGGGCGGCCGGCCGCAAAGAAAGAGGATCGGGGTTTCATACTTGTGGGTTTTCACTCGGCCGTAAAGTTAGCGTAGCGTAAAGTTTTCAAAAATACTAGAAATTAATAGCAAAATTTGTCGCTTTATTGTTGGTAATTTGTTCGCAAAATATATATCGCTCTTCCTCTGATCCCACTATACAGATTCTGCTAACTTGATATCACTCTCACTCGATAGCACGTTACTCGCATTTGGATCGAAAATCAAGTGTCCGTTTAATCTATCGTGCATTGCTAGTGTATATAGATAGTGATAAAGATGATAGATGGCAATAAAACAAATTGTGTTTCTGCAGAACTATAATGGATAATGATAAAGAACAAACCTGATGACGAAGTTGTATGGTAAAAGTTGAACGAAGTTGTATGATTGTATATGTGTAGTAGTCGGTGATGCTTACCAAGAAACGACGAAGATGAAAAAGAAATGGTAGGGGAAAAGAGAGTTATTCCTATATACTACGTATCTGTTTTCCCCACTCTGAATTCTACGTCTTTTAAGCGACTTCAAGCCGACACCAAAGGGAGGGGGCAATCATGCCACGCTGGGCTTTGGGTGGTCCCACTTCGGTAGATTGGAGTAGATATTACGGAGCGAAGAAAGATTGATGTGCTGGCTCTGACATCGAAGTTTAGTGTGGATAGTACTGTAATTGACACTCAAGGAAAAAGTCGTTTGGTTTTCAAAGCCTCGAGTTCACTTAACAGATTATTCATTAAAAAATATTCCGACTCTCCCCCAAGTTGTAGTTATTATTGTCTAGCACAAAGGAATTCTGCTCTCTGAATTACATTGCCATTTACTTCTACAATTTAATCTGCAAAAAAATTGGAATTACTTAATCTAAAAAACACAAAAATAACTTTTTAAATAGAAATTATTATATTGTTTGTTTAAGAAATTGTTATAAAATATACAGTAGTGTTAGATAAATAGAAGCATGATATTTTCACATAGCATAAATACGAAATTAATAATTTCTGGTTTATTTTAGGATAAAAATACAATACATAAGTATATATCTGACACTTTAGGGTGCGCGCTGTTGTAAACTGGATTTCATATTATCTCTTGAGTAACAGTTTAGCTGCCTTAGATGTCTAGTTCTTCAGTTGCTTGATTTTACTCATTTAACTTAACTTTGTAATATCTTTGACAATTAATTAAAAAAGTGAATTAAAGATATTTGCTAGTAATACTCGAATTATTTTTGTTTCAAAATTAATATAGTCCATCAAAAATAAGAATTGATTCAATAAATATTTGATTATAAACGAATTGTTAATAAGTCTATTTTTAAATACTATGCAAACATTTGTTCAACGTTATTGATGTCTAAAATATACTCTTGTAACATTTTTTTAAATTTAATGTATGTTCATGTGTAGTATCTTATTTCTCCAAACTTACATAGGGAAAACACATAGACAATGTTTTTGGGTTCATAACAAAACAATTTAAAACCAATCGATAACATTAAAAGATACACGATCCGCAGAGTAAAGGTGACATTGCAAGCCATTTGAAAATATGAGTTCTATGTATTAATGAAATGGTTAATCCTTTTCCGCATTTTAACGTTCGTGAGAAACTGGACGCTAAAAATGTTTTCTCAAGAATCCGTAGGTAGAAAATCCGTGTATAGAAAACATTACATTGCAACTGGAGGTGAATTGAAGTGATGATTTCATCTCTGCCCATCCCTCCCCCGAAGACAGTTTCGACTGGATCATTGTGCACGTAAGCCCGTGGAACGGGATGCCAACGCAGCTCGTCAGCCAGGCGGGCGGGCGAGCGGGCGGTGGCAGCGTCGGCTCAGCGCCCTTCGTAAGCGGCGACGTACGTGAGTGGAGGCTCGTGTTTGCGCCTTACGCCGGCCGTCGCCCGCTCCGGTTACAAACGCGCCCACCGCCACCCCGCAGCCAGCCCGGCTCCGCACCGCGCCGCGCCGCTGTCAGCTGTCAGCCGTCGCGAAGCTGACGGGCCCAGGTAGCTCGCTGGCGGCTGCCACCGCGGCCGCCGCCGCCGCCGCCCTGCAACAGCGCGCCGCTGCGTTGGTAAGACTGGGCGTCCGAAGGGAGCGGATGGGGGCGTTGCATTGCATAAGGGGCGCGAGTGGGCGTGGCAACGGAGACATAGAGCCGAGACGTACATAACAATTGAAGGGTAGAACGCAACAGTGGTCTAAGCCCCCAAAATGAAAAATGAGTTACAGACACCAGTTGTTATAAAGCAGGTGAACTATCATGGTACATTGTTGGTTTGACCACTTTTCATCTTCTCGGTAATTAAGTTTTTTTCTTCACAACTCTTTCTGACCACAACTATGTAACTGGTTGATTTTTCTCGTTTTTTTTTTTAAATGTGGCATTGATCACTATTGCTCTAACCCCCTCCATTATTTTTACTGCGCCCTTCACAAACACGCCTTACGTGCTATACCAGATGGTACATACATTAGCAACTGGAAATATGGAGCACGCTGAATAAAGCAGGATTCTGGTTTAAATATTTTTATTAGCCTCGTACCACATCTGCTTTTTCTACCAAGATCCTATTACCGGAGATAGTTTTTAATTCCAAGCTTTACTGAGAGTTCGAAGTGATAAACATAAATGTTACCGCAAATGTATGGCGAGTAAATGAATCGGCGAAAACCAGAAAGGTATAAGTTTTATAAATTCGGTGAAAATGTGTTTAGGTGGTTTTAATTATGAAAAAAAGTATCACGACTTTACTGTGATTCCAACTTAAATACACAGATTTCTCAGAAATTATAAAATGTCACTTATTTCGTTTTGGTTTTCACCCATTCAAATGAATGATTTTATATAATGTTACCATTTATTAATTAGTTTCAATAATATAATAAATATAATTTCTAAATATAAACTATTTTATCTAAAAAAATAACCTAAGTAAATATAAACTCTATTTTTTTAAATTTTAAATTATTTTTTAACTAAAAAAATTAGGAAATCTTGCTCCCGCCTTCTCGCCACATTCCGTCGTCCCGCTCCGATCTGTCCTTTCGCGGTGTACGTTTAACTCAATGACAGTCGCGACGCGAGCGCGCGCTGCTGGCTCGGGAGGCTTGGATTACAGCGGACAATCGACGCCGGCCTCGAGCTCTCGGGGCCCGGTCGCCGAGTCGACGACGTCGCCTGTAAGACGAGCCGGCCGTTCTGCGACGCTGTTTTCCCCGGGCCGCTCTCCGCCTCGCCCGCCGCACCGCGCCGCGCCTCACCGGGGCGATCCCGAGATAAACGCCCCGCCGCCGCCGCACCGCCCACTCGCCCACGCCGCGCCGCGCCGCCACGACCGCCCCAACCGCTCCGCGCCCGCCGTGCCGCCCGCCGCACATTGGGGCGAGATCTCGAAAAGCTGGCCAAAACATGAAAACGGTCTCCAGATTTCATAAAACTTCGTATTCATTGGTTTTGGGACATGCGTTACGATTCCAATGTTAGTATTAAAAGGTAAGCGGATCCAATATGGCGGGTAAAAATTAAGAAATCGTTTAAAAATGTTTCAATTTTCATACAGATTTGTAAACAGGGTTTTGTGGGTTCGCTGATGGTGATTCCAATGTTAAAATTGCAGAAAAGAGAATATGGTGGATCCAATATGGCGGATAAAAATTAAGAAATCGTCTAAAAATGTTTCAATTTTCATGAAGACTTGTAAACAGTGTCTTATGGGTTTCCTGATGCTGATTCCAATGTTAACATTGCAGAAAAAAAGAGTATGGTGGATCCAATATGGCGGATAAAAATTGAAAAAAACTCTAAAAATGTGTCTGAACAAATTGCAGAATAGCAGCTTATAGCAGGTCTTTTTTTTTATATTTCAATAGCTAAATAGTAGAGAATTAAGTTTCTACAAATTTCGATGCGGAACTCTGTGGAATTTATAGTTGTTTTCCACTTAAAAACCATAAAATTAATTGTATCATTTTGTTTAAACATTAATTATTAATTGAATAATTTTAACATTTTTAATATATTTGTAATACAAGTAAACATTGTATTCACCATCACGATTTTCGCCCGTTCTGAATTCTGAAAATGCTCACAACCGAAACAGTTACAGGCTCAACGGCCACCTTTCCAATGATGCAGAACGTCACTTTGTCGTCTGGAACCATTCAAACTGTAGAATTAGATACTTTAGGAACCAGACAACCCAACTGCTTACTTAAAGTTCCCTAAATAAAAACCTTTTTTGGCCAGCTTTTCGAGATCTTGCCCCAACGTGCGCCGCCCGCCGCCCGGCGTCTCCGCTGCTCGCTCTCCCGGTCCGTCATAATGACAATGACACTGTGACAGAACATGACAACGGCGCGGGATCTGGCCCCTACAAAAACCGTCCCGGACGCGCGGCGTCGAGGGCGCTCGCTCGAGAGGGACTGAGAGAGAGAGAGAGAGAGAGAGAGAGAGAGAGAGAGAGAGAGAGAGAGAGAGAGAGAGGGAAGGAGGGAGAGAGGCTATACCGCCTGCTCAAAGCGGCCCCGGACCCCATTCAGCCTGATACGATACAAATCGCTTATTACGCGCCTTCGTGTAGCTTTCAAACAGCCCACTCAAAATGTTGACAAAATAATCGTTTTCCCGCGGGGAGTTTTGGAAATATGCGGACAGGGGGCGGTGCCATGGAGGCGGGAGTTTGCGAGGTCCTGCTCCGACGCCGTGGGAGATCACAGTTCTGAATAAGTGTCATATGACGTCATAGAAAATGACGTCATAGAGTAAGCTCTAATGTCTTTGGTAAATAAAAGAATGCTAGAATTAGTTTTCAAAGTTTGCTCAGAGAACATTAATAATAAAAGGTATCTAAATAGCAGTGGGGCTAACAGGCGTTTTCTGAAGGAGGGATAGGGTAGATGAAATGTCCAGATTTTTTATAAAGAATATTTCATTTATGCTGAATTTAAATTGTATTTTTATTTGTTGATTTATAGTTTTTAGTATAATTGGAAATTCAGATCACGGGATTTCTTTTAATTTAAAACATTAAATCATTGGGGTATTAAACGTTTCAGAATATTCCATCATCAGGGCTGGTAATACAAAATAAAAAACAACACGTGGTACTTACACATATTGATCCACACGTAAGCTTCCGCGGCTTGAATCCATAAATTCTTGGCTATCCGGGAGACGCCGCGTCGTTGGCTGGGAGGCCGACATTTCGCCTGACATGTTGCAGGCTTCCTCACTGCCCAGCCAACGACGCGGCGTCTCCCGGATAGCCAAGAATTTACATATTAATCCATTCAACATTGAAAATATAATGACATAAATGATCAAGAATCTCCATCAACCTTACTTCTTAAAATATACAAAATAATTATAACCTCTCATAGACATGAATGGTTTTTTTCCTAGGGCTTGTATCCAGCCGACTGCTGGTTATCCTTCACTTCCCGATGATACTCATATTCGACCATACACTAGACACCAACACACTTACGGCCTCCTCTAATCAGGGGTCAGCAGAACGCGAACGAAATGAATAATTCTCATTTGATAATCTTTCGAGTTAAGAATGTTGTCATGCCTGCCTTCTAATTGGGGTTTTTGCCTGCTGCATTTTTACAGAAGACAGTAAATTAATGTGTGTTTTACATTTAGAAGAACTTTACTATGGGCACAATTAAGAAGGGGTTTTCCAGTTGTTATGTATGCGTTAATTTAGAAGGTTTCGTTCTCAATTTTGAAATGAGATCCTGATCTTTCCGTGTGAATTCTTTGGGTAGTTGTAAAGACATAGTTTTGAAGACTTTTTCATGTGTTTCACTAGCCTCCATCGATTTCCATCTTTCGAACCAGATATTTTGCATTTGGTTAACTAAATCCTTGAATGTGTTCGAAATTTCTGGAGCACCTGCAGCAGTTACAGAGGTGATCACTTCTTCGTCGAGAGAAGTTACGCAGTCAATGACACCAACGAGGGACGTAATCCACGATAAAATGATGTTTTTTCCTGACTGTGTTAGATCATAATACAATTCATGGATTAAAATTATCATTTCATTTTTAGGATGGTTGCTGTCTATATTGCTTCGAGAGAACGAACGTTTTGGATTTGAGCGATTGGATTAGCTTGAAGGCTGCAAGCAGGAAGCCTAATTCCGTTGTGGAGGTTTTAGCATGCTTTATTTCAATTTCTTGAGTACTTACATTTGCAAAAGTTCCAATGTTTTTATGCCCTTAGTATATATTAAATATTAGTCGGTGTATTTATTGATTGATTCTTGTATTTTTTGTTTCCTATCTTCTTTAGATGATATATTTTCTAGTAAGTCAGTTAGAGAAAGGTCAGTAGTGGTCTCTGGGAGTTTCCACGGAGGTATCAAGTAATTTCTTTTTTCAACAACTTAACTTGTTTTCATAATTAAATTTGTTCAAAGAATTATCCCCCCAACAGAGAATTGAAGTCGGTCAAACTTAAGAAACAGTTCACGACTTTGGTCGTCTCAGTGACTGAGCTGTTAGAGCAATAAGGCAGAGCGGAAGATCTGAGTTCTATTTCCTCTTGGGATAATAATTCGATGAACAAATTTAATAGGGATAAATTAGATACAAATAAAAACAAAATGCACTTATAAAACGTAGCAACGTCTTCATCTAGGTACAGCTCATTTACCTAAAATGTATGACCTACCTTCTGCAGTAACTCCAAGAATGTTTGTGGTTTTTACTAATAAAAAATTTCCTGTTAGTTAAATTAGCTAGTCAAAATAAAGCGCGATTTCGATGGGGCACATGCGGCTCTTTTCTCGCAAAATTTCGTAGTCAACGGCAAGGCTCCGGCTGCGACATCACAGCGATTGACGTGAAAAAATATCGTTTAACAAATTTTTCAACGCATTTTACACCAAAATTCATGAAATGCTTGACTATCTTTGCTCCCGTAATTACCACTTCACTATACTACTGAAGATGTCATTACGAGAGTGGGATTTCCATAACTGTTTCATTTATTCATATAGTATAGCTGTTTCTCACCAAACCACGCGCTGCTTCCACATTGCTAACGAATAACCTTTGCTAAACCAACCTTGGAACGGATACGTCATGCCAGGACATGCTTTGTGAATTGCTTATTGTATACGTAAGCTTGTGTACGTAAGCTTATTGTAGAATCTTCCGGCAATGTTGACAACGTTTTGGCTGGCGTCGTTACTTAAATGAACACAAATACTGAAGATCATTTCTCGACCACAAAAGCATCATAACTCGCAACTGAATATTCAGTACCTGCAATGATACGATTATGCTTTATAATATGTGGTTTTGCTTATGAATTTCAGTTTACTGAAAAATAATAACGGTATTTTTTTTAAATTATTGTAAACAAACATATATCGCACTATACAACATTATTATTTTTCTTTTCGGTTTTACTTCAATAAAACTGTCTGGATCTGGAGTGTTCTGTAGCAGTTTTATTTACCGTTAACTATAGTATAGTAAATTAGATATATCTCTGTGAAAGCTATTTTGCCGGCGGCGATGGTGTAACGGTTAGCGTACTGGACTGTTGTACCAAGTTGGCGGGTTCAAACGCCGATCGAAGCCGTGATTCTTTTAAGGGTCCCGAAAAAATCCTTCGTACGCCTTCCTTCGGAGGGAAGTAAAGCGGCTGTGCCCATGTTCGTAGATTACTTGCATGTAAAAGATCCTCCAGCCCTAAATGACGCCTCTGAGCTTTAAATTCAAATCGGCCTGTTTCTCGCCCAAGAAAAACCTCCTTTTCTCTCCTGTTGGTGAAGGAGCGTAGCCGAAATTTGCGTGTCAGACGGAAGAGCGGGCCTGATGGCTCGAGTCTCGCCACGTTAAAATAAGGGCAAAATTCAATTCATTCATTCAATTTTTGTACACTTACGTTCGACAGATAAGGCAAAATAATGCTTCCTTTTTTCATTTATTATTCTTCGGAATGTCATTAGATAGATTAAATGAATTCACATTTCATCTTTCATCAAGAGTTATTCTATATTTCTTCAGGACTGTAACAAAACATTTCTGCGAAAAGCCTTTAAAAATTTTTACAAACTCATTAAGGAAACAAAAATTGAAACCTCAAGATCCAACATTTTCAAGTTTTGCTAATGGTAATTAACAGCAATTGACCGGTTACATTGATTTTACATTACAAACTTGTTAATTTCTGGGGTTGCCGTGATCTCATGTTTCTTCCCCATGGGAAGTGTGTCGATGAACTCCGAGGTCGCGAATGAGTGCTCGACAGGAGAAAGAAAGATCTCGAGACTCGGTGCACAGACCACGGACGCCAGTCTCTCCAGAGAAGCGCCGCTAATTACGGCGACGTCCACCTCCAGAAGCAGCGACCGACCGGGCGCCGCGCAGCGAGCACAGTGGGCCGAAACGGCGCCCGCGGCGGGAATCGCCCGACTGCATCCCGCTGTCGTTTTTCCCACAGCTGATCCCCTTTCATTTTTCGTTAGTTGAGGAGGCATAGCCTGACTGCATCTTGCGGTCAGTTTTTCCTCACCCTCGCTTCCCAGATGACCCATTTTCATTTTCCGGTACCTGAGAAGACACAACCCTACTGAATTCAGTGGTTCGTGTTCCCTCATCCTCGCTTGCCAGGCAATATTTTTTCAGGTTTCGTTACCTGAGAATGCGTAGCCCGACTCCATCCCATTTCGTTCATTCGGTATTTCAGAAAGAGTAGACTTTTCTGTTAAGTTTAAATTCATAAATAGCGCAAATATATGTCTCGAGAAAACCTCAAACACAGGTGTATATAGCAAAATCTTCGTAATTGTATATGTTAAGCCAGCGAGGAAAAAAGATTCTCGTGATAGGAGTTTTAATTTTTGTTTCCTCAAACATTAAGATTTTCAACATTAGCAGTGCAGTAAAAAAACAGACAGAAGTGGATCAATTATAATCGATCAATATAATACTAAGCTGACCAGGAAAGACGTAGGTATCAATTCTTACAGTAAGGAGCGAAATGGAACGGTATGTGGTCAGGGTGTGCCTTTTTTGGGGAGGTAGGTAAACGGCTTGGGATGTAGTCGGTGTACGCCCCGCTCACTTTCTCTCCTTTCTAAGCAAGCCTTTCCCATGTGGGCGATTGTAGTAATATTCAAAATTTATGTAGCCTCAGAATAGAAATTAAGCCAGTCGCAATTAATACTAGCGTGTATCGTTCACGGACGTTTCCAGGTTTCTGTATATTGTAATAACAGTGACATGTTCATAATAGGGGCATCTTGACTTGACGATATATCATATTCATGGGAAGAATAGTGTCATGTTGACATGACACGTCTTCACATGCTACTATTATGAATAATTTTGAATGAAAGTGAAGTACATTACAAACATCTCATTCATTTTGTATTGTCTTCTACAACGCGTAAACTCAATAGGTGCATTTATTGCAGTATATATTTTACGCGTTTAATAAAAATTGGCCTCCATTTTGTAAACTACAATAATCAGTAACTGCAAATACATGTATAATAATTATAAAAAATAAAGAAAAATATTTTACAACAGGCAACTAGAAAACATTTGCACAGCAAAAACAAGAATCAATCTAATCATATTCTCTGCCTTAGCTTGAAAAGAATATAAAAACAAAGGGGCTTTCTTCTACCTATAAAAGTTCCTAACAATGCCTTCAAAAGAACAGCCTTCTTTATTACAGTTACATGCCTGTATGTCAGACTACGCCTTACAGCAGATGAAATGTGTGCAGGAGAGACAAATCCGTCGACACTAACGGCCACATGTATTTTAACAATTATTATTATTATTATTATTATTATTATTATTATTATTATTATTATTATTATTATTATTATTAGCTCATCGGACTTTTCGAACCACGCTATTCGTACACATTCTCTTCCCGAGGCCCAATTGTGTTCCATCACGCAGAGAGATTAACGTGTGTCATTATGGGGATCAGCTTTTAGGCTATACTACTGTGCGACAAGGTTGTTAAGCCTTGAATTACGAATTATGAGGTGATAGGATGATGATGAGGGGTGAAGAGACAATCACAAATAGACCATGCCTACATAGAACTCGAACCTACAGCCTCCCCGGCCCAGACGAGTGCTGCCGCAACAATCTGCGCCACCTATTATTATTATTATTATTATTATTATTATTATTATTATTATTATTTATTATTATTATTATTATTACTATTATTATTAGCAGCGGTATAGGCCATTACTACTGACCACGCTACACGATTTAACTGTGTAATTCTTCCAGGATCAGCTTTTCAGCTGTCTGGATTCACAGTGTTAGCGAATTGGAATTAGAAATGTATAGGTTGATAGAGGAACGGTTATATTAAAATATCATAATTATTATTAATATTTTATTATTATTATTATTATTAATCATTTCATTCATTATGTGACTTGCCACAAAAGTGTTACGCATTGTGAGGTAACAGGTTATAAATTAAATTTTTTCAATGCCTCTCTCGGCCCATTTTCGGAGCAGTGTGCGGCGGCCTGGCGGAGGCGGTGGGCGGAGGGCGAAGGCGGCGGCGCGTGGTGGTGGCGTGACCTCCGGGTGGCGGCGGGGCGGCATCTGCATCATAAAGGCAGTGGGCGGGGGAGGGGTGGGGGGTGGCGGGACGGGGGCGGGGGCGCGGCGCACGGTAGCCGTCTCGTGGCTCTTGTGCGCTCCTCATCGTGTGTTAATGGCCGCCCGCGCATCGCCGTCGTCTCCGCGCGGGGCGCGATTATCATAGAAATAAGCCCCCCCCCCCACCACCACCACCCACGCCGTTCCCGCTCCGCCTTGCCTACTAGTCCCCCCCATCGACCGGTGGAGCACTGACGCCCCCCGAGGAATTCCGGCCTCTTAGACTCCATTTCTCCTGTGTATTTATGTATATTTTTCGACGTTGCGTTCGTGGGTAAAATAAGAAAAGTTGAAGTTTCAAGTTTTGGTGAAAAATATTATATGTTGTATTAATATTATATTCGACAGTGAATGTCACGAGATCGTGAACCATGTGTAGCTTCCAAAACTGTGACGTTTGGTTTCACAGACGCACAAATATTACAAACATACACAATCATACTTGGCAATTGCTCTTGACAATTCATTTCGATAAATATATTTTCGAATTTCAAAATCGGGAGCGGTAGCTCAGGGCATCAACTTATGTCACTGTATTGCCTCTAACAAGGAGGTCCTACGTTTCGTGTCCCGACGGCTGCAGGATTTTCGACACTAGCTACATAGCTAGGTCGAGTACATCTGCTGTCTGGAGGAGAATTCTAGGGGCTGGCAGCTCTGGTCGGTAGTTTTGCGTGGTTCCTCTGAGACAAGATCACTGCCACCTCCCGAGCAAAAAAATATGCACTACACGTACGGGACTAATGACCTGAGCAGTTGACGCGCCCGGAATCATTAATAATCAATCAATCAAAACTGCATTTTTTTCAGAAATTCGTCAATATTCTCTTTTTATTCTTTGTATTAATAATTCCTATGTTTTGGTTCGCTATTTATTTAAAGATGACAATTTGAATTTATTAAGAAATATTTTTGAATAGCTAATTTTAAATTAAAACACTCAATATTTTGGTTTACGAAGCAATTTGTAACGATATGTAATGACTGGTATTAACACACGAGTGTGAAATGATAGTATGAAAAGAGTAACAAGCGTGTACCATAAACTTCATACGAGTGTATTAATACCCATTACATCATATTTTATAATACTTTTTCTACAACTAGTAATAATATAAGTATTATAAGTTAGACTTTTACATTCAACTGGCAGCTGGCGCGCAGTGTTCAACCAACGCTACCTAGCGGACCGTCATCTACCACTCCCAGGGGTCGTTGGTTGAACACAACACAGTCTGACTTCAAACAAGCAGAAAAAGAGTCAAGTTGGTATTCAATTTATTAAAGAAATGGCATCAAAGTTCAATATCTGTCCTTATTTTGTATTAGCATAATGACTGATACTGAAACGGGATTCCGTTTTCTGATTTTATTCTAAAATTTGGAAAACAGAGGGGACATGTGTGGTTTGTCATTACCTTCTCACTGGTTGTCTCGGAACAGTAAAATACACAATCTAATGAAATATTTAATAAAACGATGACTAATAATTGATTACTTTTGAAATGTAAACTTCTTAGTGATTGCTGTCAACAAACACCTGTACTATAATGAAGCTGTATTGTAGCATTTCCCCACGAGCTGCCAGACATCTAGTCCATTCTGAGCTGAGCCAGCGACAAGCGCACATCGTGCTCCGCAAAGCTCAGGACGTTTCATTTTGAACATGTGCAGTAGCAGTTTCTTCAAGTTTGTGTATCAAACAGTTTATTAAAATTCACGAGTGCAGTTAACTGATCTAAAGTAATGCTATTTATTTTTCAATAATAATAGCAGCTTTCAATCACCAAGCCCTGATCTAGGTCAGAGCATAGCGAGAGCCATGGCGCTCTACTACAATACAGCTGAAATGGTCACATACAGCGACAACCAACACGTCCCCACTGATTCAACCAGCAGCTCATTCATTCACGTCAACGGATCCCGCCAGAATCTGCAGGCAACAAACATCGAAGCGGAAACCCAGATGCTGAGCACAAGGCTTCAGTAAGGTCAGTCTCGCGACGCGGCCCGCGGCCCGCCTTGTGGCCAAGCAAGCCACGACCCCGCCATTAACAAAAGCAGTGATAAGACCAGTAATCGTGTAGAAAGAGGGCCATGGTGCACCCCCCACCCCACCCCAGACAGCCCGTCGAAAAAATAATCCAGCAACAGTGAGTATAGTGTACCTAATAGCAATAGATATGCCGCTCTTGAACAAAATCAGTAGTGATAAAGGCAAAAGGTTCAACTATCTAGACGAAGAGGAAACCCACGAAGTCGAATATATAAAAATACCCCTCATTTACGTGAAAGATATTCCAAACATTTCTCGGTTAAAGTAGGGTACACGGTACACCCTCGGAGAATCGAGGCGGCAGGGTCTCCTTAAGCCCTCCCTCAAAATTCACTACGCGCTTTGATAGAAAGAAATAAAGCTTACGGATAGGCGAATTTCCTCTCGCCCTTCATACGCTTTGTTCTCGCCGCAGTGCAATGCCAATTTGCTTTCAAAGGCTAGTTTTCTCGCTTCGCTCGCCCGGATCCAAGTCACGACGAGGCACAGGCCTTCGGCCCTCGCATTAAATATAAACATTCTTAACCCTATCTACTGCATAATTACACTAATTCACTTTTATAAGAAAGCACTTTTCAACAAAGCCTCCATAATTCAACTGCGCAGTAATCGCCAGAGCGGTGCGAAGTGCCGATTTAAACGACTTTGTAAGTTCTACCGTATACTAGACTTCAGCTCATTTCAGCAAAGAGATTAAAAAGCAAATAACCGCTCAATTCATCTCATACACGGTTAACAACAAAATTAAGGTGTCTTTCAAGTACATAGCGGACTTTATAAAGGCCATTAAATACTTACTAACAACAAATATACAATTTAATACTAACAAGGATCCCATGAGTAAGAAATTTTCAGTAGTTTTTATAAACATTCATCAGTTACTCAGAAAGAGGTATACGAAAATTTGTTATCAAAATTTCTTTCATTGATCAGTGTCACAAGATTATACAAAGACAATATTCCCATTCCGGTTATTGCAGCAGAGTTTGACGGTCAACAAAGTTTTGAAGAAGTGCTAAAAATCAATCAAATATGAAATCTGTGTGTCAAAACTGAAAAAAAGACGTAAACCAAATGGCCCAATGCAATATTGAGGTGTATTGACTTTGGCAATATTAGGAATAATTGTAATAATGAAATTGTATGTGCATTCCGTGCTAAAGACCATTTTACGGTAAAATGCCCACAAAAAAACTTAACACCTACATGCCACAACTGCAAGAGCCCACACCATGCGGACATTCGATCCGCAGAATGTAATTATTTTTCAAAAAATTCTGACTCAAACAATAGAAACTCTACGAAAATTGACGGATTTAAATTTAATGTTCGATATAATTGTCCCATAGAAAATTTTACATATAATAAAACCCAATTACTAACCAACAAAACAATAAAAGCACACACTCCAATGCAAATTTTAATAATAATAATAATACAATAATAATATTAATATTAATAATAATACCAACATTAACTCAATAATGCACATTATTGTCAATAACGTTACATGTCTTTTAATGGACATAATCAATAGTATCATGCCAACCATAATAAATAGTTTTCAAACTTCAATCACATATTACTTTAATAAAAATAATGCCAAAACAGTGTAACAAGGAATTAATCCTACTAAACTGGAACGTTAATAACATCTCAAACAAAACAAAAAAAGAACTGAAATATTTCTCCAAAGATAAAGGAATTCAAATCGCATGCATCACCGAAACGCACCTCAGTGCAGACACATTTAACGTACCAGGTTACAACGTAATAGAAAGAGACGGAGTAAATCCAAAAGAGGGAGGAATTAAAACTGATTTATGTACAACCCACTCAAGAAACAAATGAAAAAATCTAATACTAGAATTTCACAATGAGAGTGCAAAATATGTACACCCCTGACCAATAAACTTGTAGGATAAACAGAAGGATGTGAAAGTGACAAAAGACATAATTCAAATAAATCCGAACAGGGGAGTAGAGACATACGACAAACAAGGAATGATACAGAGTACGAGAACGGAAAGACGGAGAAACTCATGCAATGCGTACGAAAGTAGCAAAGGCCTTAAAGAAGGAACATCGAGAGTGCTCGACCGCATTCCTAGCTCTTCGGCCCCTCGACCCTCGCCCTCCCGCCGCAGCGACCTCTCGAAGCGGCTTCAGTAGCTCGCGAAATCCCCCCGCAGCCTCAGTATGCGACCTCGTTGCAAGGCCAGCTCCTTCAGCAGGGGTCGGGAACCTTCACGGCTCGCTCAGAGAATGGGCCCGCGATAGTGTTTTCAAGGATCCTGGTTTCGTGAAGTGCACGACTATCAGCACTTATTTTCTCCTTCAAGCGTTTTATTGTGAATCCGGGACATTTACGTAAAGAGAGCTATAATGTTGAAAATGTTCAAAATGTATAGGTTTATTTTTTTTAATTTTTATCTTCTAGGTATTTTGCCCTTACAACACTCTGACCCGAATGCGAACTAGTGGTAGAGGGTTCATCATTTGCTACTTGGATTAGTTTATTAGACCTATTCCGCATTCACAAAATTTTCTGTTTATTTTATCATCTCCTCTTGAATCAAACCATAATACTTCATTCATAATATCTGTAATACAAATATTGAAGTGAAACATGATTCGATTTCCATTCTCAAAAAGTGTGTAGTCATCGGACATGGACTCCATCCAAACTTTGAATTAAAAGCTCTAATCAAATTCACCTCTTTCCTCTTTAGGTATAGTAAAACATTCACAACCAGATGGTGGCCAGAAATTTCATTGCGTAATTTAATTTTTTTTTTCTGGCAACTAGTAAATGACAAAGTTTCTATGTATTGAAGTGAAGTGGAATGATCAGTTTCTGTGACATTCTAGACTTGTTCTTTTAACACTCTTTAGGTATCCTTTATTTTTCAGTCACAAGATTGCTAAATATCTTCGCGAACCTGTACTATGAGAAGTAAAATTGTAAACCAATTACAACACATCAAATTTCGAATTGAAGAATGTATTTATTTTCTAATTGCCCACCTGAACAAAATTGTGGGCGAATCCACAGCTCGCCATTGTTGCAGACCCCTGGTTTCCCTCTGCATCTGCTCCATCTTTCCCATTCCTGTAACACCTGCCACCCTTCGAAGGTCTAGAGGTTCCCGGTAGACCTCCGCGAAGAATTGCTGTTTCTTTCGTAGACGAACGCTTCCTTGGATCGTCGTGATTGCATCCTTTTTTGTGCCTCGAGTGTTGTGAATTTTTGTGCCTGTTGCATTTTCTCCTTCGCCACTTTCCCACCCTTCCTATCCTTAGTCCGATACAATGCATGCTGTCACTTGTTGCGGGTGACGTGGGAAAAGGTTTGTTGCTGTTCTTTGATGAGGAAGAGGCTAGAGCGCGAGTACCGTTAAAGAAGAAAATGTTGAAAAATATGGGACAAAAATTAGCCCTGCGTTTTTGAAATATCTCATCGCATTGAGTTCACAAATGTTTCTTCGATAATGGTACTTCATATATTTATGAGCTTCTATTAATATTTCAGCAGCATGTTGATAAAAGTTCATAATTGATTTTATTGTATTATTGCGAATTTAATGAAATTGCTGTTTTTTCTTGCGTTAAAATAGTGACTAAATACATTGATAGGGCTAATTTTCTTTCTAACAACTTTCCCTGTATTAGATTCAACTTCTCCGGCGTTATGTAAAACCGAAATGCCAAATTGTGCAGCGCAATTAGAAATTGTCACTGTGAAACTAAACAATTGATATTCATACATCTCTAAGGATATTTCGTAGTATCTTAATGCAATATTTTATTAAATTTAAAAGGTATTTCGATCATCTCATTATGTACTACACAATTCATAATCGTTGTAAAATATTTTCTAATGCCAGGCAAAACATCATTTGCATTACTGCTTAGTATGAATCCAATCAAGCTGCAGATATAAAGTAAATTTACGTTTAATTTCGAAAATACTTTAAATAGGTGCCCGTTTGGAGTTTGGTAGTTAAAAGTCTAATGTTAGTGCATTATTTCAAGAAAAAATGCAGATATCATTGATTTTAATAAGTTGCCCAAAAATTTTCAGTTAAGTCTTGTCGACAAGTGAAATCTTTTGATAGAAGTTTGTATTCTTAACAAATGTTGGATCTGGATTTTGTAAATGTAAAACCTTATTTTATACTGTATTTGTTCAGAAGACCAAGAACATTTGACTTTCATGTAATGTATTAATTATTCGTTAATTTCTTTTGGGATTAGGTTCCGAATCTGTGATCTAAGAATTCCCTCCATGGGCTAGGCATTGGTACAACTACGAATATTATTGTCTGATGAGTTTGGAGAAAACATGCAAAAATTTGGTATTCTATCTACAACAGATAATCAGGATAGCAAACGTTTTAAATGCAAAGGGTATTGCGGTCTTTTCCTCTATTCTTGTATACCAGTTTTATTTTGAAGCTGTTGAGCTGCAAATATAAAGAAATACAAATCAGATTTGAATTTCATTTCTGAGAAAATTCAAGGGCTTTTTTGGCATTCACAATAAATCTGACATAAATTAGCCATTGACAAGGTTATTTTTTAATGTTTCACAAAAATATCAAAGAAGTCTCTATGACGTCTTAGATGCTTTTTTTAGTACTCTAGTAAACCACTTTGCTATTTGAAAAACTAAATTATATTAAAAGAAATTCGCAATGATTCCGAGAAAAATAAGATATTTTAAAAATATTCTGAGTACATTTTGTCCTAAATAAAGATCATTGTGGTGATAAGATAATTATTTTTGAATAAAAGTCCCAAAAATATGATATGTTAGATTTCTCATAAATATGCTTTATAGCGATAAAACATTCGAACATTTATTTATTTGCACAATAGTTCACTTTGTGTTAATAAAAATTCTAAGAACCATATTTATAAAATATTAAAATATTACGTAAAGGTGATATTAAAAATATGCTAAAATAAAAATTGCCTCTTTTGATAATATAACATATAATTCCTAAGTCACAAAAGTAAACAAAAAACCTTAGTGATGAACTGAATATATTATATTCATCTCGTGGTTTCTACCCCAAGGAAAAATGGATTATGTCGCTCAGTGAAACAGCGGTGCTACTATGCGCCGCTAGTCTCGAGTCATTGGTGCATTCGGTCACGAGGATTTACGTGAACTGAAATATAAGTTAAATACGCTATTCAGACAGATCTGTGTTTGCGAGACAATCTTAGTTAAAGTTAAGTTTGCCATCGTAGGATATGGAAAGTATGTTAAGCCTCTTGATCAAAACCTCATGAAAAGGGCAATAGGCAGAGAAAATAATTGTTATGATGGTCATGGAATCAATAGGGCAAATACATTATAAGAAGTATGGATGAAAAATTCAATAAAACAGCATTTGACCCTCTAAATTTCGACTTTTCGAGGTAACTAGAGCGTGTGCCGACTCATCGCTTCGGTGTGAAAGGCCGCGGTTTTGAGTCTCGCCGTGGGCATGGTTGTTTGTCTCTGGCCTTTCACGAACGTGTGTAGTCGCGGAAGGCCTTGTGAGTCTGCTGACCACAGGAGTATGGCCCGCAAGTATATGTAGTGTAAAAGGTTAATATGTGTCCCCATGGAGGACGTAGTGGGTAACCAGCGGGGATAGTAAATCAGATAGCAAACGAAACCACAGTGCGGACAGCGCGCATCCCGGACACTACACCACAGGACGCCACTAGACCCAATCTAGTACGAATCCTGCATCCTCGCCCAGCGGAGTGGAGGGGGGGTGGAGCTGGCATCGCCCGCGGCGGGCGAAGGCGACGGGCGGCGG
>BOPP01000047.1:7185196-7207940 GCA_017312745.1 Gryllus bimaculatus | reverse complement strand
CGCCCCCGCCGCGCCGCCGCCCCGTTGGGGGTAGCCCGCGGTCCGCTGGCTGGCGGTGACACTTGCAAGCGAGACGGTTTGGTAACGCGAGAAGGTGATGGCACGCCCCTGTTATGCAGCAATCGTAATAGTTACATACGCATACCGGGAGTGGTGGCTCAGGGCATCAACCGATGTCTCAGCAGTGCCTCTGACCGGGAGGTCCTGGATTTCGAGTCCCGGCGGTGGCAGGATTTGCGACACTAGTGACATAGCTAGGTTGAGTTCTGTCGTTCTCTGGAGGAGAGTTCTAGCGCCTGGCTGCTCTGGTCAGTAGTTCTCCGATCAACACCAGGCGAATGCCGGAGCAGTACCCGACAAAACGGGCCACGGATCGCGCGCGATCTTTCCTTCCCATTCTTCGTTCTATCCTACCCGTTACACAAACTTACAATTACATGCACTACACTATCTCACGTGCCAGGAAATCGGTCGGGAGCTTAGAGCTTGTGCAGGGTGGGGCGGTGATCCCCACTGGTGGGAGATACCTGTTTGGGGAAACCTCGCTAGACGTCGGAATGTCAGCGACGGGTCTCGCCATCGCTCGGGCAAGATCACCCCCGCCTCCCGAGCAATTGTATTACACTAATTATGATTGAAGATAAGTATTAATTTCCTTTTTGCGGATTGTTATAGAAAACCCCATAACTAACTTAATTTTAGTAATATCTTCACTAAAATAAATCCTTGTATATCTATTTTAAAAAGCATTGTAGTAATTCAAAATTTGTACATGTTTTAAATAATAATGTTGGTTTTTTTTGTACCACTCAGATTGGGAATGTTCCCCGAAACTAATTTGGTGTAGTGTGTTAAATACACTATTTAAACTTTATTCATTGTGGCCTAAGTACCTCAAATCATTCATCTATAATATATATTTCTTATAGTTTCTAAAGTCTATATCTGTGAAGAAAGTTTTGATACCATTCTGTGGCGTTCTGATGGTAAAAGCCTTGTTTGGTTATTGATTTGATACCATATAATATTACTTTACAGTGTTTACCTAGAACATGTATGGGTGAGAATTTCACATTGACTGTCTTTTTTGCATATTCGCCCGTAAAAAAATTGTTTTTGACACTGAAATGCTATACATATCATGAGACTCGTGTTTTTTGCATAGTTCTTTTCGGTAATATTTGATTCTCTACTTACATTTTCTTGGAGGGGTTGACTACTTATCTGCGGTAGTAAAAAATGTTGAATCTGATGGACTTGTTGAAAACGTTGAATTGCTGCAGCTGCGGAATAATTGTGTGCTGTTCATGAAGCTGCTGTTTCAGTAACTGTTTTTGTTGGTCTTGGATCATTTTCCATTGCTGCTCGGTCTGAAGTAGTATTTTTTGAAGTTCGTTGCTGAACGGATAAATTGTTCTGTGCCACTTCTATGTTTGTATTTGCACCTGCATTGGAATTATTTAACACTTCTAGAAAATTTTTAATTTCTTTCCCTGTTTAATCTGAACTTCGTGATAGTGTGGAGGTCAGTAGACTATGCGCGCCAGTAACTGTGCGTTAACTGGATAATGCTCTAGCCGAGACCAGAGCATAAACCTTTACTCACTAACTGATCGCATTTACTGTATGTTGCATTTAGCACTTCGAACAAAAACTAAAAGAATAATCGCCAGTCGTGTCACTACATTTCGCACTCTTAGCATTAGCAAAGTGACCATTTTGACGTTAACTTGAGACGATAACTTTGGAGCTGCGGAGCGCTATATGAACGCTACTGCTTCTGTTGGCGGACTGTGTGCTGTGTTGATCGGAAGTGTGCTGTGCCTTTGTTGCCCTTGACTGCATCGTTCACTCGCGCGGGCCAAATGATTTTTAAGATGAGTATGCGCATAAAATGCGTTTGTAATTATGTGTTGGGCAGAATCAAGGATGTTTTATGTTAACCGAGCCTCGTCCTCAACTTGGACACGCGAAGCAAAGCGTCGCAATTCCGCGCGCGTGAACCGGTACACCGCAAACTTCCGATTTACTCAAATTTGAAACAACATATAATGATCTCTTATATTAATTATACAGAAGGTTCTATGTTTTCATATTAGAAGTAAACTAGCGTACCCGTGCAAGAACTCTCACACGTTAATCCCCACTACCTTCCTTGTATTTTTATAACAAGAGGGAAAGTTGTAAACGAAACGTGTATATTTTTATAAATAATAAATAAAGGTATTTCCCTTGTACTTTGAGAATATCAAATAAAAACAATGAAATTTATCTTTGAAACAAATTTTCAATAAATATTTATTCATCATTGTTCTTGGGACGATTCACTACGCGTCCTTAAAAACAACATTTGAAGCAATTAAACTATTACATTAGTTTTTCGCTTTCCTTATTAGTCACGAAAATGTTAGAAAAATGTTTAACTCTTGAGAAAGCTACGTACAGTTCCCCATGTGAAGATACAGAATCGGGCAAGTTCAACCCTACTCTTTGCAATATTATTTCATTTTACTGCCGAACAGAGGGGAAGGCCCTATACCCGAGTAATTTAATCCCATAGAATATCAATAATTAGTTTAATTCCACACACTTTTGCAGATTCTTCACGTCTCTGAACAGTGGGGTAGCATCATACAGTAGCACAGGTGACACGAATTGAAATTTAATACTTTCCCTGCGCACACCGATTTGGTATACCAATTTGGGTTCCTACAATACTCGCGTACCTTTTCTTAAACAATGACCTTGCTTCCCCCCCCCTCAGGCACAATAAATAGTTGAAGGTAAAAGCTTGCAGCGAGCACTGATGACAACATTCCACACACATCTTCACTGGCGCGAAATAGAAACAATTGTCTTTTGAAGGCAACTTCTATCCTTTATTTTCTCCAAAAGAATATAAAGAAATTACCAAAGCAGATAAAGATCTATCACAGGAGATACCTCGAACTCCTGAGAAAGTTAGAACGTTGCGAAGGCACGACTGATTCTCAAGATATTGGCATTGCTTCATAAAATCTAGAGTCCGATTTCGTAACTAATATGTCCACTATATCCGCATTTTATTCAATCCATCGTTCACGAAAAGTTGTGTAATACCAAGCCAGGTTGGTGGCAGATACGGTTAGTGACTATGATTTTATATTCTCGTTTATATTCATCAGTTTGTAATGTGTAATGTAAATATAAATGTAACTACGAGCGATTTTAATAACAAATTTTAAAAACCATATATTGTATAATGCATGCGCTTAAATATATCAATTTACAACCGCACATTAATTTGACAACGTTTCTAAGGATCGAATATGTAATGTAATACATGTATAGCAGTTTTATATTTATGCGTTAATAATAATCCAAAAGTAAGTTAGACAATTTTTCTTTTTGGAAGATTCGCCTTGCCTTACTGTCAAATAGAACATTTTTCCTTGCAATTAAATTAATGGACGATAAGTACGGGGTGTCATGTTTTGAATAACAGTAACACAATATAAGTCTCCAATTGATTATATTATATAGTAAAAGGACGCGCAGTGCACCAATGTAAAGAAACAAAATTTGGGTACCTGGAAAGGTAAACAGAAAAAGATAATAACCTGTAAATAATTTAGCACTGTTGTATTTTTTATTAGGATATCAATTTATGTACGTTTGTGTCATTTTATTTTAGATTTATAGACGATGTAGATGACTTTCAACCAGAAATGTGCAGTCACATAACGGAAGAGTGGGAGGTCACAAGTGAACAGTATTAACAGAAATACGTGTCAGAAAATTAAATATGTATTGAACAGAAATTAATGCCAAGCAATATGGTTTTAAATGAAAGAAAGTTAAGGAGTTGCATCCTTGTGAAAAATGCAAAAACTTGTTAAGTAGGAGCCTAGATGAAGACATGACAAAAAGTTTATTGCTTTGAAAATGTTTAAAAAACTTCAAATTTGTGTGTGTTCTCCTTGTTTTAATAAATATCTATCAGTGTAGAGCAGTTTTAATGACAGAAATTATAAAATTATTTGATAATCAAAATATTGCTACTCAATCTGGAGAGTTAACTGGTGAAAAGCACAACTAAATTGCAAGGTGGACTGTAGTCTTACCTGCTCCCACAAAAATCCCAAAAAATTTCGATTGCTCAGGAAACTAAATCTAGCTAAAACATTACAGATCAACCGTAAGTAAACCTTCAGAACACTAAAATAAATCTAGCTTGGATAAGTGACGTTTGTGCTAATGAAAGTTGTGTACCTATTTTCCTCATAACTTTGACTGTAACGTTCCATATAGTTCTAATATATTCTTTGTTCTCTTCAAACTTCGCGTCTTAATTGCCGGATATTTCAAAATGTCTACAACATATTCATTTGTAATTTGTGCTATCACTTTGTATTTCCTTTCTTCATAAAATTCTTGAAATTGCTCCACACACTTTGTCTTTTTTGCTGTTTTCGTTATTAAATCTCAAAAAATATATTCAATTTGAGAGTTTAAAACATTCCCAAAACAACATATTTTAATAGTACATCAAAGCTCACATGCCATTGCGGACATAAAACAATACCTATTCATAACAACAAAGAGGTTAACGACGTGATAGACAACTGGGATTAGTTGAATTATTTCTTAGCAATGCTTACATACAACACAAGAAGACATGAGTGAAACTGTCATCTGCCATGTCACCTCGATGGTTTACCGCCAGGAATCCTGCACGATTTCCACCGTACCAACACCGCGTCACACTCCGATCCGCGCCCTTGTGCACCCTGTCCTCGCACTTGCCTTTCCTGGCCCCGCCCCGCCCACCCCGCCACCCGCCTTTCCAGCCCCGCCCCGCCTTCACGATCCGCCCCACCCGCCTCTCGCCCCGCCTCTCGTTCGCCCCGCCCCACCCTCTCGCCCCGCCCCGCCTCTCTCACCCCGCCCCACCTCTCTCGTCCCGCCCGCCCCCTCGCCTCTCTCGTCCGCCTCGCCTCTCTCGTCCCGATCGCCCTCTTCGTCCCGACTCGCCCTCTTTCGTCCCGCCCCGCCCTCTCTTGTCCCGCCCCGCCTCCCACTCGTCCCGCCCGCCCTCTCTCGCCTCGCCCCCGCCCTCTCTCGTCCGCCCCCACCTCGTCTCTCCCGCCCCGCCCGCCCCGCCCCGCCTCGCCTCTCTCGTCCAACCTCGCCCTCTCTCGTCCGATCGCCCTCTCTCGTCCGCCTCGCCCTCTTTCGTCCCGCCCCGCCTCCACTCGTCCCGCCCGCCCTCTCTCGCCTACCCCTCCCGCCCCACCCTCCTCTCTACGCCCCGCGCACGGCTGGCGCCGTGCGCGCACGGCGGGCGGGGCAGAGCGGGCGGGGCCGGGCGCGGTGGCGGTAATCTGGCGGTCGTTGCCAGGGCGATGTGGAGCGGAAGGGCGCGCGGGAGGGACGGAGACCTCTCGCGAGTAACCTCACGCGGACGGCGCGGCGGGGGCGGGGGCGAGCGCGGGCGAGGGGCCTGGCGGCTAATCCAGGCGCATTGTGGCGGCGGCGGCGGCGCGGGCCTCAGACGGATGCCAGCACGCAAGCGGCCGGCCGCGCCGCGCCCGCCGCACCGCCGATCTCTGCCACCCTCTGCGGTAATCGCACCTTTGTGCGCCGAGGCTCCATTACGGTGGCGGCGGCGGGGGCGGGGGCGGGCGCCGCCGTCCGCCTTTGAGGGCGCCGCCCGCCGCCGCGGAATTTGGCCGAAGCCCCGCGCACTTTGAGCACCTGCGCCCCCGCCCCGCCCGCCCTCCACACCCGCGTGCGGGCGGGCGGCGCCTGTGCACTGGGGGACGATCGCGCCCCGCTTCTCCCCCGCGCCTGCGGTCCGTCTTTGACCCGGTCCGGGGATTCGCGTCAATCGGGCCACGCGCTTTGTGCGGGGCCTCTTATATCGGACATGATTGCCAGGGCGAAAATTATAGGCGGCGGGGCGCAACGGCGTATGAGGCGGCGTGCGTGTTGCGAAACATCGAATCCGTTGTTGCACAGCTTTGATGGCGGTGCGTTTGGCATGTGGAATGGCTAACACTTCTTAAAGTCATTTTTAGATAAATAGACAATTTTTTTAATGTTAACCAAATATGAATACTCACAAGTTAAGAGACTTTAAATTCTGTATTAAATTGTTAATGTAATTATTATAAAATCTAATTGTCATATTATAAATTTCCTAGATGTGCATGTAATGTTTCAAAATTGGCTAGCCTAATTTGTTTTGGTTAAATATATACCTAGTTAATTAAGAATGTATTTGATGGGCTTACATAATATTCCAGTATATTACTCACATAGAAAAGTGCCTTTAAAAAGTTCGGCATCTTTCGTATTTCCACACACACGATTCTAATGTGCTTTGTCATGAAGTTATCCATAGATTAGTAAAGTTTATGACATAAAATCATGAAATCTAAAATATTTCTATTGAAAAAAATGAATTTTTGCACTTTTCGAAAAATCAGAGTTTCAACGAACATGAGACCAACGTCATTCTCTTAAACGTCCTTCACACTATCCAATAACAAAATATAATAAAAAACAATTGCGCCATTTTTTTTCAAAATTTGAAAAATGTCCAAGCAGGTCTATGCAAAGAACCCCCCACCCCAAAAAAACGGTTCAAAAATTTAAGTTTCAAATACCAGGGGCCACGACGACAATCAGAGTGATTGGTGGATATCAATTTTGGAGAAAATCGGCTGAACGGTTTAGTAGCTAGCGTTGTTCACCCACGGACAGACGTTTTGCCGTCAATCGATTTTACGATATCAAGGACCCACAAAACATGGATGCTGGCTAATACATGTTGGAGAGTTTTTCCTTACATTTCTCAACTGGATTATTCACTTTTTCATTCCTAGGGCCCTGTAATAAGTTTTTCCGCTGAAAATTTGCCCATTTTTCGCGTAACATTACATAACTCTCTGTTGCGAGAAAGTGAGAGCGAGTGAAAGTAAGAAAGTAAGTGGAAGCGAGAAAGTAAAAATCTCTGCCTTCCATATTGCCTTTGTAGGAAGACGTCCAAAAAATGCAAACCTTTGCAATTTTTGATACTTCAGAGAATTATACGAAAATGATATGTCGGCCAGTTTTTAAGAGTCCTCTGCGTTAGAGGGCAATTTTACCAAAGTAGTTGGAGTCATTTTTGAGAAAATTTTCAAAATATCGTTGAGTCTTCTTGTAATGTAACCCAAAAATAAAAATATCCGTATTGACATTTGGCGTCATCATCAAAGACCTATAAACGCGGATTCTGGCTACACAGTTTTACCGTAGAAGAAGGAATTTACTACATATCGAAACAAGATTTATCCTCTTTTTTGTTATATGGGCTCCACAATACGACTATTTCTCTCAAATAATCGCCTATTTCCACCGCAGCATTACAAAACGTTTTGTTTACTACGTAAACACAGTAAGATGAGTAAGTAGATACAAAAGAATGATTATTATGAAGAGGTACCATTGTTCATTTCTCTTTATTTCTCAGTTTTCAAATCAAAATACTATTCTCTGATAAGCTGGAACGGTGTTGGCAAAGTCTCGTTGCACGAGAAGAATGGTTGGTCAAATGAGAGCTAAGGAACAAACGATGGTGAAATGTGACTTCAGGGAGGTTGCTCCTAGTTGTACTGCCTCATATATTCAATTTTGCTGACGACTACGAAACGTGTTCATATTTAAAATTTGCATCTTCAATTGATTGATTTTGTGTTCAGGTACTACTATAGAGAGTATTCCTCTAAGTGCAGTTCATGTTAATTTTCAGGGAGGTGGCGTTGCTCCTCTCTCCTTCGAACTTAATATCCGGCGCCGGCCTACACGTCACAGACGGTTAGCGAATATTTCCCTCCTAGGGATCTTCCCAGTAGCCAGATCCCGTGAGATCACTGTAGCAGCAGGTAGTATCTTCCCAGCCTCCAGGTAGCGAAATGGATGCGGTGGCAGCCACGAGAGGCGGTGTCTGGGGGTTCAATCCTGCCTTGGTCATGGATGTTTGTTTAGTGTTGTGGCATGGAGGATGTTTGCGCTAGTGTCGGGGCTCTCCTCTTCCTGCCGGGAAATTTGTGCATGAGATGAGCTTGTGTGCCTGCGTTGTAGAGGAAGTGAGGTCCGAAATGGGCTGAATGGGCCGAATGGTCCGCCACAAGAGCGCCACCTGCCGGCCACCGATCCTCTCCACCGGTAACAAGGTTGAAGCGCCTCCGCCTCTGGTTTATAAAGCCTGTTTTACACGGTCATTTTTGCATCATTTTTTCAACATTATTCTGTACAGAAAGTGGATGGAAAAAGGAAGTTCGTCTGAAAGTTATGTTTCGTTGCCAAAACTGGATGAAAGTCATTCCAGCATTTTACATAATAATTTCTGGTCTTTGTACGTAATCGTGATGAAAATACTTCCCCTAGACGCCACTAAAAGCGCTGAAGAACGAACATTTGAACATCGCATGAATGGTAGCAAATTAAGTTAGGTTATATTTGGACTTAAACGGAACGTGATGATATTAGAACACAGTACATGATTTATTTCTCACTTCATAATCACATCACATCACATTACAATTCAACACATCAGAACGCTCTCGAAACTTCAAAATGAACAAATCGCACCACACACATGACAAACCAGAAAAAGTTCCGAAAAGTGACGCCAGGATCGCGGTAGTCAAACTGGATAAAATCTGTACTGAAAAATGAAGCATGCATCATTTTTTCGTACAAATTACATCCAGTCTGGTCTGTCTCTTTTCTCTACCGGCGAAAAATAATGGAAAAATGATCGTGTAAAACAGGCTTAAGCCACCAGCGGCAGAGACAATTCTTGGCCGCAAGACGCAGGGGAGTTCAGGAGTGGAGCTAGTGTCGAGGTTCCTTAGGGTGTAAAAGGGCATTGAAATTATTACAATGAGGGCAGAGAGTATCCACTGACAGCCGAAAGGTTAAGCAGATGTAGTAAATAAGGACATCGATGATGATTATGATGATGATGATGATTACTCTTTCCCAGCAAGGTCCCGGCCCGGCCGGGACAATCTCTAAGCTCACGGCATGACTAGGAATGGAGTAACATATAAATGTGTATTGTTTAATGGGGGAGGAGGGGGAGAGGAATGCGGCGGTCCGTGGCCCCTTTGTTAAAGTACTGCTCCAACATTCTCCAGGAAATTATCGAAGAAACCAGAAAAAACATCTATCATAGCAGCCAGCCTTGAGAATTCTATTCTAGATAACACCAATGTTGCATCTGAGACATAACTGCAGACCTTTTGTCTTCGAATGAATCTTACTTTCACACCCGTTAATGAATCTACATATCCTTTAAATTTGGTAAATAAGAACTTACACCCCAAAAGGAATTTGAATTTTATGACGTGAGAAACTGAAGGTTACTGAAACTGTGGCTTACTCATAAACAGGAGCATCAAAAGTCCGCATCTTTAATTCATCAAGGAAGCTCTTGGCGTAAGGAGTAGCCTTCCCCCCCCCCCTGCGACCTGTTTTCGATCCCCAGGCAATCCATGTGTAATTTATGGTGCTCTCGGCAGATTTTTCAAAGTGCTGTTTCTCCAGCCTTGTATTCCAGTCTTTCTTCACAATTATCGCCATCATCATCATCAACATCGTCATCGTCGTTACAATGGTTTGAAATTATTAGAAAAAAAACATTCTGTCAATTGCTTTGAATGGTTGGTATATGTAATGGATGAGGCGATGGTAGAGTTATGAAGGGTGATTTGTGATGCCGAGGAGGATGCACTGTACCACCTAGGAATATCACTAAAAAAGGATAAGTCACCGAAACGTGTCAAGCCAGTTGTCGAGGATAATATTTTTCTCCACGACAAACACGAGTATATTTTCCCTTTAAATCCCTTCTCGTAAACCATAGTCTATTGGCCGTACGCTCTTTTACTCGTAGTGTCGTGGAGGGGCGTGGGCGGTGGGCGGGTGGGCATGTGTGCGTGGGCGACGCAGAAGCGCGGGCGGTGGAGGCGGGGCTCATCTAGCGCACAATGGCGGAGCGGAGCGCAAAGGCGCCGCGCGACAGGTAGAGGCATTAGGCGGAGTCATCACTACCGCGCCGCGCCGCGCGCCCTCCTTTTTAATCGCGCCAGGTACACGGTAAATATCTTAGCCGCCTCCGCTGGCCCTCGCCCCTCCACCCACTCGTTAGCCCCTCGCCGGGGCCTTCGCCGCCAGGCCTCCGCGGCTGCTTCCGAACTTCGGAGGTGTCCTCTGGATGGGGATTGCGGTAATGCTAAATGAATGTTTAGTTAGTTAGTTTAGTCAGTGCAGTACGTTGAGTTAGTTTACTTTAGTTCGTTGAGTTAGTTTACTTTAGTTTAGTTTAGTTTAGTTCGTTTAGTTTAGTTTAGTTTAGTTCGTTTAGTTTAGTTCATTGAG
This sequence comes from Gryllus bimaculatus, assembly GCA_017312745.1. Taxonomy (NCBI): domain Eukaryota; kingdom Metazoa; phylum Arthropoda; class Insecta; order Orthoptera; family Gryllidae; genus Gryllus; species Gryllus bimaculatus. The sequence continues at coordinate 7,197,527 of BOPP01000047.1, read as the reverse complement.
GTACTTTAGTTTAGTTCGCTTACGTATCGAGTCTTAGGCTATCAGACCACGCAAATATCGCTCTTTTCTAACTAAGAAGAAGAGTACTCGAGTGACAAACCACGTGATTTTGAATTTAGCTCAGAGGCTTCTTTTACTCTTGAGAACCTTTTACATGTAGTAAATTTACAACATGGGACAGTCGGCTTTACTTCGCCTCCGAAGACAGGCGTACGAAGGAGTTTGTCTTCAAAAATCCGCGGCTTTGATCGGGTTTGAATCCGCAAACGTGGGTACAACACCCCGACCGATATGCTAATCGTTATGCCACCAAACCCGCAAACTATCATATTACAACAAAATCGTGGACTTTTCAATGAGGTGAGGATGAGAGCTTTTAAGCACATCGAGAGTAAAAGATATTTTTCTTGTGATATTTCCAATACAGCGCCAATGATCCAGTTCTCTCGAGAATGTTCGAGCTTTTACAAAATTTGATGCTATTATTTTGATATGAATCAACACTCGAAAATCTGATTTGAAAATAGGACAAAACCGAGGTCAAGTAAGTCATTTATTTTTGGCAGATATTTTGATTTGGCAGATTCTTGAACAAATAGAAAAGAACTCAGAATGTTTGCCATTGACAATTAATTTATTGATGTGATATAAAATATGTAGATCAGCTTATGAACTAATCATACAATACAATATGGGTGGTTTATAGTATCACTCTTGAAATTAACTTTAGTGTAACTATAATGGTTGAGAGAAGCTTTAGGCAGTACACCTCTTTGAGATCTATAACATATTTAAAATAGGTAAAAGATATTATTTTGTCAATTCTGGTTGAGAGTGAAATGTGTTTAATTAGAATGCATAGTTTTAAATTTTGCACATATTAAATACCAGAGGAAAAACAATTACTAGATAAAAAAGCAATATGTTGAATAAAAGATGTTTTCCTCAACTAGATCTCAGTGTAAAAGTCCACCACAGAGTTCTTCAAAAATTCATATTCAATATTTTTGAAATTGCTAAATATTCCGTGATGTCTTTATTCGTATTTTAATTAGTGAAAATATTTTGACTATTGTTTTGTGCGCTTATAACATTTTTTAATTTATCCGAGAACCTAGTAATATTACATCTACGTGTTATTTGTCAATTAACTGTTACGTTTGTTATTATAATCCCTTCATTTATCGAAATTAAGTAAAAATAGTTGAGTAAAGTATGAGTAAATAATAATAATAATAATAATAATAATAATAATAATAATAATAATAATAATAATAATATATAGAATAATAGAAACACTCGTCAGATATGTATCATCAAATAATGAATAACAACAATGACAAATCGAATTATGAAAATCCGAAAACGCAAATATTTTAGTCTTTGCTAAAGAAATTCCCAGAGAAGATTTCCATTTAGAGGAATCAAAATGGATGTAACAAAAATAAATGAATTTTCCTCAAGCCTATTACATTTCAATAGGTACTATTGTTTAGTATTTAATGAATAGTATTTTTGACTTATCTTCGAGCTAGGAATTAGACTACTTTTTCAAACGTGTGTCCCCAATTGCTAGGTAATTTCTTAATCCCTCGTACATCACCTTACCCTTCATTTAAGTGAGTCATGTTCAATTCAGTTCATTCCGCTCTACGTCTTATGAAATCGATTATAGGTGGTTCGGTTCAGTTCAATTTTCTTCTTATTGTTTCTTTCAGTTGTGTGTAGCGTAGATCAATTCGGTTAAATTCCATACAATTCATTTCAATTCTTTCCACTCATCTGAGTGCATTTCAGAACAAGGTGGTTCAATTAAGTTCAATGTGATTCAGTTCATTTCACTATATTTGAAAGTATTTCAATTCATTTCACTATATTTGAAAGTATTTCAATTCACTTCACTATATTTGAAAGTATTTCAGTTCATTTCACTATATTTGAAAGTATTTCAATTCATTTTACTATATTTGCAAGTATTTCAATTCATTTCACAATATTTGAAAGTATTTCAACTCATTTCACTATATTTGAACGTATTTCAACTCATTTCACTATATTTGAAAGTATTTCAATTCATTTCACTATATTTGAAAGTATTTCAATTCATGTCAATCTATTGAAGAGTATTTTCATCCATTTCAATCTATTGAAGAGTATTTACATCCATTTCAATTTACTGAAAGAGTATTTACATCCATTTTAATCTATTGAAGAGTGTTTACATCCATTTCAATCTATTGAAGAGTATTTTCATCCATTTCATTCTATTGAAGAGTATTTTCATCCATTTCAATCTATTTGAGAGTATTTTTATCTATTTCAATCTATTGAAGAGTATTTTCATCCACTTCAATCTATTGAAGAGTATTTTCATCCATTTCAATCTATTGAAGAGCATTTTCATCCATTTCAATCTAATTGAGAGTATTTTCATCCATTTCAATCTAATTGAGAGTATTTTCATCCATTTCAATCTCTTGAAGAGTATTTTCATCCATTTCAATCTCTTGAAGAGTATTTTCATCCATTTCAATCCATTTGAGAGTATTTCGATTGGTTTCAATCCCTTGAGCGCAGATCGCTGCTGCTGCCGCCCCGTTATGCCGGGCGGTGCGGCGCCGCGCGGTGCTGTGTTTTGGCAGCGGAGGCCACAATGGCGGCGGTGGCGGCGGCGGTGGCGGCGTCTCTTTGAGGCCGGGCCCGCGCCTCCTGCGCGCCGCGCCGCGGCGCCGCCTCCGCCTCCACAATGGCCGCCGCAGCTCCCACGCGGTTTCCAGAAGGGTGGACGCGTTGTGAGCGGCTGATTGAAGCCCCGATCTTCGGCTGCACCAGCGCCCCCAAGCTTTGTCTCCGTCAATGGGTGCACTCTGCCACAGCCAAGATAGCGGCGCGCGGCCGCTTTGGCTTTTCAGGCCTCGAGCCGGTATCGCTTCCACGGAGCCGTAGGGGGTTTGGGCGATGTTTCTTGAACCAGTACAAATCCAGGAATTGATTTCTTTTTACCTTGGAGGAAAATGCTTCGATTCACTCCCTCCATGTACGATCGTGTTCTTTTTAAGAACGAACAAAAAATTCGCAGCTGTGTTTTTTTTACCTTCGTGATAACGCGTCTACCGTTACCGTCTTCAAGATGGGAGAACCGCAAGATCAATAGCTCAGCAAGAAACGAGAAACATTCTTCTGATAACTATCTGATTTTGGCTTGATGGCTTCATGATGTTGGTCGACAATCTTCTGAGAAAATAAAGCACAAATGTCGTTTTGTTTATTTTACTTCAAAACCTCTTGATACGTTTGTTATAATTCACTGTATGTCACTGTAATGTCATTGTATTCAGATATCAAGTTATTTTGGTTGTCGGTTAACTTTCGTATTTTTTTCATTCTGTCATAAAATTTCGATTCTTTCATTTATTTTAATTAAATAGTCTTGTTTTAATTGAATGAAACAATTATATTTTGTATTGAAAGAACTAGTGGTGCTGAAACATCACGAACTTTCTCGACCACATTTTCAAAATTACACAAACAGTTCTCGATTGTTCCAAAAATTGTGCATGACCTTATTTAAAAATTTATCTTTAAGAAATAGATATCAGTAAATCTCCATCTTTAATATTTGAGTTGTAGGATGACTCCGAAAAACAGTTGAACTTTTGCAATTTTCGAAAAAGGAGTGTTTTTAACCTGCACAGTGAGACCTGCACAGTCCCTTCACAGTCACAGTCACTCCACTTCTCCGTCCTTCATAGTATTTAATAACAAAATTGAATCAAAGACAATGGTCCAATTTTTTAAAAATTTTGAAAATATCCCAAGGTCTTGATATAAAGTACTCCCCGAAATTAAAATACGGGGTTCAAATGCACGACGACATCAGCCAGATCGATTGAGGAATATCAATTTTGGAGAAAATCGGCAGAGCGGTTTAGTCGCTAGCGTTGGCCACGGACGGACGTTTTGCTGTCATTCGATTTTTCGGTATCAAGGACCCACAATACACAGATTCTGGCTACACCAAGTTTTAGAGGACTTTTTCTAAATTTAGCAACTGAATTTATCGACTTTTTCGTTACCAGGGAGCTGTAATACGTTTCCTGCCGAAAATTCGCCGTTTGTTTCGCGCACCAATACGTAACTTTCTCTTTACCCCGTAGCGAGAAAGTAATAATGATGCCAAGAATTGTTGATACGCTGAGTAAGGAAAAGGAAATATCACAATTTTGCTTGTAACTTGGGCCCCTGAATTCTCAGTAGTCGGTGACTGCTCTTATTCAGAAAAGCAGACTTCGGAGCTTCACAGAGCTGAAAGAGGAAACCGCAAACCACAGTGGTCAAATGCCTCTCCTCTCGCCTTCTCATAGATCACAAACTCTGCAAATGAAGAGCAGACTTCGCTCGGAATATCGGAAACTCCTCTCCGGCCTACGCATTTCAGTCTGAAAGCAGCTCTCTGATTCGCGGAACCTCCTCCATCAATGAGAGACCCCGCCATATAATGTAACACAAAAACACAGAAAACAGAATCATGAAATGTTGACGCAATAGTAGTGGTTTTTACGACTAGTTTATAATGTTTAGTTTATTGCATGAATAAATGTTATTTTTTGTATAAAAGTATTAAAAATGTATAATACAATCAAAGTTAATTTTGATAATCAACTTTGTGACTTCATGTGTTCTTGACATCTGCGCGAAAAAACGATGGTCGGTTGTTTTGTTTACCGCTCCCACTCTGATTCTCCCGCTGAGATAGGCTGAATGTGTGATAAAGCAATTTTTCGTGTCATAAATTCCGAAATCTGGTGCAAATCCGTCATAATCTGTGCCATAAGTCCTTTTATGACCGATTTGTTGTAACTAAAAAGTTGTTTTGTATTTCAGCATTATAAACCAATTTTGCGGGCTCTTCAAGGTTATGGGCCAGAAGATGAAAGATATCGCTTTTTGTAACTTTGTTTTGTTTTTCCAGAATGCAGGCCCGAATTCGGACCAAAACATAGTTCAGTTGAAAAATTAAATTGTTGCAGTTCATGTAAACTTTTGTTTCACTTTTCTGTGAAACCGTCTCTGATGTGTCAATCATATGTTGTTTGTATGAACATCACCGTCAGTCTCTTAGTTGTTTAGGAATCTAAGCAGGAAAAATGTAAAACAAGAATATATGACAGTCATGATTAAAACTACATGCGCAATAGAATTCTCAAAACAAAATAGTGAATCTCGAATTTCGAAACACAGTATCACGCATAAACAGATACCATTAGTAAGACGGAAGGTTGATTCTGGTTGATGTACATGAATTACAAGAGATGTATTTGTGTACGATGATCATGTGTCACCGTTTTGTCAACTTTTCTCGCAGTTACCAGTACCTGGTGTTCTGAAATCACCAAATGGGAATGCCGCTTCACCTCCTGGCTCTCGTCTTCTCATTTCGTAGATATTTGTCGAGCATTGCATTCTCTTTTCCCTCTCTTCTTCCCTCTCCCTCACTTCGCACCCCATTTTCCCTCTCTCCCTTCTTTTCCCTCTCTACTAGGGTGATCATAATTCGACCGTATCTTCAACTTTTTTCCCGGTTACCAGTTCTTCGTGTTCCAAGATCACCAAATAGGATTGTTGCTTCTCGTCCCTGGCTCTCGTCTTGTCATGTCGTAGGGTCTTTCCTCATCCACATTTCCCTCTCTACCTTATCCCTACCTCCCTCTTCACTAATCCCTAGGTCCCTCCCTACTTTCCCTCCCTAATTACTCGATCGCTTAAGGCGTATGCCGGGATGGTCCCTACATTCGTTCCTCCCCTCTTAAATTGTTACTACTCAATATGTATGTAAATTCAGTGGTTAGGCGGAAGAGCAGGCCTTATGGCCTGAGCCTCGCCATTAATAAAGATATTATTATTATTATTATTATTATTATTATTATTATTATTATTATTATTATTATTATTATTATTATTATTATTATTTAGTATTATTATTTATTAAATATTTATGTATTATTATTATTATTAATAATTACTTTACATCGCTTTCTACTGATCCCTCTCTATTTTCCCTCCCTTCCTATTTATCTCTCCCTACTTTCTCTCCCTACTTGCTCGTTCATACAAGTTCTTTCGACCCGACTCCTGCCCCTGAGTATACCGCGAATTGCAGTGACGTATTTACGAGCGCTGTCCGCGAACTCCGCCCTTCCACCTCCTCCGCCCCATGTCCTTCGCGAGGGAGCCCTGTGGCGGCGGCGGCGGCGGCGGCGTGCGCCCCAGGCAATGTGGGAATTGCACACGCGCGATTGAGGAGCGGCGCGGCGCGCGCGGCGCGGGGGTGGGGGACAGCAGAAGCGCGCGCCTCTAAGTTGGAAAGCAGGCGGCGTTGCTCCGCCCGCCGCCGCCCAGGCCTCTGCTTCAATTAAGCCTAAATGCGCGAGAGCCTCACAGCGCCCTCACACAGCCCGCCGCCGGCCCGCGCCCGCGAGATAGACCAGAAAATCCCACGACCTTCTCAAGCGTCTCCGTCGCGCGCCCCGCGCCCTCCGCTTGCGGTGGCAAGAGGAGGAAGCCGCGCCACTTGAGACCAAAGAGTTGGCTCAAAGCGCCGCCGTCGACGCGACGATCGGGCACCGAAGCTGACGCGGACGTCCGTCACTCACCTTCCCGGCCGCCAAGGCCCCGCCCGCCACACCGCCAGCGCCCCCGCCCCCGCCGCCGAACCACCGCCACCCCCCACCGCCGCCGCCGCCAACCGCCCACCGCCACCGCCACCGCCCACGCCACACGCCACCGCCACCGCCACAGCCACGCCACCGCATACCGCCACCGGCATCCGCCCTCACGTCTCCCGTCCCCGCCCCCGTCCCCGCCACCGTCCCCGCCACCGCCACCGCCCCCGCCACCGCCACCGCCACCCGCCCCCGCCACCGCCATCGCCTCCGCCTCCGCCGTCCGCCTCCACCTAGCGCCTACGCCCACCGGCCGCCGCCGCCCCTTCCGTGATTTCCCTGCGACCTATCTCTTACTCCTGCCTATACGGGCAAACAGTCACTGCTATCAACCAAATCCGCATTCCGCAGCTTTGCGATTTTCTTGCCAGCTGATAGCATAATCCATCATCCCTTATTTACCCCTATTTTTTCCGCCAATAATACCATTCGATTAGTTGATTAATTGATTAGTGATTCGGGGCCGCGTCAAGTCCTAAGGTTCCGTAAAGTGTAATGAATGCTTTATTACGGTAGTGGCGGTGGATCCTTTTACCCGCAGGAACGGCAAAGATCCGGGGGCGACTAAAACGTCGCTGTTCGGGGTTTTCCCCAACCACGAGTGGGGCCAAAGCCCGAAGGCCGGGTCCAAACTCCAAAACTCCGACTGCGTTCTCCCATGCTTTTGTGGCGAGTGTACGTATAGTGTATGTAAGTAAGAAGTGAGGATAGGACAACCGCAGAAGAGAGAGAGTGGTCACGCCCTGGTCCGTGGTCCGTTGCGGTCCTTGCATCATAGCGAACGTACTGCTTTTGCATTAGCTAGATGCTTGGATCGGAGAGAAACTACGCGTAACACTACCGCTGAACTTAACGAAAGTGCAGCCGGCCACTAGAATTCTCTTCGCTGTCGAAATTTTTGCCACCGTCGAAGACTCGACGCTAGCGACCATCTCTCTTCACCGGCTCACTCCTTATTATCAGGCATTATCCAATTGATGCCTTCAGCCACATAATCGGAGTGAGAGTATCCAATTTCGGATTGAACTTACAAAATCAACTCAGATACTATGGCATTCCTGTATAAACACAATCGATTCCCTACATCTCCGGCGCATTCGTTAAATATCCTACCACCCCTGCCATCAGCGCTAACCTCGGATAGCCATCGCCACAGCTACTTAGAAGTACCACATATCCACTGGACCAGCGTTTCTCGAGCTCGCCGGCGCCAGAAGCAACTTCGCTGCATCTTCGCAACGAGGACGAGAGAGGAGGAGCGGGAGGAAGGCGGGCGTCTGAGACGGGCCGCTCGATTCGCGGCTTGAAATGAATGCCGCCCTCCATAAGGCGGCGTGCGCGCGGATGAGTGGGGGCGGGGGGCGGCTGCAAAATCTCCGGCCGTCTTCCGCCGCGCGCGACCTTTTCATCCCCCGGGCCGCGAGCCCGTCAGAAGACGGCGCGCCGCGCCCGCGCAGGTCGACGTCCATATTGGCGCTGCGACGGATGCGGGTAATTTTAATGAGATGACTCGACTACGAGTTGGCGTCGCCCCGCCCCGCCCCGCCCGCCCCGCCCCGGCCCGTCCCCGCCCGTCCCCGCTCCGCTCCGTACCGCTCCGCACCGTTCCGCCCCGCCACCGCTCTCTCCCGCGTCGCTCCTCCCCGCTGCCGCTCTCTCCCCGGCCCGTCCCCGCCTCGTCCCGCTTCGCTCCGTACGCCTCCGCCACCGTTCCGGCCCGCCACGCCTCCTCCCGCGGTCGGCCTTTCCTCCCCCTCCGCCTCCCGCCTACCGGTTATTCCTCCCCGCCTCCGACTCCTCCCCCACCCGCTCCTCCCCGCTCCGCTCCTCCCTTCTCCGCTCCTCCCTGCTCCGCGGCCTCCCCGCTTCCCTCCTCCCCGCTCCGCTCTCCCCGCCTCCGCTCGCTCCCCGCCTCGACCCCGGCTTTAGGACGCTCCGCCTGACCGGCTGTGGGAAGAATGGCGGGGCGGGGCGCGGGGCGCGGCGGGGGGCGGAACGGAATGGCCAGAACGTGGAGGATGGAATTGCCACAATTTTATTCATGTCCGTTCCTTATTCCGGTCGTCTGTGTGGTAATGTGTGGAACCCTCATTTCCAGCAGATTTTAATCATTTTGATAAATTTCCCCGTCGCCATCCGAACGATCCTAGTGAGCTTTGACATTTTATTTTGGAAAGTTCTTTACATACAGACGCAACAGTATTTTCAGAATTTTTCCAAAAATTACTCAATTTTTTAATTACAATTTTGTTCTTTGATATTGTAAAGGATACTTAAAATAATAGCACAGGTCTCATTTTCTAAACTTGCAAGTGCTCAATTTTTCTTCAGAGACTTTCTTAAACTACTATTTGTTCATGAAATCTGAATTTTCAAAAAGGTGAGTAATTTCAACGTAATTATTCTAGAAATATAGTTCTGGGTATGCCAAGAAGGTCTGCCCAAAAGAAAACTATCTAAAGGGGAGAGGGACGAACCGCATGAGACCCTGGTAGGTCTTCAAGGCACCGATAGATAGTAGCTGGGAAGGGATGGGACAAAACCTGAATGCTAGCCCATACGCATGAAGATTGGGAACAAACTTATACGAAAAAGTCTGTGTCATTCTGTAGCACATCTACCCTTATGTAGGCAACCAAGTGGAGACTGATATTTAACTTGTTCTTTGATAATGCAAGTTCAATTTGATTCTCTTGATATTTTCTATGACAGGAATGTCCCAGGAATGTCCAAATTGCTATTCGCCAATCACTCTGCTTAATGAAGTGGCCCTTGGAATATGAATCGATTTTTTTTATTTTACTGAGGGGTACTTCACGTACATGATCCTACAATAGTTTTGAAATGTTCTAAAAATCGCTTCAATTTTTGTATTAATATATTTTTCATGAATAGAGGAAAGTATGCTTATGAAAATTGCGCAAATCTGACCTCATTGAAATCTCTGAATTTTCGACGATTACAACTGCTTCCCAACTGCATTAATGAAATCCCTTCTTTAGACTTCAATCTCTAAATCATTGCATGCACATTTTTTTTAAATATTAGACCTTATTGATTGTAAAATCATCTTATCAACCCGCTTTTTTCACGAGGAATATTTCAGCAGCAATATACTCACTTCTTGAGCGGGGATTACGAGTTCTCAGTAGACTCAAATCTTTTTACCTGAGGTCATCAAGGCCGAACGAGAAGGAAGGGGTGAAGTCTCTCGAAGCGACGGCGATTCGCAGAATAACCGGTAAATACACCAAGACAAAATGAGCAGTCAATTTGAAGGGCCCTATTAGTGTACACTTGACGCGGGACGAGGAAGCGGAAAACGAGAAACTAGTGAGGGGGCGGGATAAGAAGACAGTTTTTCAAATTTCTGAGTCACTCGAGAGGCTTTGAGCGTTGAAAGCGAGGGTAATAATAGGCAGGCGCTTAGGAATGTCGCGGCGACCGCCTCCCACCTCGCCTTTCAGAGGATAGCGGATCCCTCGTGAATACCCGTGGGTGGCGGCTGCTTGGCAGCCGGTTCAGCCGAAGTCGCCTATGAATGCCTTCCAGAAGACGAGAATATTTTTCACAATCAGCTAATGCTCTATTAGAAAGCGAAGTAATAAAAACCGGTCTTTATCAATTGGAGATGGTATTTAAAAAAACAACTAAGTATTATAGAATGAAAAGAAACTTTTTAAAACAGGATATTATTATCATTATTATTATTATACTTATTATTATTATACTTATTATTATTATACTCATTATTATACTTATTATTATTATTATTATTATTATTATTATTATTATTATTTATTTGCGTATAGGCTATTTCTGACCACGCCACACGTTCTCTTCCGAGACTTACTCATATTCTTTTCCACAGAGAGGTTAAAACGTGAGTCATTATGAGGATCAATTTTTCGGCTGGGGAGACGAGGTTGTTAAGCCTTGAATCATGAATTATGAGATGATAGGATGAAAATGAAATGTGATCGTGGCCATTTTGAACCATCTCAACATTCATCTGTTAGACCGAGCAAAACCACGAAAACCCCGGTCAAGATGGCCGGCTCAGTGATTGAACCCGGGGCTCACGATTGAAAAATCAGCGCGCTACGCGTTGAGCCACTTTGAATTGAATTTGCCTTATTTTACGTGGCGAGACTCGGGCCATCAGGCCCGCTCTTCCGTCTGACCACGCAAATTCCGCTACGCTCCTTTCACCAACTAGGAGAGAAAGGGGGTATTTCTTGGGCGAGAAACAGGCGATTTGAATTTAGCTCAGAGGCGTCATTTAGGCTTGAGGATCTTTTACATGCAAGTAAATCTACGAACATGGGACAGCCGCCTTTACTTCCCCTCCGAAGGAAGGCGTACGAAGGATTTTTTCGCCCTTAAAAATCCACGGCTTCGATCGGGTTTGAACCCGCTAACTTGGGTACAACAGTACGCTAACCGTTACACCATCGCCGCCGCCTTAACACGATAACCTAACACACCGCCTTAACTTCGATAGATTATTCTTATTGTTATTATTATTATTACTGCAAAATAATATTCGCTCAGCACTGCAAATAGCTGTCACCTGGCATTTTGCTTACTTGGTAAGCGGCTTGCCGTTTCTGTGATAAACGTTTTCGGGTTGGAGCGGCCCCTGGAAGTTGCCAGTCACATTCATATTAGCTGATCCACCGAAGAGGAGCCGGAAAAAGGAAAGAGGATTCTGAAAATAAGGAAAAAAACAAGAGAAACAGAAGAAGACACGAACCAGAAAATGATGTTGATTGTGGTGGTATTGATGATGACGACGACGACGATGACGATGATGATGATGATGATGAGACAAAGAAAAAGAAAACGGAAAAAAGAACAAAGAGAAGAAGTAGAACAGGAAAAGAAAAAATAACTAATTTGTCAATCGCTAGTTTATGTGTACTGCGTTCTCCACAAGTGTTCCCTGAAGAAGCTCCTTCTAAAAATCTAATTTTAATTTCCTCTTTGACTTCTCGTAAGAACCTCTAACTTATACATAGTGCTTTTTCTGTCTGTGTACATAAGAAAATTATATTCATACACCAAAAACTATATTTGTGCAGGTTTATTGATGATGTTTTGACATGTTCCAACGTATTAATCTGTCATTGCGGTGTGTCAGAATTGAACAACACGAGTTAAATTATTACTTCTTTCCCATTTTGAAGTATATTGTGTACAGTGAAGAAATTGTATATTTCTCATCATGCCAAGAATGTTTTTAAATCATAAAAATAATTTCTGCTTTTTTTTTGTATTCAACTGACATAGAAATTGTAAAACTGGAAAACAGACCTGCTTGTGAGTGTTATAAACTTTAATTAGGGTGTCAAGTTAAAACTTGTGAGAGCAGCTAAGTCCCGAATATATGCTGTTTCGCATGTTAGCTTTCTCTCCGGGAGGACAAAGGTGCTCACGTATGCCATTTGCAATTTCCTTGAATTATTAACCTAATTCGTATTATTTACCAAATACGGAAGAAACTTCAACACAACTGGGAAATATACAGCAAAAGATTGAAATTTACCATCTGCAATGACGCAATGAAGCGCTGTTGTGGGCTCAGACGTTCATTAACGCCATTTGTG
>BOPP01000047.1:7133351-7177665 GCA_017312745.1 Gryllus bimaculatus | reverse complement strand
GCGCCGGCCCGCGCCCCCGCGCTATAGACTGGCGCGAGACCGCCGCGAGTGCTCGTTTACCCCCCGGGCGGGCGGAGTGCGTGCCTTCATCGGGCGGGAGCGCCCGGCTCAGCAAACCCTCCCGGCGCGGCGCCCCTCGCTCCTTCGCCACGCCCCTTCTCCGGCCGCCCGGCCGCGCCAAACGCGCAGCTCGCCTCAGCCCCTGTCCTGCCGGCTTGGCCCCCGCCGCGCCCCCCGCCCCGACGGCGCGCGGCCCCGTCCCTGCAGGCCCCCGCCAACGCGCTTCGCGCTCGCTCGCCGCCTCGCTCCCGCCATCGCTCCCGGGCCCTCACCCCGGCCTCACTCCCCGCCCGTCAACTTCCCACCAACCTTACTACACCGGCCACCGCCCCGGCTCGCCCCGCCACGCCCCGCCCGCCACGCCACGCCACGCAGACATCCGGCGCCCGCCAGCCCCGCCACGCACCGCCACGGCTCCGCACGCCCACTGCCACGCTCCGCCAACGCCCCGCCTACGCCTCGCCACGGCCCCGCCATACGCCGCGGCCAAAACGTGCCACGCTTAACACCACGCCATTGGCCCGCCACGCCCAACCGCACGCCCCGCCCACTTCGCGCCCGCCGCCCACTCCCTAACGTCCCCGCAGCAGCAACGCTCAAGCATAATCCCGCACGCTTGCCACCCACCGACTCACGCAACCGCCCAAGCCATACCTCCACTTGCAAACCTTACAGCGCCGCGCCTAGCGCTACGCCCCGCGCCACGCCCTACCACGACCACGTTACTCTCTCGCCCCGCCAGCGTCCCGCTCACCCGAAATGACACCAGCCCCCGCCCAGCCCCGGCGCCTCACCCAGACCTCTACAGCGGGAGCAATTCGCCAGCTCCTCAGCGCTGAGCTCACGCTTTCTTTCACAACGCCGCCACAGAAACGGAGTGGAATAGCAGATAAGAACATGAGGAAGAGACCGGGTGAGGTAACATCTATCATGTCGCGGTTCAATACCATAACAGCGTTTGACCGCGAAAGATCAGATCTTATTGGATCGTGTTCGCCGATTGGGGCGAATTTTCGACTCAACCTAACATAGCAGGGTAGAAATTATACCTCTGTCTAGAGAGAACTCTAGCGGCCAAGGTGGCTCTGACCGCCCATCATATTCCCCAACGCCATATTTCTCCCTCGTTCCACTGACCCTTAACCACATACATTTCGCGCTTGCCCTAACACTCACACTACCATCGCGTATTTGGAGAAGATCAGAAGCAATTATGGACGCTCCTGTATTCGGTTGTGGGCGGTTTGGCCCGCTGGGAGAGGTATCGGCCTGACGAAGGGAACCCGCTGACTGACGTGTAGATACGATGTCCCAGTTTTCGGAGAAACACATAACCTTAACCACTTCAGCAAATGCGTGTCGCTAAATATACACCTCAGTTTAGTGAGGCCATACGAGCGAGGGAAAGATGCCCTCGGTGGCTCCGATATGGTTTAACGTGCTTCAACACTTTTCAACGGCGAACCAACAAAAGTTGGATTCCCCGGTCGGCGGTCGGACAGAAAATTCAATCTTTGCGCGCTTTCCTGCAATGTCCACTATCTGTTTTGCTGGGTGTAACAATGATGAGAAAGCCTCCTCCTTTCAGGTTGAAAAAGCCGATATAGCGAGCCGTGAGAATTGGGCTATGCCTGCTAGACGTCACACGAACTCCCCTTTAACCCTTGGCCGCAAAGGCCGGGACGCTGCCTACTTGTATGCGCGCTGCTAGGCCTTACTCGGTGGAAAAGAGCTGTTGGGGCCAACGTAGATACGTATATACCCAAAAAGAAGAAGAAAAAGCCACCACTTGGGAATCGTTTAGTGTTCAGCAAAAACAGACAGAACGTTGCACAAAATTCCTCGTTTTGAGAAACTGCGAAATCCATAAGTCTATATCTCTATTTTCCAGATTCAAACACTTTTTTTTTATTAAATGATATATACATAAAAATTTTTCATCTAAATATGCTCTAACAACGATGTCTATCTCCTGGAACAATAATCGTCGTAGCCAAAGCGTCTATGTGTATTTTGGCGTTTGACGGTTTCTGAAATAAACCATTCAATTAACCTGGTATGTTTCTAACGATGGTGAGTATGAATAGTCTTTGTTGGAGGTCTAAAGAGTCAAATAGTTAATGAGTACATGTGTGAACATGCACGGAGTGGTGGGATAAGACTGAGGGGGGGCGGTTTAACAAAAAATTTGTAAAAAAAACCCCTTTCTGATCTTACTGTGTTTATGTAAATCTAGAAATCAGGGTTAATACCTTGAATAACATTTGTTCTAACTATTCTACCTAGAACGTGATTGCCGCTTCTGCTGACTGCCGCTGCGGCTGTCATACACAATACTCCGAAAGTCAACTGACTTGCTAAGTTTTCTCGTTCTACGTTTATTTCAGATTCTATTATCGGCTGCACGAACGACTGAAGTACCACATTGTTGAATATTAAATATGGTCTTTTATTCCTTACAAACATTCAGCCTTCTTCAACTCTTCTTCCCATTTAATGAACAAGTTCGATCGCATATACTTCCTTTACTACCATTTACACATCATACTAAAAAAACATCACTTCGTCTTCTGTCTCTCCAATTACAGATGGCGGTATCTACTCCTCTTCTCTGTTTGAAGGGCATCGCTCAATGAGTGCCGCCTCAGCTTCCTCTGACACAAAAACTTACCATCCCCTACAATTGCTCCCGTAGTAAAGTGACCACGCCACAATGTCAGTCTCTCGCATGATGGAGATCCTGCAAACCTGGCGTTTCTCCCTTCTGACCATCCGACATAACACCCCTCTTCCTATTCCCTACCCCTTCTTTCCCATATGACTACCGCACGGTGGTTCCCACGCTTGCTGCCTCGCCTTAGCGACCACCGCTTGGCAACTTTATCGTCTCTCATCCTCAGCGCCCCCCGCCGCCTACCGCCGCCGCCCCGCCGCCCGCGGCAATGACCCCGCCGCCCGCCCCGCCCGCCCCGTACGGCCGCGGCACAGTCCCCACACGTCCCACCCCACTGACACCGGCCCCTCGTCCGCCCCGCCGTAACGCCGCCACTTCCTTCCAATACCCACTCTCCCCGCCACTCCCTCCTTCGCCCTGTCCGACCACTTCCGCTTCCCCCCCCGCCCGCCTCGGCTCCCCGTCCTTTCCCCCCGCTTCACCCCACGCGATCCACGCCACTCCACCTCCACGCCCTCCCCCGCTCACACTTCGCCTCCAATTAGGTACCCACACACGAGCCCTGTGCCTTCTCACACTTCGCTTCTATCCTCCATCACCCAGCCATCCCGCCCGCCATTCACACTCAGTCCGCCCCTCCCTGCGCACCCACAGCCTCCGGGCCTTCGTAGATCATCCACACATGCCTCCCACTCCGCCCCTTGGCGAGACCCCGATAGAGCCGCTCAGCCCGCAGCGCAATCTGCGCATCCCGGTGGCGGTTCCACCGGGCGTCGCGGGCGCGTAATGAAGAGCGCGTCGGCGCGCGCCCGGGAGGCCGGCGGCGCCGGGAGCGGGCGAAGACGCCTACTGATCGAGGTTAGGCCAATCAGCGGCGCCCCGGGGGGACAGAGACCACAGACCAGGACACCGCTGTTCTGCGCCGCCTCGAGGAGGCCGGGCGATGCGAGGGGAGGGGAGGGGATGCGAGGCCGCGGGGTCGGAACTATTGACGCCGGCGGCCGCGGTCTCTCGCGCCGCCGGCATAGCGCCGGGCCTCACCGCCGGCTCGAAGGGCCCTCACCGCTCTGAACCGCCCTCGACCCGCCCGACCGCCCGGTCACCCGCCCCACGCCCGGCACGGGAGGCCCGTCACGCCGGCCCTCAACCGCCCTCACCGGGCCCTCACCGACCCTCCACCCGCCCTCACACGCTTTCCAACGCCGGGAGTGGACGCCGGGCCCCGAGGGAGCCGGAAGCGGGCGAAGGCGGCGAGGGCGGCGGGGCGCCAGGGGCGCGAAGGGGCGTCGATGAGCGGGAGGGGCGGCGAAGGGCAACGAGGTGAGGACTGAGAGGATGGGGAGGAAGGATCGCGTGCGGGGTCGCACGCTGAGCCCGTCGAGAAGCGGGGACAACTCGCAGACCTGGATCCATCATGTGTCACGGTAACCTGGTTGTGACTGAGACATTGAATGTAATCGACTGTTACATAGCACAAAAACCAAAACCCTTGGCGATTCGATTTATGGTGAGGGTAAATTGACTCGGAAAATAACTGTGTAATGAAAACAGGATGCTAGGGTTTAGATGTTTTCCACGGAAGGGCTAAACATCACACACAACCGCTGTGAAGGCAGACAGAGTGATGGAATGAAATGGAGTGTGAATGGAGGTGAATAATGGAATGGAGGTGGTGTAAATCAATCAATTGGCAAAAATTATCAAAGGTAAAAACACTCTATTTTATGCCCTCATGTAATCGAATGCTGCCATGCATGGTTAGAAGTCATCGGGCTGTGTATATGCGGAGCCATGACACACACTACACAGATCTGAGACAATCATCTAAGAAAAAAATTGCGCGGCTGCGGCAAATTCTCCATCAGGTTACCACCAGCGTAAAGCAAAATTAGACACCCCCCACCTACACACCATAAATGCGACAAATATCGCGCGCACACACACCTGCTAAGGCATATCCCGCTCCCCCATTCAACATTCACCGAGAGAGCTTAGGGCTTCGATACTTCTGGGGCAAGGCTACCCCTTTAATAAATATATATAAATATCTATATACTATATACCTATATAATATACCACATACTATACATCCAGGATAATAGAACGAGCACTTCCGCCATGATAACAACCAGAATTGATTAATTCTAAGGAAGAAGCACTAAATCGATCACGTAGTAAACGCCGCTCCGGCCCGCCGCCGCTGCCACCCAAACGGTCAAACCGGGGGCAGACGGGCGAAAAAGGCTGCAGTGAGAGCGGGAAGCAGCAACGGCAGGGAGGCCGTGAGCGCCGGTGGAGAGTAATCGGCGAAAAGCCCGGGGAGCGCAACACGGGACGGGCCTGTGCGCCCCAAGGCAAGTTGTAGTAAATAATATCAACCGTGTGGAATGCTTGGTAAGCCGTTAAGTGGGATGATAGAGGTGCTTTAAAATCGATAATTAAGATTAGGAGAATAACGAATGCGGACAGACCGGGATCAATGAAAAACATTAATAGTGGAGTTGAGTACCGAAGAACCGCGGTTTCCATGTCGTCCGGGGTATCAGAGCGGGCGATCGGGAACAAGTTGATGGGATTTGAGAAGAAACAGGTGATCGGATCCGACGGGACGCCATTGCGGCGTTGGCAGTATAATATGTGACATCGCTTCATTGGGGTGTGTGGATTCCGGCGAACGGTTCGTGTGGCCAATTGCATTGGCAGGGGGTCTTTGGTTTGGTGTCCGCGGAGGTCCGAAACGCCGAAAATCGGTTTCCCGACAACTTCGGGGCGGATGAAATTTGGCCGAACACGCCGCGCCGTTGCCACGGCGCCACGTTCGCCTCCAGCCAGCCGGTGGACAATCGGAAGCATTCAAGGTAGCGTACTCCGGCACGAATATTAAAGCTGCGCACTGCGTAATATTAAAAATTATCAATGTTCAATCATAAAACTTTCAATTGCACAAAATCCCTCATTATATCTCAATGCAGCGTCAGATCCCCCTGAAGCCCATCGCGAATGTACCCGTCTTTATATTATTTTATTTGTGGTAAGTACAGTTTCCTCGCGGTACGGTCACAATAATTAATAAAAATATATAAAAAAATAACATACATACATATAAATATATATAAATTAAAAAAATAATTAAATAATATTATATAATTAAATATATATAAGGGTTGCACTACGCTGTCGCGTTTTTTTCCGCTCTCATCTGCATGCCTCTCCTTTGGACCCTACGATCACTGGCATTTCTCTTGCCGTCATAGCCTGCACTCCCTGCTGCCTGCAATTCTGGGTCTTCTCTCTCTCTTCTGTCGGGCACCCATTTCAGACTCGGTTTTTGGCCAACCTTTATTCTGTCATTCGCATAACATGACAGTACCATACGATGTTTTTTTCTCTATTTCGTCAATGCGAAGATTTCTTGAAATCCCATTATTTCTATCATCGTCGTCCTGGATCGTCACGCCTGCTATAACAGCAGCTTCTCCCAGTAGTTCATTTCAAGGCCACAGCCTTCCTTTTGTCTTTTATCGATCTCCAACTTCCGAACCGTATTTGGTACCTCTAATAGCGAGGAGTAAAGACGTCTTATAACGTGTAGTGCTGGTTTGTTTCCATAAAAGAGTTAACTTCTGTCACGTTTCTCCCCAAGCTTATTCGTCTCTCAATTTTCGTCATGCATTCCTTTTATTGTTAAAAAGTACACCAAGGTTATTTATATTTGTTTACTCCTTTCAATTTTTCTCCATTTTCCACAAGAAGGATTCTTATTTCATTTTTAAAACTGCATCGTAATTCAGATTTGTCCAATATAATATTTAGTCCGCTTTAAAAAAAAGTGTTCATTGAGGTTACGGAGTGAAACACTCAACATCTCTGCATCTCTGCAATACTACTGTCATCGGCAAAATATAAGTAAACATTATCCTCTCCCGATCGTCATTCCCCATTTACTTCTCATTGTTCTCCCACTGCGTAATAATTTATCAGATATATTTAACACTGTTGGAGAAAACATGCAACCCGTCCCAGACTTTCCTGACGGAAGATCCGAAGCCTGCTGTAGATTCTTAATCGAGAGTCGTTATCTTAATATTCTTGTGGCTCCAATAAGTTTTCACCTGATTTGAAGTCCATCCATTTTTTCCCATACTCTAGCAACCGGTACATTGTCCAAGACGCACTCTGAAGATCATGAAACCCAGATGAACTTCCTACCTCTCTTTGTTGCTCTTTTCTATAATTGTTTAAATGTAATAATTGGTCATGAACCGACCATGCCCGGCATAAAACCACATTGTTCCTCCCAATTTTTCTTTATCTTCCTATTATTCGATATATTCTTGCTGTACAGTCTCCCTCATAGATCATAACTGCTATCCCCTGAGTTTGGTTTCACTGTCTCTAGATCCTATTCTTATGGATTGGTGTTAGTAGACGTCGCCACCCGGAGATTCTCCATCATACCTTGAAAACATGTTATTTTTTTAGTTTGGTCAGTTTAAAGGGACCATATTTTATTAATCTGCGGTATATTTCTCTCCGGATAAAAAACAGGTTCTTCCTCCTCAATCCGACATCTTCGCTCACTCCGCCCACTCCGCCCCCGCTGGCCGAGCCTCCCGCCGCCCACCGTTCACTGTCACTACAGCTCGTCCTACTGCCCCCGCATAAACGTTCTGCCCCAAAGACACTGTTTTAAGACACATAAATACAGTATGTTCTTGAGCGACGAACAAATGGCGAAAGAAAGAATTCAATGTGGGTGCAAATTTAACTGTATTGCTTGCAACTGAGATGAGAGTAAGATTACGAAACATTCCGATTTTGAATTGGACATATTAAGAGTTTCTAAATACCCATGCTTTTTTTGAATAACAAGTTATATCAGCTGTCCTGATAAACATCCTTTAAGCATCTCCACTAAGTAACTTGCCCCATTGTTTGAAATGGTACACTACGAGGATTAGTGATAGCCAACGACATTCATCCCTCTTTTAATCCCCCTCGCGAAACAGTAGATAAGCATAATCAGTAGGAATCATAATTACGTTCTGAGCTCTCTTGTTAAGAGCCTCAAAACGTACTGTATCATCGTTGGATATAAATAAAATCATTAAGGGATCAAATGTGGTTACTCGTCAGAAAAAGAACCCTTTTAAAATAACTCTAATTGGAATACTGGATGTAATGAAACGTTCATACAACATTTCTTATATTTAGGGCATGCTTTTTTCTCACGATGGTATGAGAGATTCATTGGTAGTATCTGAAAAATAAAAATAGTGTGTGATTTATCATGGAGTCACTTTTCACCAATGTTCTTCTTTGCCTCTTTTTCTTTTCCTTCGCCCTTCCAAGTGTAAAGCGCTCCCTCTTTCGCATCAGACGGTCGTGTGACCACGTAAGAACTTTGCAACTCATTCCGGGAGCAGAGTTCGAATCCGTCTGTGTAATTTTGAGACTCATTTGAAACGTCTCCGAGGGCCTCTGTTCCGCGAACGTATTTTGTTTGTCTATTACTTTGCTACATTCATATTAACAAAGCGCTTTGATGACGATGCAGTATACGTAGCGATCCTGTTGTGTTTAAATGACGTGAAATATAAAAATATATAAATAATGTTTATCACATTTGTAATTAAATTCATTTAATTCTAATTTATTTCTTTAAGGTGTTTTGTCAGTGGGGCACTTGAGTGGTTTTCTAATATGTCGCTCATAGTGAGAATGATGATGAGGTGAATGGTGATGAATAATTGGTTGAATTGAATGAAAGAGGAACCAAGAAAACTTCGAGAAAACCTGCCGAAATTTCGCTTCCCCACCACGAATTTCACAATAACTAACCAGAGATCGAATTCAGCCGCCAGTGTGTTTAGGCATGTGATTTAATCGTTAAGCCTCGAATGTTTTATTTATCACAATTTTTTACACAATAATTCATAAATACACTTTTCAGAAGTAGTAAATTTCTATTGATGGAGTTGTATTGGAGTTTCAATCTGAAACCTTAGTTTGAATGCGAAATAAAACTACATAAATATTATCTTTGTTTTTCTACTCAGTGACGGTCATATTTTTAGTACAGGAAATGTCTCATGATATGCCACTTCATAATAAGAACCTACCTAATAAACATGTGAGGCCGCATCAATTTAATGAGGCGGGAGGTATCTTGGGGAATTCGATAGCACAAACGAAACGGCAATTCCCTTAGTTTTGCGTATAGTGCAGGGCACTCGTGATATACAACAATACGCATCTCCAAATCAACACAAATGTTGAGCATGGACCACATTCAGTCTGCTTCTTGAAACAGTCGTTCCTAATTCTGGCAGTGATACAAGGCGTATTGCCTTGTTAGAAATGTCAGTTGCAAGTAAGAAGTACTGTCAATATAAACGCGTGAACCTTTATCAGCAATAACATGGGATATTTCTCAGGGAGTGTTGTACCTGAATAAATAGATCAATTTTCTGCTTTGAAAACATCAACCAAAGTATCATACAACCTCGGTCTGCGTCCAACCAATATTACACTCAGGAACTGTACGGCATACATCACAACCAGGGGCATGCTAGCTCCCAGCCGGTGTCATAATTAGACCTGGAATTTGAGGACAAAGGCATTTTTTGTCTTTTAAGAGATTGCGTAAAACAATTGCAGATGTTCACGAATCATGGAAAAATGGATATACTCAAAGTTTTCTTAGCGCCTAAAATGTCCTAAAAAGGCGATTGATGCCTATTTTAATGTTTTGCCTAAACTGCCTAAATCAAGTAGTTTTGAAGAAATATCGAATTTTAATCATTCGTATTAATTTCTATCTCTCATATTTCTGGGTTGTTCATTTTCTGTGTGAATACAGAAAATTTTGCTATTGTGATGGAATAGAAAACAGATCGTTTTAATACAAAAAGACAATTTTTAGATGTTAATTTCGTGTATAACTATAATGCAAATTTCCAAATGGGTTAGACCACTTGCTACTTGAAAACAAAGAAAAACCTCAAAGATTATGGAGACAGTTTTATCGAATAGTAGTAATTCAAATTGAAATGAGAGTATGTATGTTACTCATGTTCGTTAGTATTTTATTCAGCAACTGCTCCTGGCTTCATGAAAAGGTAATTAAAGATGTTGTCATTGCCAACAATGTTTTTTAATTCAAAAGCAGCTTTCGATGGCTTAGCCATCATCATCAGTTGTCTGCTAGATGGAAGTTCCATCTATATTTCATGAAAAGGGGTCATTAGTTTGGGCTCGCAGAGTGAGTGAATTTTTCGGGCGCGTCTTACGTTGGTCATTATTCCCACAAGTGTAGTGCATCTTGTTTACCGTGAGATGGCTGTATTCCTTCTTGGTGAAATGTGATATTCGGCGCCGACCCAAGACTGCATGGCCCCACTCACGAGATCTCACCCAGTGAGACACCGTCCCAACTGGGTCAAGCTCACAGCCCCGACGTAAGTAATTCAAGCTTCAATATTTTAAGATTGCACTAGTGTCTAATAGAATACTTATTATACTTTCCATTTAGAAGTAAACATTGACACAGATATTAACTTAATAACACGATAAAGTGTTTATAAGACCAACTAATATAGTACATATTACAACGGAAAGGATAATTTTACTAATTTGTCGCAAACACCTGTTTAGCCGCTGCGAAAACATTCAACATTGGTCTTACTTAAGCCATATTTCATGCACAGAAAAAAGAGACGACGTGAACCAGAATGTTTTCTGAGGTGAAGTAACACAGCCAGTCTTAAGGAGCAATAGTCCGATTTGCGTAACAAATTACAAATGCAAGAATTGGAAACACGCTCTTATTAACTGGGAGTACTATTGCTCCCTTAAGCGAGCTTAACTATAATTTAAAAATTTTGATTAGTTAATGTTTAAAATAAAAGTTCCAAAAGTGCCTGATTTGATGGTTAAGGGCCTATTGTGGAAATCGAAATATGACTTTACTGCGGATTAGACTCGCAATATGTTGATGCTGACGATGTTCTGTATCAAGAACTCAATCCTGCAGTTAATAAACTACAAAAATATCCAACGCATGCGGGATAACGAGAATCAAGACACTAAAGTACATCTTAATCTCTTAGATTGGATATTGAACAAGGATTACGCGTTGTAGGTCACAGGGAACTCGCAAAGCAGTTTGTATGAAAACATGGTGAGAGATAGAAGGGTCAGAAGGACACGAGTTGTTTATAATATTAGATTATTCATTTGTTGAAACACTAAATAATTTATTTAATAATCTTTTCATAAAAACAAATTACTAAACAAAAGTCTTTAAAATGTAGTGCAACGGTGAATTGTTCATATAAGTACATATGCGAAAAGTGACGTAGTACTTTTTACCATTATTGAATATTTAGATCACTAAAAATGTACTTTCGTACATTTTAGAAGCATATAGATCTAATATTTACATCTTTTCGTCTTCTACAGATAGTAACTAGGAATATTTCGCGCAATATTTATTTTTCTACTTTCATTTTCTTTTCAAACATTTATACGTTTTCTTTTTCTGCCCAAACACTGCCACATATAACTCGAAACAATTGCGTCTTGTAAAACTGCAACACCATGGAACTCATAATCATCAAGATCCCACATCAACACCTTTTGCCCTTCCTTCGCCCATAAGAATTCTCCAAAGAGCAGAGTAGGGCAATTACTGGTAGCGCCAGCCCCTCCCCGGGGGCGCACGCACTCTGTTTCTGCCGCGCCGGAGCGGTGGCGGCGCCGGCGTCCAGCTGACGCGCGTCCCCGCGCCGCGGCGCGCACTTCCTGGCAGCGCGGGGGTCTCTGAGGGCTGTCGCCACCGCCGCCGCCGCTCCCGCGGGACCCTCCCCCGCCGTCTGCTGTCCGCCGCTGCGGTCCCGCGCCGCCGCCGCCGCTCAAATTGAGTCTGTATTATTGAATATTTCTGGTCCCGCGATCGGCAGCTCGGGCGCGCTCCGAGGCTCCGGCGGAAGCCAGGGGAGGCGCGCGGCGGCGCGACGGCGGGCGGAGTGGGAAACGCGCGACAGTGGAATGGAGGACGCTGCGTGAGCTACGAGCGTCCGTTTGGCTGTGATAGTGTTTTTTTTTCTTTTAATTCGTAAGTGGCTCAGGGCATTTGATGCCACTGCAGTGCCTGTGGCCGGGAGGACCTAGGGCCATGAGTTAAAGTAGTAAAAAATATCAAGTGAATATCTCCGTTTATTGTCAGCTTTCAACTCACAGCCGTTTCCTATTATTATTTAACACTAGACGTATGGCAGAGCAGTACCCTAAGAAACGGGCCACAGTCCGCACGCGAGCTTCCTTTCCTCTTCCTTGTCCTACATGCACCCCTTACTTACACACGCACACTTATTTGCACTACACTACCACACATGCCGGGAGGCCAGTCAGGAGCTTAGAGCTTGTCCCGAATTGGGCGGTGTTGCGATGGTGAAAAATAATTGGTTGGGGGGGGGAACTCGCAAGCCGACGTGTTAGTCGGCGCCGGATCTCGCCATCCAGCTCGGAATATCACCGCTATCTCCCACGATAAAAAAAACTTACATTACACTTGTGGGACTAATGACCTTAGCAGTGGACGCGCCCGGAATCACTAAACAATCAAAGAAACAAGTGCAATTTTTCAAAATGTGTTGGTGCTGAACAGCGACGACACCTATGTATTTCTTTGAGCACACGAACCGGTAAGGCAATCCACTTGGATGAGCTAAAGTAAAAAAAAAATCAGGTGAATTTCTCCCTTTATCTTCGGCTTACAATTCACAGCCGTTTTCTATTCTTAGTTAACATCCTATAAAATTTCTAATAGAAGTGTCGGGAGATGCAATATATCACAAAAACGACAAAATGCAGCGTCAGGTAAATCCGAGGTACTAGGTTAATACTTGAGGTAACATATTAAGGAAGATTTAACATCGTTGTGGGGCAAATATAGAAAAGAAACAAAATTCAAATCAGTGTGTAAAGGAATGTATATTTCCCCTTACGCAAATTATATCGCAGAATACTGGCGACCTGACGAAAGGGAGGTGGGGTGGGGGAAAATCTGAAGTTACAGAGAGGCGGTGGGGAAACAGGAGTGGTGGATGAAGAGGGAAGGTAGGGGAGGAGGGGTTGTGAGGGGCGGATGAGGAGCAGCGGTGGGTGATTAGGGGCTTCATGTGAGGAAGGGCGGTGGGAAATGAGAGGTAGGGGAGAGAAGAGGTAATGTGGGATACGAGAGTGAGGAGAGTGAAGGGAAGGGTCTATGGGTGAGGCGGGGAGGTGGGGTTGAGGAAGTGCGTGGGATGAGGGGTGATGGGGTGAGGGAGGCGGCGGGAAGGCAGTGGGAGGGGAAGCGTGGGGGATGAGGGCCGGTGGGTGAAGAGGGACAGTGGTTTAAACGGGGCGGTGGGTGCAGAGGGGCAGTGGTTTAAAAGGGGCGGTGGGTGAAGATGGGCAGTAGTTTAAGCAAGGCGGCGAGGAGATTCGGTGGGTGAGGAGAGGCATTGGTTTAAGCGGGGCGGTGGGGAAACAGGGTGGGTGTTGCGGCAGTGCCCTTCGTTTGGGATAAATAATGGAAGCGGCTTCTTCCGCTGGGCGGGGGTGCGGGGCGGCTCGTGAGCGCGATTTGCTAGTGGCCCCAGGGGGGCGAGGGGGGGCGCAACCCGCACTGAGGACTCCGCGAGGGGGTCGCGCTCCATTGTCCTCGGCTACCGTTTGTGGCTCACCTTTGTCTCTCATCGCCGCACTTTTCTCTCATTGTCGCAACAAAAGTATTTTTATTGATACAACTAATTTATAGTAGTTTTTTATTGTACATTAAAGAAGCACGTTACGAAACGTTTCACACGTGTTCATTCCTGCCGTTCTAATGGAACTCTGTTGTAAATATTTGTATTTGTTGAACTTTAATTCTGGGAACTCCTTCCTTTGCGACCGGCTGTAGGGACTCTGTAGTATTGCTGGCCGGAAGTTTTTACGGTTCCAGTCGAGATAGGGTCAATCGCTGTCTGCAGGGAATTCTTGCGGCCGGCTGCTCTAATCGGTAGTTTTCCGTGATTTGCCTGAACAATACCATGCGATGACGGAGCAGTGCCGTAACAACACCCGTGCCCCTCGTATCTACACGCACACACACTAACGCTTGCTTGCGATACTCTACCGCATATGACGGGACCCCGTTCGACAGCTTAAAGTTTGTTCCGGCTGCGGCGGAGCCCTACCGAGGAGATACCTAGATAGGGAAATATGTAGGGACGTGTAGGTCGACGACTGACGTCACGTACAAGCTGCGGAGGAATACCGCCACTTGCCAGGATACAACTTGCACTACACGCATGGGACTCACGACTGTAGTGATTGACGCTCGCAGATACAGCAAATAACAACGCAATCTTTCGTTTGTCTGTTTATTATATTAAATATTTTGGTCTTTTTTTAAAGATATGTTAAATAAGAAATTGTTGTTACGAAATAGGTATTTAAAATCTTAATGAAAATAAGGTACATTGTTTTTACTAAACGTTATCTATTAATCACAATTAAGAAGAGATTGCAGAGTGATAAAAGCAATGTTCTGGAAATGGAAGAGGAGGGAAGTGGGAACGTGGCAGAAGAAGTGCATGAGAAAGAGGGGTAAGAAAACCCCCCCGAGGCTGCGAGGGGACATCCACCGCACAGCCTGTTCAACGCATTTGCGGTCTTGTTCTCGGCGAGCGACGCGACGGCAGCGAGGGCCCTAAAAAATTCGCCAGGAACCAGTCCCCGTGCGTGACGCGCGAGGGGGGGTGGGGGCAGGGCGTATTGCGCAGGCGAGTCCTAATGCGCGCGGAACAAGCCAGGTGGCGCCGTGGCGAAGGGGGCGGGGGGGGCAGGGGCGCTGGCCAGCGAGAGGGCGTGGGGTGGGCGGATCGTTGACAATATCGGACGCGTTCCTTTGGTGCGCGGAAACTGCGCGGGCCGCGGGGGAGCGCCGCGCGGGCGGGGCGGGGAGGGGCGCGAGGGACACCAGGTGGCGACGGAGTGTGCGTAGTCACGTCTTTATTTGAAGTGTCTCCCGACAGGGGTTGTAACTGATGGCCTTTATATGGGACGATTGCCGGTTTCCTTCTCTGCAAAGGGGTCGTTGGCTTCCCCAAGTTCAAATGTGTTTATCTTTCTTTCTATTTTGTTTCTTTGGTTTGGAAATGATGTCTCCTCCTCTTTTGTGCCTCCGACATCTTAAACGACTGTTGTGTTACATTAGTAATAATATATATGATGCTTTGTGGTATGGCGAGCATGTGGCATGGCAGGCACGGTTGTTCTGTCGCTAACATTAGTCTTCCTTTCATCCAGAATGTAACGTCTCTAAATTAATGTTGTTGAGAGAAAGGATGATTTGTATTATTAACTATTTTCATTATTAATCATTTTGAAAAGGTATTTAAAGAGTCAATCTTTTATCGCCTTCCTACTTGGTAAAATGATGCAAATATATACAACTGCCATCATACTCATCATTCATACCGAAAAAACAAATAAATACCAACTCACAATGCAAACATAAAGACAAAAGAAAGACAAGTGGTCAGAAAAAATTAACAGCGGAATATTTCCTGCCTTGCAAGAACCATGTCCTTCCCAGCCTCTGTAAAGTGATTAACAGATAGATGATTTCTGTAGGTCATTCTTTTTGGTGCACTTTGCAATATCCGAGGTTAAATTTAATTAAAAATTTGGAGCCATTTTTGAGAAAAGTCTGAAAATGGTGTTGAGGCTTTATGTAAAGTTCTGTTCAAAAATAAAAACATCCGATACAAGCTCACAGAGCCTCGATTTTGTTCATATCGATTTGGGAATATCAATTTTGTACCTTGTCTGAATGGTTTAATCACTAGTGTTAACCACACAGACACACAGACGAACGAACGGTTTTTTGCCATCAATGGATATATCGGTATCAAGGCCCCACGAAACGTGGATTCTGACTACCGAACATATTGGAGGAAGTAATTTACTACATATAGGAAGAATATGTATCTTCTATTTTAGTTACTAGGGCCCAGCAGTAAGTTTTTCTATCGAAAAATTGCATTTTTTGACGCACAATTACAATACTTTCTCTTCTTACAAAGGAAAGAGAGAAATGACAAGGTAAGAGAGTGTTTCGATAGCACAATTTTAACGCATGAAATTCTGAAACATAATAGAACTGATCGCGTAATAAATAACAAGGAGTCAAAACTACATTTCTTATTGATATTTTGTCTCTTCCGACAAGAGGCATTCACTGAAAAAATAAGGAAGTACAGCAATCTGGCATATCAAATTAAAGAAATAGCGTACTCATGCGAGAACTTTTGTATATTAAATTCCACCTTTGAATCAGACGTCTATTATCCTGAATATTTGCAGCATTGTTCGAAACTTTCTACAATCAGATAATAAATCAAATTAATTGCAAATAACTTGGCATACTTGGCAAAAAAGATTTTTTTTTATTTGAATAGAGTAAAAGTCAGAAATGGGGTCATTCAACATAGTGTTAATGCTAATACTGATAACAGTTATAAAGAAACAATGAATAGTATGGCAAAATATATGTAAAGAAAATCGTGTTTTTTTTTTGTCGGCTGGTGCCCATTTACCTGTCTCCTCAATGTTTCCTTTACGTTTTGAAAATTCGATCTCTGAAGTTTAGTCAGAAAATAGAATTCAGTGCCTCTTATTAATTAACAATTACAATACGTTTCCGAATTTACATTTCTTTTACTTTTATTGTGGACGAGAATATTCATGTTTGTTTTCATGCATGAAATGTTTCTCAATTAGCAAAGCTGAACAAACCCGTCTGTAATTTGCAAATCAACTTCCACTTTGATTATTTTTTTCAGGTGGCTCATTGCAAAATTAATAATTATGCTATATCCATTCGTAATTATTCTGAATTTATCCAAAATGCCGCTTATATTTTCACAGAAAGCAGATACTTGAGGATGAGCTTCATACCGGTATACGTACTACCTACACATGGTTATTCACGTTACGTATAGATTTTCACTGAGGCCGTTAATAAAATAATATGTTTGAATGAGTGTATACGCACGGCTGAATATTCGTTTTTATTTGTCTAATGCAAATATAAAATCCAATGAACCTCAACTTTAGTGCAGTCCCTTGCTGTAAAAGAGGAAGTCACCCTTACCGCATAACATTTTCATACGCATAAACAAGCACAACTTAAGGGAAATATCTAGTAGTACTTCAGCGGACTGTCACGCCATTTGGCGGGTCTCTGTCTTACCCGCCGATTCGTCGTCTGCAAGATAATCTACGGCACATACTCTCATCTCGGAACGTTTCGTTGGCGAAATCTGTACAACCGGTTTTAAAGCGAGTATCCATGACGTTTTGCTGAAACTAATGAAAACTCGCCGAATGGTTTCGGAATTTCTAATTTTTCAGCTTCACGTGACATGCAAGGCAGTATGAGTAGCTACAATTTCCTTTTGAGCTATTTCTTATGAAGGACAAATTGATACAACAATCATCTTTGTAGTTGTCTAGAGTGGTATTTATTTTCGTTTATTTTCGTTTGATATAAGTCTGTGGTGATGCGGTGCGATGCGTTGTGATACGATATGACATGCTCTTACCTGTATGTAACTTCGATTTGTTGTTCTTTCATTTATGTAGTAGACAAATAATGATATGAATAATATTGGAGCTGGATTTATGTGTGAAGAAAGTAAGTGCATACAGAATTTATCCATTAAAGAATATTCGCTTCTTTATTAACCGATAAAGCACTTGGTACATACTCAATGAGTTCGTACATTTTGTGTTCATTTGAGTAGTATGATCACATCCACAGTTTAACTGATCTTTATTTTTAGATAAATGCTACTCTTGTAAAATAACGGACCTCGTGAATGACACGTAAAAAAGAAATTTATTACGAAATGTAGGTCAATAAGTTCTATGTAAGAAAGTGGAGCCATAAATTTTATCCAATTATTCTGAGAAAACAAATATTTTCTTACCTCTTAAAACTGCATTGTTTCAGCAGAAAAAAATTTAACAATGTGGAATTAATTGGTGAATTCGGAACACTATAACTGACCGGAAACTGTTCAGAGAGAAAGTTACTTGTGCAAATTTTCCCAAAAGGAAACGCAGAATTACTATTAAAAGAACACAATTAAAAATATTTTAATAATGTTTCAAAGAAGTTAGAGTTGGTGTAGGGAAATTACTGAACTAAAACAATGTAGGAGTATAAATAAAAAGTAATCGAGCGACGCAGAATGTACCTGTAAATATTGATACAGACTCCAAAATCAGATATTTTATCTTTATATATTCTCTATCAGTGTTATAATTATGCCCACCTACATGAATTTCATGATATCCGTGAATTAGTCATGACACCGCTCAATGTTGTTAGTACGAGTAGGTGTATATTTCATTCTTAACACAAGACACGGACAGCAAAATGTCCCGTCCTTTTCTCCCCTAATCACTCCAGTGATTGAAAGTGAGTTCTGTCAGAGTTAAGCAGTGTTTCGTGTTCATATTTCTTCTTTATCGTTGTGCCATGATAACTAACTGCTGCCCGGATACGAGTCGGCTTGTCGCAAAACGCAATTGCTAATGCAATGCGTTTATTAAATAGTTCCCAAGTAGGTGATCAAAGTGCAAGTGCATTTCATTCGCACCAGTTCCCAGTCGCAAACTTTGTCAGAAGCAAATCTTCCTTCAAATAGATCACCTTTCCCCTGCATACAGCCCACGTCCCTATTTATGAGCGTCTTATTCTCCCTGACAATCTCCCCCCCCCTCGAATGTACAATTTCTGACATAAACAATGTCATTTCAAAGAATATCCATAATAATGGTTGTATTAATCCCACAAATTCAAAATCTTATAATGAACATGCTGCCATAAACCCACAGTGGCTTTAAATAAACTAAAAATATTTGAACCTGTTAAATTCCAATGGTATCAAAAGGCAACAAAATTGTTTCCGCTACATTTTAGCAGTATTCATTTTATTGTCTGACTGAAATGGGTTTCCATTCCACAGTTCAAAATTGAGTGCAACGACTGAATTGCTCAAGTCGCCACGGAAATGATAATACAAACCACAGTCGCAAGTCCAAGATTTTAGTTCCCCAGAACTTAAAGGTATTTTCTTCTTAATTTTCGTGGTGTTGATCGGAGAAACCTTGGACCGGATCTACGGATCCGAAAAACCACGGAAAACTACCAATCAGAGCAGCCGGCTGCTGGAATTCTCTTCCACACAACATCTGAATTCGACCAAGCTATTTAGCTAGTGACGAAAATCTCGCCACTTTCGGGACTCGAACGTCGAACCCGAGATCCTCCCGGTTACAAGTCCTGTATGCACATCAGTCTTCCACGAAGGTCTCCAAATCGTAAATAAAACGCGTCTAGAATAATAAATACTATTTTTATCAATAATCCTTTTCAAACTTCCTTCGTGTGTTATTTAATTCAATAAAGAAATAAAATTGAAAATAATTCGTCAAATGAAAGTAAAATAAGTTTTTAATTATATATTCAGTAGAGGCGAAAATAG
Organism: Gryllus bimaculatus; assembly: GCA_017312745.1. NCBI lineage: Eukaryota > Metazoa > Arthropoda > Insecta > Orthoptera > Gryllidae > Gryllus > Gryllus bimaculatus. The sequence goes on along the minus strand of BOPP01000047.1, from coordinate 7,158,339 downwards.
ATACAAAGGGGTTTCATACTTACAAAATACTTTAGTCAGAAAATGTCGACATTCATTGAGGGTATGTAACACAAATCAGTGTTACCTACTAAGAGAAGTTACGCGAAATATCTTCACAAGTGTTAACTTCGCAAACAGTCTGTTCATACGTCATACTCAGAAATAAACTTTGTCACTCTAGTTGTTTGGCACGTTCGCAGCCAGCCACATATGGTCGTTATATTTGCTCCTGTTTATGCGGTAAATGGAGTTGCGTAAGCTCCTCAACTACCCATTCCCCAAGTCCCCCTAGAAGCCTCAAGTGGTGAATTGTGTGTGTTAACCTGCCTCACCCCCTGCACAATAGGCAAGGGGTGCAGAGGCCACGTTGGAACACGTGGGCGAAGGCACTGCATGACGAGAAGGTTGGGTGGGTGCCGGTGAATGGGCTTGTATTTATAGGCGCGCACCTAATCTGGGAATGCACAACGGCGAACTTGATTTATCCAATCTGGCGACCGGATTGAATTAAGCTTACGTAGAACGTGCGTAGCTTATTTCATAAGTTCAGTAATAGAAGTGGATTATTAATGAAAATGGAAGGAGAAGCAGGAACAATCGGTTTTCCAGTAATAGATATTTTTGGATTATTCAGTTACTTTTATGTAAAGTATTTAAAGCAGCAATATTGCAGAAATCGGATTAATTCAGTAAAAGTATTTACACTATTTTGTTTTTTGTTAAGCTATATATTTGCCACAATAAATGTTGTATTTCTAACCATAAATGAATTACAGAATACACACACATTTATATAACATTTTGTCTACACTGCTTCCAACATTTTCCCCATTTTTATTTTCTAGTATACGTACGAATATACGTATACGAAGTGTAGAGAGAGTAATACACGCATTACACGAGAAATATAAGAACTGTGAAGAATGTTTCGTAATGCTGCGGATTTCGAATTTTGAGAGAAAACACTGATCCTCTGATACCGAAAAAGTGTTTCTTTCCAAAACGCCCGTCTGTCTCTCCGTCTGACTATCCATCCGTTTCTGAAAAACGCTAGGGTCTAAACTACTCGTACGATTTTTTTACAGAATGAACATTCCTACTGGTTTCTTCTCACTTATTGTTTACGCAGTGCAGAGAAATTATTGTAATGCTGCGGGAAATTAGTGGTGCTACATCAGCACATACTTTCTCTTATTAATTGTAACGGGTTCGCAATATTCCACAACTACATGATCCTGCAAAACTGTTTTCAACCAGCAAAAATTATTCTCCGCGCCGACACTCGACCCTCAACGCCGTTAACATTTGCGCTTTCTCTCTTGGGCACCATAAAAAATCTAATTGTGTCTCTCATTATTTCCAAAACGCGATTTTTGAAAATTCAGAGAGTCCTATGATAATTAGACCTGGTCCATTATTTTACACTATCCCTTATTTTATCCGCGAAGAAAATGTAAAAAAAGATCTAAGTACTTCTTAAGAAAATGTTTTTTTTATAAATTGCATTAACTTCAAGCAAAAACTTTTTTTAAATAGTACGTGACGTTTTTAAGAGGTGATAGTTTTTAGAACGTATTTTGCTTGAAACGAAAAACTTCAATTTTTAAGTTTTGAAACGTTAACGTTTTGAAGTTTTCGAAAATACAGAGAGTTCGCCAGAAATGATATTTTTACTGTCCTTATACGAGGAGAAAATGTAAAAAAAAAAAAAATTTATGAGAAACTCACTTTTCCAAAGTCTATAATGCTGGACCATTGTTTGCCAATGATGTACTTTGTGAACACAGATTCATTTGGTTCACCGGGCATTTTCAAACAATATTAATGGAATTTGCGCAAGTGTTATCATTCTTTGTTTTTAAGGGTAATGAATCAGAGAAAAATAGTCAAATTGTCGTTTTACCGGGAGGCTTGAATTTCAATCGGGCAACATAAAAGGAAATGATCAAAATCAGTCATGAACATACGTAAATACAATGTTTTTATTAATTATACACAATAAGCACATACTATAATGTTTGTATTATACAATTCCAGATAGAACCACTTTGATGCAAGGTTTCAGCTACTTTTAAAGATTTGGATAATGTAACCGCATTTATTCAGAGCTCATCTGAGCGGGAAGATAGTTCCGGGAAGTAATTGTGTTCTTCTAATTGTCTTCACAAAAATTCATTAATAAGCATGTTGCACCATCGTTTGTTTTAAATTTCTGAATTAGTTGAATGGGCGAATTCCAGTGCATTAGGGTGAGAAGGGTCTTCAGTCTCCCTCCAAAGCCCAAGACATCTTCCCAAACGAAAGTAGTTTTTACTAATATTCCATAGTATCGACAGGCTTTCATTATCTCATTTGAAGTTTTATTAATAACCATAAATCAACAAATAAAAGTAAATTGTAAATTGAACATCAAAGAAAACTCCCACAGCATATACACACAGATACAAAGAAAAACTGTGGTTGCGCCACTGGAATTGCTTCTTCTTATTATCATCATTGAAATTAGAAACATTAAAATTATTCGAGTTTCGAAAATGATTCCAACTGAATGCGATACTCCAACTGAATGAGGCGGCTTCCGTCTGCCTCAAGGGCCCCTCGCCCGCCCTCAGCGGCCGCTAGGGGAAGCTCATGAGGACGGGGGGATCGCGCTGGGGGGAAGATCGTGAGGACGGGGTATTACGCGACACTTTGAAACAGCCGCAACAGTCTTTTATCACGAACTGAACTAAAATGGCAATATAATATGATACGCTTGTTGGCTTCCGCTCTGGTCTCGAGATCCGAGCAGAGCCAGCGACCGTGCAAGTCAGTGCCAGATGACGCGGTGGGTGCTCACGCGAAACGAGACAGAATCACATCTCAACGTAGTGTTAAATTGGTAATTTAATTTCACATAAAAATATTACATGCTCTTGTAGTAATACTTATTTACGAAATAAATACAGAAAGGCATCCTTTTACAATACGGAGAGGTCAATTATTCACTTTGATAATCAATATTGTAATATTACGTTAAGTTACCAATATCGTTCGCTTTATCCACTTTCTACAAATTTAAATAGCTATAATTTTCTTTTACATATAATAATACATTCTATTCAACGTGTAAGTGGTGTCAAAGTCCTGTATGTTCGAAACACCGTTTTAATTATTTACACCGAAACTGATGTTGATAGAAGTCGGGAAGGGTTTCTTGGATCACTTGTGCTCTACGAATACTAATAACGATCTGTTTCGTAAATTTAGACTTTATTAAACAAAAATGTTTGAATAATTTTATAAAATCATCTAAAATTGCCAGTGCTGGTTTTTCATTCTGCAATAAATTATTAATTTATCGTAAGGAATGGAAATGTGGAATAAATGGAATCATGGAAATAAGTTCGAGACTTTAAGTAAATAATTTGCTTACGATAATTTTAAAATTAAATTGTATTTATTATGGGATAATTCTTAAACTAAAATATATTTTTAGAACATCAATATGTAAGAATAGATACTGGACTGTGGAGTCAGGCAAAATGGAATGGATTTTTGATATTTTAACAATAAATGCCAAAAAATCTGAAAAAATTTTGATAGTGTGGACAGTAGCACTAGATTTGTTTGAAATCACAAGTTATCTTGTCACTAATCACAGACACTTGATGAAAAAGGAGGGAAGAAAAAATTGTCTAATGCTTTAGCTAAGATAGTCACTGATATAACTAAAGATGAAAGAACGAACTTCAATGAGACATGTTTCAACTGTTGTTTCATCAAACGTCTGTAATATGACTTTGGGGGATTTTCAACTCGAAACATTGAAAACATTGTAAGTAGTTCAGCACAAAAATAATATTTCTTTAATGTGAATAATTGAAATAATCAGGTTTTGCAGGAAGTCAAAGCTGATTACGGTTCACTCGCCAAATCAGCCAGTATCCTCACGTTTTCAACATGTCTTCTTAATATGGACTATTTTCTTGAAAATCATGTCTACTTGACTTTGGCAAACTTTATTCTGCTACTTTCACTTAGTATTGTCATTTAAATGAATATTTGTATTTTCACTTTTAATTAATACAAAATTTTCATTAATATACAAATATTGTGAAAATGATTTCATTCTATTTTTATGCATTTTTATCTTTTTGGTTTTTGCGTCTCCATACTACATTCCATAAGACGACTTTATATATTCCTATTATAGTTTATTTTTTGTATCAATTCGAACATTAGATTATGAAAATTATTCATAAATAAATGTTGTGTATTTCGCATACTTCGGAAAGTATTATTTATTTACTTATTTGTAAATGGTTCATGGAATTAGAGAGTCGGACATTTGTACATTGTAACAACCAACTGCATTTATCATGGAGCGAAGAAGCCTGCATCAAAGGTTGATGAAAGAGAACTCCGATGAAACAGTGAGAGAATTTTAGACCTAAAATACCAGTTGTACTAACTTAGATTACATTATATTTACATTTACATAGAAAATTTGTTACTACGAATAAATGTTGAAATAAATGTTTGGATTTTTCTCAATATTTCCATTTCCAGAAACTTTTGATGATATAAACAATCATAGTATTGATTGTAATATTATTGTTAGTGTTGGTTCAGGTAATGATAGAAATTAAAAGAATGTTAAAAATGTTTGTTAGGGGACTGTCGTGCTTCTTGCCGGTTGCAAGTACTATTAATTGAAATTTTACTAATAAATTAATATTATTCATCACCATTTTCATTGAATTTAATTTATAAATTTACGTTTGGCTAATATATCATATATGCACACACACACACACACACACATTATTTATATAAATTAATTATGCGTACTTAATCATAGAAAAGCATTATTATAGAGCGATTTTCACATCTCCGATGCTTAAAACATCTTTTCATAGCCAAAACTGTTAGTACACTGTAATCTTACAATCCGAAAATGAACTTTTATCAGTCATATTTATATAGCTGATAATGCCGGTGTACAAAGAATGTGTGACAAGAATGTGTAGTGACAATATACATTTACTGTAGAAATGTCTTACGAGTAAGCACCTAAGAATGTTTGACAGATCAAGAAACTTGCTACGTGAACATCCGGTAATAAAGTCATCAGTACGCGATTCTCCCCAAACACTTCTGATGTAAACTAACGAAACTCTTCGAAATCATAACTTAGAGGATTAACACCAATAGCGTTTAACAAAATTTCTGGGCGATAATGAAGGGCAGAAAAGTCCCTTTTCCTATACGATTTTTCTTACCACTTCGCTCCACGAGCCCAATATACGCTGCGATACATCAATCACAGGAGTGGCGCGCACTGGGTTGCGTAGACTCAATGCCGCTCCCTAAGATAAATTATTGTTGGTAAAAGCCGCGTGTCGGTTAACCTTACGATGCATGGAACCGCGAAGCTATATGAATGGACTTTGGGCCTCTGTTCCACTTCGCAATACGGTCTCGAATAATGCTCATTGAAATTGGTTTTCCTTTTCTTTATTTTTTTAATTCTTAATTTCTTAATAATTCCAATAAACGGCAATTCTTAATGTTAAACAAATGATTATTTATTTAAATTAGTATTCATAGGGCCGGGAAAACCCTGCATATTTATTGACGTAACAGAATAAAATTTCAGAACTTCTGAAATTTTCGCCTTTCCATGCAAAGTAAAAATGAAAGTAGGAAGATGAACAAAAGACTACTTGGAGGGCAGCTCTCAGAAATGCAGCTGCGCGGAGTAAAAAGGCAAAATTAAATAATAATAATAATAATAATAATAATAATAATAATAATAAATAATAATAATAATAAATAATAATATATAAAAACGACGTATGGCCTCGGAGCTCTGCAAGTGCCATCCTAGGCGTTCCAACGCCGATTTCGAGGGTGGTTGCGGCCGCGCGTCTCCCCGGCAGCTCCTTCCGCCGCCACGCGGGCCTCCGAAGCAGCGGCGCGGAGCGGCGCGGGCACGGAACAAGCCGGAGGGCTGGCGCGCAGGCGGCGGCGCGGCGCGTGCAAGGGCCCGGCGCCGAATAACTCCGCCGCCGCCGCCGGTCGATAACGCTCTGCGCGCGGGTGGCGGCGGCGGCGGCGCGGTCCGGGGAACCCACGGAGACGTCGCGGCGGGCGTCAACGGGGCGTAAATCGATTGGGCTCCGCGCGCGAATCGACCGCTCGCTCGGCCGGTGCCGAACCGCCCCGTTCCGCGAAGTGCGCTCGGGAACTCCGCGCGCCGCCTCCGCGGCGTTGGGCACGGCGCTAAAGACACGCGCGCGGTGCTGCCCCCCTCGGCACCAGCGGTTCGGAGATAACCTCATTGAAACATGCTACTTTTGGCTCAGGTTTCGTGTCAAGAAACGTAACGACGCACATACAATATCCGAAGATACCACACGAAATTTGCCGCAATTATTCTCAAGGCAATGTCCCGTCGTGAGGAAATAAATATATGGCATTTCCTTTACTTCTTATATCCACTTCCTCAAAAGCAGACAATTTCCTCCATTTTGTGCTTTCAGTAAATATGTGTATATTCCACAACACTTGTTCGCATTCGCACATTAATTCAATCCATGCTAAATTGACGTATACTCCGCAAAATCTTGGAACAAACTCGATGATTTAAAAGTACTGCGTATGTATCAAATGCACCAACACGCGTGTTAAAATATTCGCGCCGGGTTCCAGAGAAGCACGCGGGTTACGTCCACGCGTGCCTAACCGCGCCTGGCCGTGGCCGCGCCGCCGCTGGCGCATACTATTGGCTGCGCGCAGGCAATCGGCGGCACCGCTCTACCGTCCTTCGCGCAGCGCAGTGCCTCGCCCGCGACGCCTCCGCTCCGCCCGCCCCGGCCACCGCCCGCGGCCCGACGCCCGCCACGCAAACGCCCACCGCGCCGGCGGCGGCCTACCTGCGGCGGCGGAGACGACGACGGCGGCCGTCGCCAGGTCCCAGGCGAAGGCGTCGCGTCGCGGCGTCGTTCCTCGGCGGGCGGCGAGGCGGCGTCGCCATGAGCGCCGGCGGGCGCGGGGCGGCGCGGGCGGGTGGCGGCCGGAGGGGCGGCGGCGCCCCAACAATGGCCTCCTCCCCGGCCGCCGCCCCCGCCAACAGCGCGCGCGCGCCGCAAGCCACGCCCCCCGCGCGCAGGGGGGGAAGCGCGCACGGGCTCGCAGCGGGCGCCGCCGCCGCCGCGCCGCCCGTCGCCGCCGCCGCGCCCCGCCAACGTGGCGCGCAGGTGCCGCGCCGAACGCGCGCGCGCGGGCGAACCGCGGACGCGCCGATTTCTCGAATCTTCCGAGTCGCTCGAGCGGCGGCGACGGCGCACCCCTTGACCCCACGCCAGCCGTCGCGGGCGGGCGGGCGGTCCCTGGGGGCGGGTCCTTGACCCCGACCTGCGACAGCGCCCTCCCGGCGCCTTCCGCCCCGGACCGCTTCCGCGTTTTGGGCGCCCGCCGCCCCCGCCTCGCGCGCTCGCCCTCGCGTGCTGCCCTCGGTCCCTCGCCGACGCTGTCGCACGCCCTCTCCTTTCTCCTCGGTTGCCTCTCACAGCACTGGCACCTTCAGTACGTCCGTGACCGAATGTTAATTTTAATGTTAGTTTTGCACCGATGGTTTTCTAAATCCCTCTTAGAATGTTACATCTTCTGAATCGACTCTATTTCTTGGTCGGTAAACTTATAAGCAACTTATCTAGGTAAAAAAATACTTTAAGTATAGTTGTGGCAATAATAATAACAATAGTAATAATAATAGTAGTAATAATAATAGTAATAATAATATAATAATAACAATAATATATTTAGTGCAATATCTCATATGTCGGCCCTTGATTGCCACTGGTATCAACAATATATTTATATTTTATAAATTTTACTAGAACATACCACACTCCAATGTGCCAAAAAAATGAAGTTGTACTGCAATTAAGTAAAACATATGTTGATAGACGTAATAAATAGTAAAACAAGTTAACACTTCACTCATAGAATCTCAAATGATCATATCATCTTGAATATTTTATAGAGAATTTTGAGCAATTTTTAGAAGTGTGGAAAAAGAACCAAATGCTTAATAGCCATCTCCTTTGCGATTTCATCATTCCCTTTTAAGTGGTAGCCTTCTCCTTTTCTATTTCAGCACTCCAGATTCATAGAAAGTTTTATCTTGAATGTTCAACGTTAAAGATTCCTACAAAAAGAAGTTCGTTTACCTGCTTCTATGAAGTCAAAATTAAATGCAAATGTAGTTTGAATAATATTCTTTGTTATATGATTTGAATATAATGTTGAATATTTACATAATTATTTAACACCTGACTTATTCACACATAGTATGTTTGTTGACCCGGTCGGACAACACTTTTATGTAGTTTTTAAATCAGCCTCTCTTACAACGGAAGAACTCAAAACTGTTGCAATAATTCTACGTCAATTACTGTACTTTAACTTACAATAACGTAATCTCATTACTTGAATACTGCAAAATTCCAAATATGAAAATATAAATGTATAGATGAGTATGACAAATTTCCGAATGCAACTCACTTTCCAAGCATCAAAATACATGGTCAGAAATTTAAAAAAAAATATAAGTGAATAAATAAATACATGGGTGAAATATTTACACTTAAACTGATTTAACACTCACTAAAAAACATTAAATTAATTTCCCACTGTTAATAAATAATGTTTTCTGCTTTTACTGTCTAGTTCATTGGATGAAAGTATTCAAATCAACCTCGTTCATTTAGATGTGAAATAATAAAATATAAGAAGTAAAAAACGCGACCGTCTATTGTATAGCACGTATCTTTTTTTAAATAGTGAGGTAACTCTGCCAGGCAGCTCTAATGAGTACCACACATGATAACGAGAAGAGGAATATGCTAACAAAATAATGAGAAATATGCTCAAACCTTTTAACAGATGTAGGAAAAATCGAAAATATTTTCCCAAGGTTGTTTCATCTTCTCTCCAATGTGGGGTACTGAAACGGAGGTGACGACATTCAAATATAACATTAATTAATAGATGTTTTTAAAATGTCGACAAAATTATTACCAAATATGGTAAGTAATAATAAATGAGATCTCGTATGAAAATATCTAGGATGTATTTTTATGTTTGTATTCTGTACTAAGCGAGTTATTCATTTAAATACCATCCTTAATAAAAATCATTAGTGGAAAACATCTTTGTCAACTTCAAGGATGTTTAATTTTACTTTAATATTTTTGTTTGTTAATTCACTTTGTCATATTTGGAATGTATATTACACCACCTCTAACGTGAGTTAAAGATGAAGGCTGTAAAGTACGAAGCGTTGCGTCAGAAAAGTTTTCAAAGGCTCTTGGAGGACGTATGACATAGAAACTTGTTTGTTATTTTAAAATAAGTATTTTAAAATAACATTTTCAAAATAAAACTTGTGTGACTTCACTTCAAAGAAGTTACTGTTGTTGTGCTGTGACAGAAGCTGCTCTCCAGGAGGTTTTTTCTTAGTCAAACGGTTGGAAGCGTTGATATCTGATTATTTATAGGAATGTCAAGAAATATCAACGTAAATATAATAGAAACCTGTATTTTCAGGAGACATTCACAATGAAGAAGAAATCGCTACAGCTCCCAAATCTGCAACTACGTTCTAGAAAATATGATCTTAAAATAAAACACGAGGCATAAATGAAAATATTGTGATAGGATTTAAACGAAATATCAATGACACTGAAAAAAATTAAGTTCGTATTTTTATTTTAGTATGCTAAAATCGACAAAAAGCACAATATGATTGTGATGATCGTGTAAATTACATATTTATAAATAGGGTTATTATTCCTGGCGAACATATGAATACATAACAAACATCTTTTCCCAACGTGAGTTTCGAACCCGCGACCCCTCAGGCCCAGTTGCTCCCACTCAGGAGCCTCGGACCATAGTGACCCTGGATCTTAACGATCTCGAGCCCTTGTCACCTCGTGTCTTAGTAGCCTCGTCTACTCGGAGCGGCACTGCATAACAACTTCATTAAAAAATTGCATGATTTCGAGGATCAGAAATGTGTAGAATTTAAATTGCAACTGACACGTCTAGAATTTAGAGTTTACTTTTGCTTTTTAGAAATTTTTAAAATTAGAAATTTTGTTTTTAAAGTGTTGGTATACACAAGAAATTAATTTAAACAAGATTTCGCAATTGAAATATGTAGTCAAGGAGACCCGACAAGGCATGATATTTAAACTCTCTTAATGTACGTGATTTATGGGGAATTACACAGTTCGCCTTTCCCGTGCTCTCTTTTAAAGAAGGTTAGTGATAGTGCGTATCCTATAAATTAAAATTCGAAATATTTTTTTGTAATATGACAATGCAAATTTGAAGCTTGGGATAATATGAAACCGAGAGGACAAAAATTTGTGTGATTATAAGTATTGACTATGGAAAGCGAAATACTTATTTGTCAATACCATTAAAATCTATTTCATTATATAGTAATATAACTATGAATTTTATTATTATTAAACATGTATTGCGAAAAAATTCTAAATAAAAAGTAGTAATCGATTTGTACTATCAATTCAATTTAATATTGAAAACCTTCTACCAACAAGCTATTCCATGAATCATGTGTCACCAAGTCTTCGTTAGGAATTCATCAAAAATAAAAGTATCTGAAATATAAATTGTTTTCTGTGGAGGCAGCTAAGAGATTGTAGTGATCCTTGTTAGATTCGGATAAAATAATTAATAAATAAGGTATATATTTTTTTATTTAATATCCGACTCGTTAAACTGGCTTTGCAAACGTTTCACGTTCTGCTGAGGTTAGGCGCAAAAATGTATATCAAACTTTCCAGGAAAAACATAAAAAGGTACAAACCTTCTAATAGTAATTCAATATATCTTCGATATTTCGTGATGTACAACTCCCAATATATTTATTCATTACAATATTCGTTTAACTGAACATTTTCTACGATAATATTAGCAATGTGTGGCAAGAAACAACATAAGATTCTACCAGCATTAAGTTTGATTTTGGATTTTAAACCAGGAGTACAATTGGAAATCTGTATCAACTTTGAAGTCTCTTACTCTTTAGGCTTTCAGACATTCTGTAATGAACGTGATGCCTGTATCAATATAGCGGGGTGGACTAAAATTGTGTATAATCCTGTAACATTCGAATTATTGTGAAGAAAGAAGGTACTACCATGCATTTTAGTTATTTTGTTAGTAAATCCATTATTTAAACATGACAATTAAAGTAAAAGTACCTGCACAAAAAATATCTATTGAAAGGGGAAAAATAAAATTTTAAGAACATAAAAAACCTCGCAAGTTTATTGTATTAACAATTAATAACGTAAAATTACTTCATTTTCTTGTTTCTTACTTCAAAAACTCTTAAGCACTAATAAACACTAGCAGAAAGGCACGAAATATTACAACGCAAAAAACATAACGTTTTCTAAAATAGAAAATAAAAAATATGCATTTACTTTCTGTAGTATTCTGTATGTAACTCTCTTTTCACTATTCAAGTAACTGTGCTTTTACTATTTTAGTACGTCTTTTATTATTCAAAAACACTATTTATAAGAAAAGAATTCTGCATATTTGTTCATGCAAATAAGTGACGACATGAACATTTTTCTTATTTCATACAAAATTTTACATTTGTAATACAAATCATTTGATACGTCGATCTCCCTACCTTCCCATGGGGAAGCATGTAAGATTGTCCACGAGAAAGCAAATGCATTGCATGCATGTGCGGGACTTCTCAATAAGTAATAGCTACAGGTAGACCGGATCGAGACAGTCATTCTCAATTTCGAAGTATTTTTAATCGTGTACAGTCTGCCCTTCATTGAATGATAAGTTTTGCAGAGGAAGTGGAATGTAACAACATTTATTTTTTTAACACATTTTATTTTAAACAAATGATGAATGTAATATTTACATTATCATTTTCTCTGCTTATCATACTTGTTTTTCTTTTATCGTGAATACATCACACCACATATTCGTTACCCTTACAACTCTCTCCCCGCCACTCAAAGCACAGAAATGAACGTGCAGACTGCAACTCGAATCTGAACTAAACATTTCTCCAGTTTTCTCAAAGGAAACCTCCGCTTTCTTATTTTCCTCATCGTTCAGCATTTCGATTGGTTGTGCGGTGGTCTCGTAGCTCAGTATCCCTTCGCGTTTTCCGAACCCATCTGATGTTCGCAGACTAGTTCCGAATGGCATTTTCACGTCATCACTTGCATGGTGCTGTCGGCAGGCGACGGACCCAAACGGGTGGCTACAATACTAAGTAAGTACCACGACTAAAATAGTTACAATTTTATTTTCATTTTTGTTGAACCTGTGTGCATTTTGCAATTAGTGAATTTTCCATTGGTTTATACTTAAATTACAGTTGAAAATCGTGGCGAGTAGCGTAATTCTGCTGAAAAGAATTCGCGAAAAACGAGGGATAGTATTTAATCGCCTCGCTGAAATTGTCAACAAGAATTACATTATTTCGTTAGAGTAAATGCTATTTTTCTGTTCTTAAATTTATCCTACAGTAACAAAATTAATGATCAACAAGAATATAAACAGTTCGAATTATTTAATAATTCTTAACACATCTTTAACCAGGCTTTGTCTGGTGACGAGAATGTAAGCACTATTTGAAAACATGGAAGAACTTTTCAAATGATTAAACTTATAAATTCAGTGGAGCCCGTCGGAAAGACTACCCCCCCCCCTCAAGACCGTTTTTTCTTGGAAGGGACCCTGAAACTCTTGTATGTATTTAAAGTATACCTCCATTAATATACCGGTTCCTTAATAGCATTCTTTTAACAAATTATCAATTTAAGAGGTTAACTTGCAGGAAAATTGGAAGTATATTGTATAGAACACCGATTGTTCTGTAGTTAAAATGAAATATGTTGACGTTGTAAAAATCATTCGTGCATTATCTTCTTTGCTTCAGCTTCATTCTTGTGGAAATCTGAGGGCGAAGGGATTCTGGGAAACGGGAAACAAGAAACAATAAACCATGGTCACTGATACGGTATCACGGCTGCTCACTCCATTTCAGTGTCATTTCTTGTAACGAGACGATGATTCTGAAAGTTACCGAAGGAATTCTGTGAATTAAAGCCTTCCTTAACTTACTTTCTTGGAAGGACATCTAGTGCGGTAGAATATCCATCAATGGAGTCAGGGTTAGCAACTTCTCCAGTAACATGGGATTATTTTGCCTTGTGTCTGGAATCTGAGCTCACCGTTCACCCCATACCCATGTATTGCTTTTATTTACTTTTTAATTATAAAATGTTATTTTTTGTTGTGGGAAGAAGTGCGAGAAAAGCAAGCTTTTGAGCTTGCATGTTCCGAGCATGCCCAAATGACAAATCGAGTCTACAGAAGAAAACGAAAATTACCTGTAAACAACAATTAGGAATACTGAAACACAAAATGATTAAAAGTTTATTTTTACACAAGAGAAGGAGATATAAATTCTTTGAAATGTATTTTAAAATATAGTCAATAATTCTAAAACGATGTATTTACGTCAAAATGACAAATTATAACTTAGTCAAAACGTTTCATTTTTCAAAATTCGGGCATGAATGTTAAAAAACTTTTCATTAACATCCAAACTAATAGACACTTCTCTGTACATTCGATATTCAGGAATATTATGTCATTTTTTATAAAAAAATAATACAAAATATTCTATTAAAGGATCTATTTTCTGAAATACCACGGAACCAACAATGCTAGTTTAATGTAGATATCACTCTACAGTAAATTATTTACAGAACATTCGCAAATTCATTGTTCAAAATTTCCGACTTCTATCAATGTGAATAAAAGATAATAATAATAATAATAATAATAATAATAATAATAATAATAATAATAATAATAATAATAAACAACTTTTTCGTACAGTCAATTTAATCAGAAAACAAAGGAAACAAGTTTAGCGCATACTACGTTTTTTATTTCCGCAAGAACAAAAGCTTCATTGTCGTTGACATCTAAAGTACATTTTACAATATCTTGATAGATCTCTTTTGATCACTCTTCAACATCTTAATAATTTTGTGAAGTGCATTTTTTCTTTTTTAGTGGTATTTTGCCAGTTATGCGACAGGATGTACTAGGTGGTGTTTTCAACACCGGCCTTTTACCAAGTTATGAGAAGCCAATTCGTTTTAAACAAATTGTATTACAAATTGAAGTGCCTTGGCACTTATCACAATATAGGATATCTAGCCTTCGTTTTGAAATCGGTAAAAATATGAAAAATCAAAACAAAAATATTCTACCCATTCCTTTTAAAAAAAACAATAAAAATACACGCTATACCCGCAATCAAGGACATGAATAAAAAAATATTTGATTTTGGTAAATTAAGATGGTCGAGATGGTTGAAGCGCGAACTGGCTGAACGTTTCGATGAAATTATTTCATCATGGACATGGATATGTCTTTTGTTTTTTGTACGTGAATTATGTGTCGCTCGCGCCCTCGCTTTCTAATTACCCGCAAGTGTGTCTAGAATGTGTGAATTCACTGAATAAAACCTAGTTTTTCAAGAAATTGACACTGCTCCTATGACATTGTTGCGATGTAAGTATTACAGGGAAAAATAATTCGCTGCTGTAAGAAGATGCTCGCAATTATTTTGTTAAAATAAATTAGTAAATAGAATAAATAAGAAGTTTCCTTACGCGCGAACATAAAATTTGCAACTTTGATTGATTTTATTAAAACCGGAAAAAAATTATTACTGATAAATCTTAATTTCTCCTAAAACTAATTGTATTAGGAATAAATCTTAAAAGAAAATTACTGTTTGAACATTTGGAAAGGTATTATTTTTAAAACCTAAACGTCGAGTATGAAAACAATTAGGCATTTTCAAAATATGCTACTCGAAAAAAGTACTTAATTTTTCAAAAAGGAAACACGTTTGTGCTGTTGTTTTGCACTTTAAAAGTGAAACAGAGGGCCTCGTGTATCCCGGAGAAGGAAGCCGTTGTAAGTTGGCTGGGAGAGCGCGCAGCGAATCATTTCTCTTGAGTGCGCGGAATCCACAGCTTCCGAGCGCACAGCGCCGCGCTCCGCGAGGCGCGCTCGCCGCCTCCCTCCCCCCCCCCCTCCGCGCCGCCGCCGCCGCCGCCGCCGCCGCCGCCCCGGGGGTTGGCGCCGTCGCACGTTGCGCGCCAGCCGAGCAGCGCGGATCCGCTTCCCCCCACGAAGCCGCCCCCGGCCGGGCGGCGGCGGCGCGGCGGCGAGGGCGCGGGCGACGCCGTGTGCCGGGCGGCGCGGAGGCGCGGCGGGGTTGCCGGGGCGCACGGGGCGGCCCCCCTTCGCCCGCCGGCCAATGAGTGGCGCCTCCCACCGCCCCACCCCACCACGCGTGGCGGCGGAGGGCGGCGGCGGCCGCGGGGGCGACGGCGGCGCGGTGGGCATCCGCGCGCGCCGTGCCCTAGGGAGCGGTGACGCTTCTTAGTGTAAAAACTCACGGCTGACTGCGCAGTCATTCACTTCATCAACGACGAAAAGCACGCCTGCGCGCGCCCGACCACATCGGCAGAAAATATCTTACATGTGTGTTGTAGTGCTGGTAGCAGCGGCGGTGCCCTTCGCAGGGCGAGGCTGCATCGCGGCCGGGAAGCCAGCGGGCCTTGGGCGAGGCTGCGACTGCGGGAAGCGGCGGCGGCGGCGGCGCCCGTGACAGCGCCGGGCGAGCGACGCGCAGCGGCGGGGGGCCACAAGGCCACACGGGGCGGTCCCCGCGCCAGCGAACGACCAGGCTCCTCGGCGTTCGGCCAGCCGCGCGCGCCCGACGCCCCACGCAGCCCGTGAAGCGACGCCACGTTGCGCGCGCAGAGGACGCAGGCGCTGAGGACGCCGCCCGAGGACAGCGGCCAGCGCCGCAGCGCCGCGCACGCAGCGGCCGCGCTAGCCGCGCTCACGCCGTCCTCCCCGGCCGGCCCGGCGCCCGCGCCCGCGCCGGAGACCGACCCGCCCGCAGCCCGCGCTTCGCCGCACCTGCACGGTGAGTGCTGCTCTGGGCCCCTTCCGAGGCCGCTGGATAGTGCACGTGACCATGTTCGAAACCTAGCCCGAAAATTTGCGCCGGTCCGGAAAAACGCTGTAAATGAGCGTTGCCTAAAAGGGTACAAAATGTGATTTTCGAAACCCCGTACCCAAGTTTGGAATTGTTATTGTTTGTGTTACCATGGTAAATTGATGTTCATCTATCGTTCAAGACACTTCGCGAAAAGGTACGAAATGTGACTCGGTTGATGGCGATGTAAGTTAAGAAATGGAATAGTTAGTTTGTTCTCTCCGTAACGTCCCACTGACAGGAACGTTTGAATGGAAGAATTTATGTACTATGTATTTTAAAGTAGACTGTCGCAAGAATTTTACGTGTCTAAAATGTCCCACTTGTCAGTAGAAATTCAGCAAATTTCATTAGTTTCGTATGGAATAAACGTACGGTCATTAACGTGTTTTAAAACTGTGTTTACACCTCCGAAGAATCGAATCCACAAAATAATTAATTTCCGTGTTTTAATGTCGAGAGCGGCGCGTCGGTGCGGCGGCGTCGCGACGCAGGGCGCCGCGCGGCCACGCGGCCGTTCGCACGCACGCACGCGTGGCACCGACCGCCGCCGCCCCCATCGCCACATGTGCCGGCGCGGCGCCTGACGTTGGCGCCGCTCAACGCTGCGTTTGTTTGCGCGCCTCTCTTTCTCGCTCGCCCTCCCGCGGAGCGCGCGCGTCCGCCGCCGCCGCCCCACGCGCCGCGCCGGAGCCGTCTAAGTGCCGCCCACGCGAGGAATCGATTCGCCGTTGCGGGCGTGTTGGGCATGTTGGTCGTTGCCAGCCTTGATATGAACCGTCGTGAAGCGGTTGGCAAGTCGATCTTTGCGTAGTTTCCTCCGTGGGGTGTTAAATTCTCGAAGACACATTGCCATTTACAAAGTTAATTATATAAAAATGTAGAGAACTTGTGTAAAAATACTAATAAAAAAGTTTGAACTCTGTTTATTGAGGGTTTTGGACGTTACCAGCCTCGATGTCTATCGTCAAAGTGGTTGGCAAGTACATCTTTGCGGAGTTTCCTTCGTGCGGAGTTAAATTCTCGAGGGCAAATGGCCATCGGCAAAGTTACTAATAGAAAAATGTGGAGAAATGTAGAGTACTTATGTAGAAATACTAATAAAAAGTTTGAACTCTGTATATTGAGGATTTTAGACGTTACTAGCCTTGATGTGATCTGTCAAAGTGGTTTGCAAGACGACCTTTTCGTAGTTTCCTCCGTGCAGAATTAATGTGTTCATGATTAATGACGAAAGACAAAGTTAATAATAGAAAAAGAAATGTTGAGCACTTGGGTTGAAATATTAATAGAAAGTTTAAACTCTGTAATGACCTCAGTAACGCAAGTGAAGAATCGATTCGTGTTTAGAAGTATGTTGGGGATTGATATCGTTACCAGTCTCATTGTGAACTGTCAAAGTGGTTGCGAAATCTATCTTTTCCTAGTGTCCTCCGTTGGGAATTAATTTCTCGGCAGTAAATGGCAAATACCAAAGTTTATAATTACAAAAAATAAATATAAGGCAGTTGTATAGAAATACTAAATAAATTTCGTTAATTCTGTAATATACTTGACAAATTTCTCTTGTGAACAGAATGGAAATTTTTGAATGCCATAGATGTAGTTTCCACTTGCGTTCTTGTGATATTTTTTTCGTCGCGTGGATTCAAAAAGATTCCAGTAATTTATCACCGTGCGTATAGCTGTATTCCTAGTTATATTACAGGGGCAAAAGAATAACAGAAAAAGCTACATGCATTTTCTAGTCTATTTCATGCGAAAGCATTGTTTTCTTCCAAGAAACTTTTGCCAAGAGCCGGCTTTAAACGTTATACATTTCGCGAAATTTGGAACAAGTTTGCAAAGTTTTCACAATTTTAATTATTGCACCTTTGACTCACGTTATAATATCGTAAATACAGACTAAGAATCCGTAAAAGCATTTAACTATGTCGCAATATCCATTCAAAAACTGAAGTTTTCTAGAGTAAGGTCAAGGTGTCGGTGAAAATACCTGGACCAGTTCTGTCAAATATAAAGTAATCTTAATTGCTCAAAATACCACCTACAACCTTATTGATATTTTTATTAAACTACAAAAGAACTAATAATTTACATTTTGTCAGATCTCCAGGAAAAGAATTGTTGAGAAATGGATAGAAAAAAATTGTCATGTCATTGAAACCCGCGAATGTCAAATATTTTATATAAACTTCTGAATAGACGATTAATCATGGTAGAAAATGGGTATATTAATTTACATTAAGTTTCTAAGTTTTGGAAAGATAATTCTAAGAGTCAGATCAGAATAATTACTACAGAACATATTAAAACTTTCATGCATAGTTCTGGGTTAGAGTGAATTGTAACGTGATTTATTAGTCTTTTATACCTGGAAAATTGCCCTACATATCATTTTCCACCATTTTTCTTTGTATTGGATAACATATCTTGACAAATTGCTATGAAAGTTAGTCTTTTGGAAATGAACAGAAAATAAATTTTTCATGTATTATATTTTATACTGCATTGTGCGAACAATAACGAAATGTATCTCTTTATATTGCACAACTTTTAATAATTTTATCGTGAGAATTAACATGCAGTACTTGTAAACGCTCTAATGCACGTTAGCGAGAGCCGTGAGTCCTGTTTCAAGATCTCGCGCCATACGCCCAAAGCTCCCCACTCGCCGAACATAATGCTTGAGCGACCAGTAGCTTCTGAAGTTATCTGGAGTGGAAAGCGCGACCCAGGGAGTGGCTATTGTGATTCTCAAGCAGTTGGTATATAGAGAGGCCGATAGATGACCGTCTTAACTATACAATGATGACGTGTTTGATAATTTGCATTGAGCCTGTAGATCAAATTAATCATTTTGCTACAAATATGTATTTCTTTCTTTTCTTCTTTTGTTTAAAAAATGTTTGAAATTTTTAAATTCATTAATATTTTAAATTAATTCCTCGAGAATGTACCAAATTCGAAGATACCATCTCAGATAGTCCAGTTTTCAATAAATGCAAATCGTCGGTCGACCAGAATACAAGCATTTCAAACACAACTCAAATTGAGAACTGATTGAACGCTAAATGTAAGTTGTGTGAATATATGAGATTAGAACGCGAGTTATTGAATTCGTACCATATCCCTGAGATCGAATTACCGTGTCTCTTGGAGATCTCGTTTATAAATTATAAATTTCAAGTCAAAAACGAGATCTCAAGAGTTTATATCCATTCCCCCGAATTATTGCAGCCTAGAATAAAGTTTCCCAATCTAATTCCCAGTTTTTAGCCCCGAAAGGCGCAATCCCTTAGAGCTTCTATACATCAGAACCAAATGCTTTGTCTGTAGTTTTTGAAAGGCCTTTTGAAAGTAAAAGTAATTTTTGTGGGTGAACGCAGCGGATCTATTTTCGCAGAAACTTGCCTCGACAGGTCCAATTTCCAGAGAGCTTCTGTGCATTAGAACGACAACCTTTGAGGGTGCGAATAGTCTAAACGCGCCTTGCGACTAAAAATGTTTTTTCAGACAGTCATTAGTAAACGCGATTATTTTAGGACGTGCATGACGTGCTAAAAGTGCAATTTTTAGCAGTAGTGTTAAAAATGAGACGATGCCAAAGTGTTCACATACATCTGTAAATGCAACAGAAAAAAAACTTCGTCTGTCCGCAAGCGCTATTGCTGAAGATAATGTGTAATTAAGTGAATTGTATATTTGAATTAAAATAAAATAAAGTCAGTAAGGCTATTTAAAATATGGTGTATGACGTGATAAAATTGATATTATTTTATTCGTAGGATTGCGTGACTCGGCCTATCGCCTTGGTGTTGCAACATTTCTTACTCAAAAAAAAAATGCCACATTTACCACTCTTATCATAAATAGCTATTTGAGGTGAATTTAGTGTTCCGCGTTCCGTTTCCGTAGCTTCTTGTCTCGAGAAGGCGAATACTCCAGAGACCGACTGGACAATAGAACCACATAACTAGTCCATGGGATATCCACCCGACTGCATCCCGCGCTCAGGTTTACTTCATCCCCGCTGCACAGCTAGTACCCGTTCACTTTCCGTTACCTTCGAAGGAACAGACCCGATTCCATCCCATTTTGTTCGTTCGCTATTTCAGTAGAAGTAAACATATTTGTTAAGTTTGCATGAATAAATAGCGCAAATACTCGTAATGTTCTCGCACCACACCTCGCTCACATGCGGACATTGCAGAATTTTGGGAATTGTGTGTTTGTCAGCGAGACAAGTTGTTTCAAGTTTTGTTTTCTCAAACATTTAAGTGTGGTTTTCAACATTGGCACTGCAGTAAAAAACACAAGTGGATTAATTAGAATCGATGAATTTAATACTAAGAAGACCAGGGTAGAAGTAGATACAGTAGGAGGAAAATGGAACGGAATGCAATCGGGATATGCCTCTTTTGGGGAGGCAGGTAAACGACTTTTGAAAAGTCGACCGCGAGATGTAGTTGGTGCACGCCCCGCGCGGCACGCCTAGCACTTTCTCTCCTTTCCAAGCAAGCCTTTTAACTATCGACCACTGTAGTAATCTTGAGAATATGTAACGTGGTAATATTTAAAACGTAAAACAGAACTCAATAAAAATCAAACCCTAGAATTAATAAATTTTCAAAATACTACAAGATGATGAAGGAGAAATCACTGGACACATAGCTCACAACTCACATAGTAAACTCACAAAACATACATGGCATCGTTGAAGCGTTGCATCTTTTTCCGCCCTCTTTGTTGACACCTTCAGAGTGTGTGTGTTCTCTGCTCAACTTTTCATTCATATATTTGACGAAATATTTGTTCAAACAGTAAATGGCATACCATGTTCATGGGAGTGCATTATGAAAAGAAAGTATTAACACTCACTAAGGAAATTGAAACCGTACCTTACGTATATCGTACAACGAACGAAAAAACACACTGAATAATAATAATAATTTATTCCCAGTTGATCTAATGAGAAACTCCACCCTTTATTCCGTTTCTGATCTTGCAACATTTTGTTTCCGCCGGTTGCATGTCGATTCCCTACCCGCGTCTTGAGGGTCGGGTTAGAGAGGTTTCCGCGTCGGCGGTCACTGCGTGGCCCGGGCGCGGCGTGGCGTGGGCGCGGCGCGGCGTCGTTGCGGGCGCCCCGCGGGGCGACGCCGGTCGGCGCGGGCTGCGTTACGCGCGTCGGGTTAGGCCTAGCGGGCGGTCTGTCGCAACGCGTCGGTGCCGCGCCGCGCCGCGCCGCCGCGCGGAAAATCCGCGACCGCTCCGCGACAAAGCCGCGCTCGCCGGCCCCATGAAACGCGCGTTAGCGACAGCTGATAGCTCCGCCGCTGCACTCGCGGGTATTAGGGCCCGTGACTTGCGACTTCCCGGCGCGTGGGCCGCGGCGCGCAACCAACGCACGGAGAACTCCGCCGCGCCGGCGAGGAAGCCCGGTTCTCGGAAAGAGGCGGGAATCTTGCTAGTTTGCGTGAGCGATGTGACATCGATAACAAAACGTCGATGTTGGCAAAAATCGATGTTAAAAATTAAAACTTTGAAGTTAAAAATCGATTGAAAACCATCGATGTTTTTCAACATCGATGTTTTTAGAGTGGCTTAGTAATCTCTAACATTAAATTCATGTAATATAATTCGACAGTGTTCATGTTAATAAATATGTTGAATAAGGGTACGAGAAGTGGCAGATCCTACGCCCATTGCGTATTTCTAAACAATGTGTCTCAATGTGCGAAATAAATATGAAGAAAGAGGAAATACAAGGACATGGAGGTCATCTCGGGAGAGAGAGTTTGATCGCTGAAAGTAGTACCAAAAAGTGTTATTTTGATTTGAAACTGTGTTACCATCAGTTGTATTTCATATTTTACTTCTACAGTATTGTGATACTGAGAAATTTTCATTCAGAAGCAGTACATCGGAAAAGAAAAAAACATCGATTACAAAACATCGATGTTAAAATAAAATCGACGACAATTAATCAATGTTTAAAACATAATGTTCCGGAAACATCCACATGGATGTAGCATCCCTACTTTGCGTTGGGTCGAAGGATACTGATGGCTTTTCTTCAGCGTTCTCTTTGTGCTGGCATTTAGAAGCGAGAAGCAAGCAGTGAAGATGACGTTAAATAATACTGGTTTACAGAAATAACTGCAGAATAGAGTGGGTCTTTGCCATTCCCGTCAATTTTAAGAATTTTTTTTTACTCCTGTCAGAATTTTTATCAGACTTTTTGAAGGATTGATCTGATTAGAAGATATTTAATATTAGAGCTCACGAATGTACTTATCACGGCGATTTTTAATGTCACTAGAATCCACCAGGAGTGCCACAATTCTATTTCTATTGTTGTTTTTAAGGAGGTTCGAAAGTAATTGCAATCGCATATTTATTTCTAAATTTCCTAATATGTGACAGATTGAAAAGAAATACACGAAAACAGTAATTCCATGACGCCAGTCCATCAAATATCACTCTACAAAATTACTTTTTAGTAGTAAAGGTTTCTTGTTTCAAATACGATCATAGAAAATAATAGAAGTGCAGTATTTACATATTAATTTGTGACATGATAGTAATTTGAGGAATTTCTATTGAACACTTTACTCTGACGTCGTCAACCATGACCCAACGCCACCCAAAATTATAAATGAATATTCTTGATCCACTAGAAGATCGCCACGGCGATAAGTTTTTAGAGTTCTGCACTTAAAATTCCATTAATAAAGTTCTTATCTTTTTGAAATTTCTTAATTTTTTTTATTTGAAGTATCTTGCTGCGACTATATTGCCATGGCACAGAGAAAATTCTTATCTATTACCTTCATTTGTTTGTAACGTTCAGTCCGATTCACGATTGTTCGGAAAGCAACCGATACTTTTATTTTTAATGTATTATCAGTTCAAAATATTCTCACTTTTTTGGCCCTATGTATACTAGAGCAAGTTGTCAGGAAAGTGAGTTTGACATCAGCACAGAAAACTGAAAGCGAGGAACCATGAGGCTACGTCGCTGAAAATTACCAACTCTTGTTGAAGAAATATTCTCTTGATTATTTTCCGCATGTAGCAAAAACGAGAAGAAGAAATTTCTTCGAGAATGTTCTTGTGAATGATCTCGAAAATGAACTTGTGGAGATTATATTCTTTGAAAATAGTTTTATAACGATTTCTGATTTTTTTAAATAACTTGTGTAACTAAAATGTTAAACTATTGTTTCAGAAGTGAAATTAGCATTAACGTTGGTCGTCGCTAACCACGAATTAATTTCTGTTATATCTGCAATTTACAATGCAATTTTTCGAAAAACCTCTATAAATTGGTTAAGCCCTGAAGAGCGACTTATTAGTAGATCATATACATTATTTAGATTACGAAAGTAAGAAAATTTGGAGAAAAACGTATTTGCTCAAACTTTCTTTTAATGGATTGCAGTCCTTTCAGGTTCTTTCGAAAATTTTGTTGAGTTATACAAATCGCAAATTTTACAGAAAACTGACTTCGTTAGCAATTTAATCGGAAGCATGCACTGTTCGTCAAATAATTGTCGACTAAATCTCTGAATTGTCTAAAGATTCCAATGCGATTGGAAGAAAGCTTCAATCCAAAAAATTCCAAATATTTTAATTACCTGGACCTTTGGTAAATATCCGCACTTTCCATTTTAATCTCGGAAGACGCGGCTGCGTGTGGCGTCGCGTCCCCGGCTGCGTTGCGCTGCCGCTGGTTCGCGTACGCCCAGCTTGGCGCGAGCGCCTCGTGCAAACAGCCGACGATCAGCAATTCAAGCGAAGTTTCGCCCGCTTTTAGCCATTACGCCGTCAATTTCCCCTTCATTGTGCTGCACTCTCGTGTTTTTGACGTTTAAAAGTGCCCGGCTTCGTTTTTTTATGAATTTCTCCCAACGATACGAATTGTGCTTCCAATAAATAACAGACACATTTGTTTTTAAAATCCGTTGTTGGTTTAGAGCATTTCACGCTGTTGAAATTCACAAAGTAACTCAAGCTGGGATTATTGTGATCGACGTACGCAAAATGCTGCGACTGGAAAATTGTATCTAGAAGATAATTAAGTGGTAGAATTTCTCCTGACTTTCAGCAAAATGTAGAAGCTATATATTAATTACATGCATTAATTCTTAGGAGATAAATTTTTTTTTAATAAGTCTAATTTGTTTGGAGGATTGAAAACAGTAAGAAATAATTTACTTCGGTAGAATCGTCTTTGGATTTGCTCAATCTTTTAATGAAGTGTTGAGAATTTGTGACAATTTGCTTTCGAGTAATTCTGCTAAAAATGTTTACAAACATTTAAGTTATGTTTCGAAAATTGAAAATATTACATGAATTTTTGGGATGATTTACAAAACTTCGTGTGACTTTCACATGCCAAAAAAGCATTTTGTTTCTTCCTTTGTCTGCAGAGAATTAGAGCAACGATAACAAAAAGCATTTAGCATCAAGGAGAGATTAGTGTAAAGAAATGTAACGTCAACCGGAGTGAAAGTGTTTAGGTAGCGGCATTAACAGACTAACCGGAATTTTCGTGCTAAAAATAGAAATACGTGGTTTATGCTACTCGTATTCTGCGACAGTTGCGAAACAGTCGAGTCCTGACCCAGCCTATTGAGTTCCTCTCCCAAACTTCTCGGATCCGCCCAACGCCGTCCCTCCTCGCCCGGCCTCTTCCCACTCTCCCTGCTCTCTTCCACTCGTCTTCTCTCGCCCCGCTCCTCTCCGCTCCGCCCAGCTCCTCTCCGCCCCGCCCCTCTCCGCTGCGCTCCGCCCCATCCGCTCCTCTCCGCTCCGCCC
>BOPP01000047.1:7075452-7086471 GCA_017312745.1 Gryllus bimaculatus | reverse complement strand
AGACCACCACAACCACCACCACCACAACCACCACAGACCACCACCACCACAACCACCCACCACCCATCCACCACACCACCACAACCACCACCACCACAACCACCACCACCACAACACCACCACCACAACCACCACCCCACAATCAAACGCACACAACCAGCAACCACCCCACCACCACAACCACCCCACCACAACCACCACCACCACAACACCACCACCACAACCACCACAGCCAGCACCACACACCACCACCACAACCACCACCACCTCCACCCACCACACTACCGACTACCACCATCCCCATCCCTGTCGCCTCAAACCTCTGCCTGCCTCACTCACCATTGCCGTCCAGCACCCTCGCAGCAGTGATCCTCTGCGGTTCGCCGCCACCTTCTCTTCTCCACACCATTCCCCCCCCCCCGCGCCGTCCTATGGCCTGCCAGCGCGCCCCCACCCCGAGGGCGCGCCTTCTTATGCCGCTGCGCGTTCGCAGAACGGCGGCGGCGGCGAACGGCACGGCGGCGGGTAACAAGGCAATCGCGCGGCGGAGTGGGGGCGGGGGGCGCGGGCGGCGGGCACCGGCAGGCGAAGGCCACGAGGGCCCAAGATTGGGTGGCGACGGCGGCGCGGGCGCCGCGAGGCCGGCCGGGGGCCCCCCCGTGGCGGGCGACATGGCACCTGCAGCTTTTCGCTTTTGTGGTAAGCCTGAGCACAAGGCGAGCGCCCCCGTCGCGCGACCCCTGCACCCCTGCCTCTGGGGCTGGTACGCTTGCCCCCGGCCCCCCGCGGACTGTTGCCTCGGCCGCCGCCTCTTTGCATTGCTTCGGCCAAGCGTCTCTCTTCGCCACGCTACACCCAGTCCCACCAGTTCTACGCTGGTGAAGAAATGCCGAGAGGGAGGCAGGTGTTGACGGTGGTCAAATTTGTCTCAAAAGTGCGTCTTTAGAAGGACGTAAGGTGATTATTGGAGGCTTATTTAATTATCGTGCTTCATACGTCAAGATAAATTGATTTAGTCAAGTGTATTATGTTGATATCAAATGCTGTTACGGGATTTCGACTACTACTAATTCTATTCCAAAACACCACATGAAATATTTGAGCGAGGTAAATTATATTTCTATATAGTTAAAATTCAGTATTCCGAAGTGATGAAGGTTGTGGGCTGTTCTGATTCGGAAATGTCAGATGTATCACAAACAAAAGTACCGTACGTGTACTAATACTTCCATAGAATTACCATTACGTAGAATGCAACGTAGCGTGCATGTGAGAAAATTGACAACGTGGCTTAGTGATCGCATCTTACATCTCATCATCAAGCAGATTTCAGTCCTTCAGGCAAAAAAGAATTACATATTTTGAAAGTTCCTCGAAATGAAAACCTTTTTTCAATAATTATTTGTTTCAGTTCTCACGGTAATGTAAAATCCGTTGTTGTTTTTATTTTTCACTAAATTAACAATTTATTTATTTATTTATTTTCCCTCCATCACGGATTTTGTTCGGATTATCCAGAAACTTCCATTTTGCGGGGTTCGGATTAGCGGGCTCTTCCTGTATTTGCCGTTTCGTTGACGGCAGTCGACGCCACCCGCTCCTTGCGCGGCCCCTGAGCTCTCGAGCGCTTGGGTCTCTTGCAGTGGGCGACGTGCAGGAGGGCGAAGGTGCGTGATGGGGCGCTTGTCTTCGCGGCAGGGCAGTGAGTGCGTGCGCCGTCACTGCGCCCCGTCTCTCCCACCAACACTTATTTCCCCCTCACTCTTGGACCGCAACCGGGTTGGGTGGGCTCAGGAATCAAACTGCTGTTCACGCGATAGCCTCTGAAACGAGGTTCTAGGTTTGAGTCCCGACTATGGCAGGATTTTCGACACGCTACGCTCCGCGCGCGATCTTTCCTTCCTCTTCCATATTTACAGTCCAGATTTAGATAATAACAATAATTTCGGTGGATAGGAAATGTGAAATTATTCGAAATTTGGCATGTTTCGCATCAAGATGATACGTGTATGCCCGCCTTCAGGGATAGCAACATAGGTCGCAATTGTTTTCATAATCTGACACGTTCGATTTAAGAAGACGGACGAAATGAACAACCAAATAGAAAACGGACGTCTGGGACGAGCGACTCCCGATCGCCGGCTCCTTTGCCTTCCGCTAATTACCGGGCGCGGTGGCAGGTCGCCGCTCCGCGCGGCGGGTGGAGGGGGGAGAGGGAGGGGCGGCGAGTGGAAGAGCCAAATCGAGACGGCGGTGGGGGCGGGCGGGGGCGGGGCGAGCCGATTGAAAGGCGAGTGTTGACAGCGAAGCGCAATCAGAGGAGGCAGCTCGCGTTGCGCGACTTCCCGCGAGGAGGAAGATAAACGAGCGGCGGTGGAACGGCGATGGTTGGCGAGGCAACAACGGATAATGATCGTGAAAGTGTATAATCTAGGGTAATACTAATCCCAAGAGACGGCCGAAGGAGGCGTTATTTGTTCGTCCTTGATTTATGCGAATTTATTTTAATTACTCACCAGCCAGAGGAGTTTGTGTTTCTGCAATATTTGTAGTTTTCATCAATGTGCCATGTAGTTAAGGTTTATTTCTTGTTGAATGTAAACGATATCTGCCACTCATATTACCGAATTGTAACACGAGACTCTTTCCGCATTAATCACTTAAATGAAGCAAATACTCAGTAAACAGACATTTAATATTTGTACAAGTACTTGCGTAGATGATGTAGACAACCAAACCTAATTTAAAATTCAATCAGGTATTAACTTAATCTGTATTTTTATTTTCTCGAACTCACTGAAATGAATCTCCAGGGGAAATGGTGTCCGTCCCGCTAGATTGCTGACAGCGCAGGCGCCATTGTAGCGGGCATCAAGCACGAATGACTTGCCCTTGCAGATCCACAAGCCCGGCGCTTGCGTTGAAGCTCCTCCAAACGATTCCGTTTCCGGCGCGAGAGAACTCCGCGGCGATTGGCGCGGCGCGGGTGGGAAGGTACCAAAAGCAGCCGCTTCCGAGCGCCACGGGCCAATGAAGCGCTGCCCCCGGGTTACTTCCCAAAGAGCCTCTCGACCCCGACACCCGCCCCTGCCCCACCCCCACTCAGCCCCCGGCTCTGCACAGATGCAATTCACGTCCCCGCCCCACTTAGTCCCGCCCCCCCTCAGTCCCCGCCCCCAACTCAGTTCTCGCCCCACTCATGTTCTCGCCCCACTCAGTCCTCGCCCCAGCTCAGTCCCCGCCCCCACTCAGTCCCCGCCCCCACTCAGTCCCGCCCCCACTCAGTCCCCGCCCCCACTCAGTCCCCGCCCCCACTCAGTCCCCGCCCCCCACTCAGTCCCCGCCCCCCTCAGTCCCGCCACCCCACTCATCCCGCCCCCACTCAGTCCCCGCCCCCCACTCAGTCCCGCCCCCCACTCAGTCCCCGCCCCCCACTCAGTCCCCCCCCCCCACTCAGTTCCGCCCCCCACTCAGTTTCCGCCCCCCACTCAGTCCCCGCCCCACTCAGTCCCCCGCCCACGCAGTGCTCAGTCCGCCCCCCACTCAGTCCCCGCCCCCCACTCAGTCCCCGCCCCCCACTCAGTCCCCCCCCCACTCAGTCCCCGCCCCCATCACGTCAGTCCCGCCCCCCACTCAGTCCCCGCCCCCACTCAGTTTCCCGCCCCTCATCAATCCCAGCCTCGACTCAGTCCCCCCCCCTGTTCAATCCCCGCCTCCCGGCTCTGCGCAGTCTTAGCTCGGATGCAATCCCCGTCTTAGTCCCCGCGCAGTCCTCGCCCTACTCAGTTCCTGCCCCACTCACGTCCCGCCCCCCACTCAGTTCCCACCTACAACCAGTCCCCGCCCCTGCATCCGCGCTGTACCCGGCTCGCCGTCCCCGTTCACGCCCCCTATAGACCCCGCTCCAGCCGTCAGTCCATGCCATCGCTCCACTTTCTGCGTATTACTCCCGACATTTACAGACCCCGTTTATCTCAGCCCCCGCTTGTTCCCGTCCCCCACACCTGCTTTACCTCTGCCCGTCTCCCGACCGCCTCTCAGCCAGCTCAATCCGCGCCCCACGTAGATCATGCCGTTTTCCCGCTCTAGCACTTCGCTCCCCACGCGCTTCACGCCCCACTCACCGCCACAACTCTCACACGCCCTGCCCCCTCCTCCGCCTGATCCCCCACCTCAACCACGGCCTCATCCTCACCTCCGCCCCCGCCTCAGCCCTAGACACCCTCCCGCCCCGCCCTCTTCCGCCTCCCTGCTTCCTTTCCCCACCCCCACCCCGCCCCCGCCCAGCTGTCTCCCCTGGGACGCTTCGGCCGCACTCGGAAGCAAGGGCGGGCCGGAAGCGCTGGAGCAGGCGCGGGCGATTACGAGCGTGGCTTTGTGGCCGCTGCCCTCCCCTGCGGGGTCGCATTGACAAGGCAAGGGGCACCATTCCGATCGCTTCACATTTGAGCCAGATCAATGGCCACTCATTCGGCACTTCTCGTCTGGGTCGGTCATCGCGTCTCGCGCAAAGCAGAGAACCCCGCCCAACATCCGGTCTAATTTGTTAGCAATAATGTGAAAGTTGTGTGCACTCTCATTGTTTTAAAAGCTGCTAAACCTACAGAGAGTAGACAAGTTTTCTTTCCTTTCAAAAATTGCTGATTTTAGCTACTATGCCCTGTAGTTTTCGTACTTGTTGTGAAACCAAGCTTTAATCAAACAAAATTTTGTAGAGCTCTGAAATTCTTTCATGTATTCATAGGCCATTAAACTTTACACTTCCTAATTTTTAAGAACACATTTTAAAACAGAGGGTTATATAGTTTTGATGTATTTCCGCTCTTATAAATATCGGAAAATTTGCAAAATTCGGTTTGTTGTTTCATTTCCCAATGGTTTAAGGACAGACAGTCGAGTATAAATTAGTTATAAAAATGCATACATTCATTCACGTAATGATTTCTCATTCCTTGGATACAAACTGCACATCCCCAAAATACAGACGCACTTACGATATTGAATAGTGCGTCGTTGCATATAGCAGTCCTGTGTACACGGAAGACGAGCGAGGACAAATTTCGAAATCACCGAGGGACATACGTTACGACGCGGGGGCCTAGGCCCGCGAGCCCGCCGGGATGCTGCCGATATTAAATTAACTGTCCGCGCTGCGGCGCCCGCGGCGGATTAAGCTAACGCGATTTGGAGCCGCTGGCAAAGACACATGCGGCGCCCGCCGGAACAATCTTGTCGCGGGCTCTCGTTCGATAAACGAATACAAACGATATGGAGATTATTTCCATCGGAAACGTCACGCTCCATCGCGGCCGCCCGCCCAAAGAACGCGCAATTCGGAGGAGGAGCGCGCCGGGGCGTAATCGCGTCACACACTCGACGTGGGCGGGGGGCGGAGACGGGGCCGAGCGAAGCAAGTGGCCGCTGATCGAACGGGCGGCGCCGTGGCGTCCGCCTGGCGGATTACGCCGCACCCCTCCTACCCCGTCTCTGTCTCCCGTTCTTTCCACGCGCTGTCACCACAGGGCGGTTTTCCCAACACGATTACCACCTTCCCCCGGCGCCCCCCACCCCCGCGTAACAACGTAACTTCCAAGCCCCTGGCCGCCGATGGAGCGCGTGGATTAAAAAGAATCTTGGGAGTGCGGAGTTCCCGAGCGGGTGGGGGTAGGGGCTGCGGCATTCAGGCGGGGTGTCCGTGCGGAGAAATACAATCCATATTTCAATCTCCCCGCGTAGCACAATCGCGTTTCACACTGGGGTGCGAGTATCTTTTACTTCCACCCCCGCCCCCTCCAATCTGGCGCGATCTGCGCGCGCGCCGCACCTGCCCGCGGAGGGTGCGAGGGGCGGGGTGGGGGAGGAGGGCCGGCTAAGAATAGCCTGCGGCCGAGGTGGCGGCGGCGGCAGCGCCGACTGCGGTCGAGAGCTGTTTTGTGCGCGCGCGAGCGGGGAGGGATTTTGTCGCCGTGAGAGTGGCGCACCTGGTCGTCTCTTCCGCAGCTCGGGGTGACGCATTGGTCGCCCTCGTGTTGGGGACGAGGCGGCTCTGGGGACTTTTCTTGGGGGGTGTTCGCGGAGGCTCTTGAAATGGCGTCAAACTTGTTATGTGTCTTTTGTTCGTCGTGGCAGGATTGTTGCTGATAAGAGTCGTAGCTGAAAGTTATTAACTATGTGTATAAATTGTCCGTGCTCTCAATATGTAAACAATAAGTAAATATTATTTATAAATTACACAAAACTGGGTGGATTCATACGAATGTTTTGAATTTCTTTTATATCGATGTAGACTTGCACAAAAATGTACTAGCCTCTTATTTCTCAAACATTTTGGAAACATTGAGAACATTTTATGATGCTTTTTTCATGATATTAAATCGATGCTTACAAAGATTCCAGGTTCAATGATAAGCAAATACTTTAATGATATGATATCCATAAAGCGTGTATGCAAAATTAATTTTGGGTACTGCTTTTAGCGGTTTATTAAATATGTGTCGGTAAAAAATAGTTCAACTCCTAGTTTCGTATTCGTTCCTCGGAAGAGTTCTGTATTTACCACTCCCAGTGGAGGTGACGTGTTGGCGAAAACACTGCAGAGGTTAAGTGCCACTTTGCTAGTCGACTCTCTCACAGCCACGCGACAATCCCATCCGCATCTCGAGCACCTGGTCGTGATAGCGCGCTGTAGAATGCTTTTTACCTTCAGGCTAATCGCCTCGTGCGAAAGTGGAGACACAGTTCTACTCTTCGTGTCAGCTGCTTCCACGTTTGGCCACTCCCCTAATGCACGCCGGAGCTCTTAAACACTTTCCCGGCAATCCGCATGCATCCTCTAGGACTTTTCGCAATTGTCCCCTAGAAACGCTTAGCACATTTAAATGCTTTGCTTCCCGAGCGAAGATGTGAGTAAACTGTGGTGTTCGCATTGAAAAAACGGACTCCTTAGCATTGTGCGAATAACAGTAAATTTCTGTACTGGTTTACCATATCTTATTCTCATGTAAAATTAACACGAGAAGCTTTGGAGATTAATAATTGGAATGGAATCCACCAGGACTAGCATTTTGATTTTTTCCAAGTTACGACGAATGTTCGAAGCTCGAAGAGTGATTCACGAATATGAGAATTTTTTATCTTATTCAAAAATGTAAATATCATTATTACTACGAGTACATGGCAGCAGGTGATGCACAAGCATCCTAAGGAAAACTCCTTCAATCATTCCGAGTATAAATTTGATGCGCTTTTAGCGATACTCCATTGCGAGCGAACTGCGAGCCGAAGGAGCGTCTCAAGGGCAAAACCCTCTTTGCGGCCGGAGCAAGGCCTGGGGCGGGCGAGGCGGCGCGAACGGCGAGAGCGAGAAGGCGAAAAAGCGGACTCGTGGCTGCGGCGGCCGCCCTCGCTCGGGCGCCCACCCGCGTGTGCTTTACGCAGCCGCAACCGCCTCCACCAGCGCCCCCGCCCGCGCCAGCCACCCCCGCAGCGCCCGCCCATCCCTGCCTCACCCCGCGCCGGCGCCGCCCACCGCCCCGCCATCTCGCCCCACCCCACCCCGCCCCGCCCCCCCCACCACCCGCCGGCGTCTCCGCTCCTGCTGTTGATGTTCTGTCGCCACTGGTGCACCGCCGCCGCCGCCGCCGCCTGTGTTACTGATGTAAAATTATTTTCCATTTTCAACGCGGGGAATTGGATTTAATCTGTGTCCCGTTTCACGCTCCGCGGAGCGGAAGCTTTTGCAGATTAACGCAGAATTACAAAAAGCCGACAAGCACACACAGTCACAGGCAGCACGGCGGCGGCGGCGGAGGCAGGGTTCCCCTTGCGACACGCTCTCTGTCGTGCGCTCTCTGTTGGGCGTCGGCGCCCCGCCCACCCCCCCACCCCCACCCCGCCTCCACCCCGCCCGGCGGCGGTGGCGCGCTCCCCCGTCGCGCACGTCCAGCGCCACCTCGAGGCCCACCCCCGCCCCGCCCCCCCCGCCCCCCACTCTCCGACGGCGGCGGCGGCGGCGACTGCGGTGGCCCCGCGCGGTCGCCGTATTTATACGGCGCTGCCACGCTTTGGTTCTGGCGCGAGACTCCGGCGCTTCAAGGGCCGCCGCGCTTCCAAATGCAGGTGAAGGGTTTTCCGATTTTCGTGGCGCCCGGCGCAACGTGCGCGTCCGTTGCGACGTTTGTGGCCACACACTTCGCGACGCGTAATTTTTTTTTTACTGACGATGGGTGCAAAAATTCAAAACTATTCCATTCCAACAGTTATATAAAAATGAATTTTCCACAAAACATTGACTTGCTAATGATACTTCAACGTTGTCGGCGAACTCTGTAGCAATGTTTGTAATGTGCGCGTTTCTTTTGTATAATGCTTCTCTTACTGTGGATCAAACTTTTGAAGTTCAAATTTTTTTTTCAATTTTTAGATAGAAGATAAAATTTTATTTTCCGAAGGGAATATGAAAAAGTTCATGTTTTTCCATCAATCACTGTAATTGAAGAAAGTGCGATGCTTTCACTCCTCAGACATCTTTGGTCTCCTGTTGTGATGTCGGGTTCCCGTATCTCGTCCATTTTATTTACCACTATTGGCAAACAATTTCATCACAGATCATAGTCTGAATTTTAGTCCTTTAATCATGGTAGAGACTTGTCCGTTTGGAGTGATGGGAAAAAAAATTTGAACCACACTACTCAAACGCCACGATCCTCATGTTTCGGTCTTTCAGACACCATTTCATGACACTTGGTTCCAAAGAATTACAAAAATATAAATCTGCGTGAATTTTAGAGCTTCAACCGCCATGTGAAACTTATCAAAATTCACATTTATCCTCAATTCAAATGCTCACTACCTCCATGAAGGTATATCAATTTAATGCTCGAATATAGGTGTACTGAACATACGTACGAGGGAGTTTTAATAATAACCGAATGATAAGAGTGCGAATTATTTGTGTTAGTGAAGCGCAATGCGGAAAAAACGATAATGCCTGCGTGTTGACGAGATACGACGCAGAGTCCAAACTGCGTGTCGTGCCACCTAATTAAAATATAAACGCGAAGTTACTCCCAATTGTCTCTGGAAGAGTAGATTTTACGCTACATTTGGACATTACACATATGCAACGGTTGCATACATTTGCGCAAAAGGCTGTATCTAGTGTATGGAAGTTGTACGATGAAAGTGTCTCGATAGGCTGAAAGAGCAAAAGAACATTTTAATGGCAACGTGATTTGAAAGTACCTAGCGATAGCGAATTATTAATTACGAGTGTCTACTTGCAGGACAGCGTTTGTTACATTATCATGATGATACTAAGTACGTTTATGACTAAGAATAATTAGTTGAAAGTAATTTTATAATATTATTTACTTATTAAAAATGAACTCTTCCATTGCATTGCCGTGCGTCAGTTCAAAAAAGAATATGTGAAATTTCCGGCATTTAAAACGATTTCATATATGTATTGTGAATAGCTGGTAATATAAAGTATATGTGAAATCCATAAATCAAATAGTACAGTTCCCAAGATACGAATGTGAAATTTTACATAACTAATATCGCAGATAAAGAACAGAACTACTAGATTAAATAAATATAGAAGATTGTAATAATAGTAATAATAATATAATTATAATAATATAAGAATAATTATAATAACAATAATAAAATTAGTAATAAAGTGAAAGTTAAGTAATTTCAATTCGTACTGCATTTGCCACATCTTTCACATTTCCCCCTAATTCATCCTCTTCTTTTTCAGCCTATTTTTCTTTTTCCTTCTGTTATGTTCTCCTGTTCCTGCTCGTTTTCCTTTTGTTTACTCTTATTCTTCCTGCTTTTCTATTACTTCCATCTTATACATTTCGTTAACTTCACTTCCGCCTCCTTATCCCCAGCTCTTGCCAGCATCCTTGCACTCAAGACAAGCCCTCGTCTCCTCTCCAAAACACAGCATCCCCCGTCCCTTCCCAATCACGCTAGAGTCACTACATGCACAGTGTAGCGCAACAGCCACCATTTAATATCCTCTCGCCGATATACGACCCGTCAGGGAGCATTCAGAAGTTAAAGAAAAATTGTAACCAAGTACATGCTTTGGATAGATCGTTGGTTCCCATAACTCGTGATATGGATTTATTAGTTTATTCTTGGTCAGGTTTACTTGGGGAAGGGTTTCTGGCTAACCTTATAAGGTTAATAATAATATAATGTAAATATACTATACTATAGTATACTTACAATTTACACTTCATTCTATTCTTTTATCTAATACACAATCCTATACGCGTACATACGACTATTTGCATTTCTTAATAGTCGAAAAAATCAAAAGCACTAACACAAGACCTACATACTAAGTTAACTGCTTTTTTTTGATAGACCCTTCAAACACTTCTAATGATCTGGTCTTTAAGGTCTGCCAGTCTCCCTGTCTGCCTTTTGTGACTCTCACCGAGTCTCACTGACTCTCGCCCATGCACACGTAACCTGTTTTCCGTGCAAACGCACTGATTTTAATGTTTGTTATTCTCCGCGACTCGCCATCGGAGGGCATACGCACTGTTGTTCCTTCACAAACACTGTGGGTGGCGTCTCTTTGGTCGGAGGTTCACCCCGTGGTGAGCTCTTGTTCACGGCGCCAGAGTGCTGCGGGGGGGGGGTCCGACCTCGTGGGGGCGCAGGCCCCAATATTCGACGTACCAGTTCTTTCGCCAACGTGATCGTACCCACCACACTTGGAAACACGTCTGACAGATGGATATAAAACGGCGAATAGGCGCCGTCAAGGAATGGACTTCTTTGTACCTAGGACTGAAACCGCAATGAGGGCCGAGCCCGCTCTTCACGGTGTGGCGACGTCTCGCGGCGCCCCGCGCCCCCCGCCTCTCGCAGGTGCGAGCGCAGCCCTGCTATCGATTCTCGCCCCACAATCGAGGGCGCGCCGCCACGCCGCGACGTCGCTCCCGGGAATTTTGATGCCCGCGCCTCGTCGCGCCACAGATACTCTTCGTGGGG
>BOPP01000047.1:7050212-7064889 GCA_017312745.1 Gryllus bimaculatus | reverse complement strand
CTGAGAATACGTATATTCGGGAGCTTATATACTACATCCGGAAGCCGCTTTTGACCATCGCGCAATTCCCACGTTTACCTCATTGCGACCTCTGGCGATCGTACCCGAGATGACGCGAGTGTCTGCGCCAACGGAAGAGCTTTCGCCGCCTCTGAGCTTCGAGTTGCGGCTCTCAATAGCGCTGTTTCGGGGCGGTCCGCAGATTCCTGAGGCCCTTTTTTCGTTGGCGTATCGGTCCAGAAAAAACTTCCCTCTATATCGAACGGCGGAGGCTAGAGCCTCAAGAGAACAAACAAACGCGCGCATATATAGACACCGCGAAGCAGCAAAAGACAAAAATATGCAAATGCAAACGCAACAAACTCGAAACCGTCCTCGGGGCAAGAGCGGGAGTGGAGGAAAGCTGAAGGGGTATCCGCTTGGGGATTTGTGGCGGGAAAGGGTGAGGGGAAAGAGGAGCGAAAACAAACACACAAAATTCGAAACCACAGCCGTGGAACAACAGAAGCCGCAGGAGCGCTTGTTTCCGCACTCCGCGGCTCGCACGCGGCGCCGCGGGCGGAGTGGGCGGGGCGGAATGTGGCGGGGGCGGAGTAGGCGGGGGCGGAGTGGCGGGGCGAGTGCGGGGGCGGAGTGGCGGGGGCGGAGTGGCGGGGCGGAGTGCGGGGGCGGAGTGGCGGGGGCGGAGTGGCGGGGCGGGGCGAGCAGTGGCGGGGGCGGACCCGAGCGAAGTGCGGACGGAGTAGAGGCGGCTGTAACCGCCTTAGCACCGGCTTTAATCTCGCAAACTCACGGCGCCGCCACACTCACGCGCGCGCAGCGCTGGCGCGGGCCGCAGGCGCTATCCGATTACGCTGACGCCGCCCTGTCCTTGAAGCTGTGAGCGCGTGATATCGTGCGTGCGCACCGGGCCTCGCCGCCCGCACAAGCGTTCTTTGGCACCCGCGGAATTCGCTTTGGCATGCTATTGCGTGCGTGAAGTACTGGGGCTGACGTGGTTTGTGAACTGTTTTGGTGGGCGTTTCACAATGCTTGTACGTACAAAATGCCACCAAAAGTCAAAGAATCTATTATTTTGGGTAGAGAGTACTGAGTGGTGGGTATTCTTGTTTTTGAAAAAAACGTTCTTCGAATTTTTTCGATTCCAATGTTTGTTCCCGAACTTCATACCACACTCTCACTACTTTACTACTGTATTTTTACTTTCCAAATTCTGTCCCCATTAAAGATCAATAACGTTTTTTTTGATTTGACAAGTTTCATTATTAGGATCATCTTGAATGAATTCTCTAAACTTCATTTTATTTCGAACACTTATCTTGAAATTTTGCCAATAATAGCCCTTTTCGTATATTTCTTCATGGATTATATTATTTCCTATAGTACACCTCAATTGTGTTGGACACGTCCTTAAAATGGTACATTGTAATTATTCACGATTTGAACACATCTCTATTTTACAATTGGTCAGAGATCATTAGTTTAGATATACTTGAGCAAGTTATTTCTGTATATTCTTGTCTGTCGGAGCACTTTCAAGAAGTCCGTGTTCATTATAAACAAATTTCATTGCAATTCGAAACGACCGTTGGCTGGGTGTGAATAGAGTAAGGATAGATCCAAGACGCATCTTCCGTGTGGGGGCGAGCGTCTCCGGAGCGTGAGCAGCGGCGGAGCGCGCTGTTCCGGGAGCCACCGGGCGGAACGCAGGCGCCGATCGCTCGCTGCAGCCTGAGGCGGCGGCGCGCAGATATATTCTCAGGCTTAGCGGCACACTGCGCGAGGCGCGCCGCGGGCGAGGCGGCGGCGAGAGGCGGCGTTTGAGTGGGGTTTTGTTGACGATAGAAGCGCGCCTCCGCCGCCCCGCCCCGCCCCGCCCCGCCCGCGTCGGCTGCAGCGGCGGTCGTGAGGAATAAAGGAGGGCTTTAAGTGCGGGGTAATCCTCCTAAGAGCTAACCTTTAACTATCTCATAAACTAAGGGCGTCGGCGCCGGCGGAGTCGACCGGCGAAGAGGCGGCGGGCGGGGCGGGGCGGGGCGGGCAGCGGTGCGGGGCGCCGTGATTATCTGCGCGCCAATGGCAGAAGTTGCACGCGGATGCCGCGCGCATAAAGTCGTGGCGACGGTGGCGGCGGTGGGGAGGGGGGGCTGCGCGCCGCCGGATCGAGACAAGGGAAATTAAAAGGGCGGACGCGGGCGGCGGGGGCGCGGCGATAGCCCAGAGATGGGCTTAAACCGCCCCCGCGTCCGGCATAAATAATAAGTGCGCGCTCGTCGCGGCGGCCGGGAGATGGACGCGCGTTTACGCGCGGCGTCGCGACGCTGCGCTCCGCGTTTTTGAGGAAGTTGAGCTCCGCGGGCGACGCGGCGGAGTAAGGGTCTTGCCGTTGCTGCTGGACTGCTGCGGCACGAGAGGAGTGCGTGTGGGTGAACAGGGTTTTCAGGACCGTTGCTCCCATTTGAAGCGTTCAACACTCTCCAGAGGCAGATGTCCAACTGTGAATTTCTGGAAACAACGATGTAGTATTCGTCTGTTTTACGTATTCATTTTGGTTTTGTCCTTCGAGAATAAGAATGGTTTCGGGTGATATGGAAGGGGAATACTGCACAATTTAGACGAGACTAGACGAAATGAAAAGTACTTTGTTGAAAAATTATTATTTAATAAAACGTCATTTATGCTCACATTTCAATGCTTTTCTGTTTCCATCCAGTCTTTCCGTTATGATGAATGACATAATATTAATTACATCGTTTTCTTCTTACTTTATTTTCAAATCATTTTAATTAACTTGTAATTGTAAAAGGAACATATCAAAAGCGATAAACACAATGAAATCCTTTCGTCTGCAAGTGCATAATTTTTTTAAAAAAGCCATGAAGGTTCTATGACTAAAAACTTAATACTAATTGCAATTCGTATTGAATTCAACACTGCACTGCACGGCGCCTTGCTGGCCCGCGCAGTGTGTGAACGTGTGTGTGTTCAGTGCCGGCGCTAGGCAGAGCGGGCGATCGCCTTGGGCCCCACAAGACAAGGGGCCCCGTAATAGGACTAATTGCAAAAAAATATTTAAAAAAAAAAGAAAATAAGAAATAATTAGCACTGAAGAAAAGCGTTTTCGTAATTTTATACGTCGCGGTACAGTAGTCATACATTCGCGATACAGTCTCATAAAATGTTCAATTAATTTTTTACCTTAAATAGTTAATTGTATTCATTACTTAAATGGTAGGACTCTATGAAATGAATCAAATGACTCTAAAATTAAAGCAGGTTCCTATAAATTTCATATTTATTATTTCAAGTATTTAACAAGTGGTTTTACTAAACACTAAGCACAAATTTTTAGCGTTTTAAGCTCACTGAGAAAATTAAGTTATTTGATTACTAAAAGCCTTTACTTAGAACTATTATTTAAAATATATTTCCAAATAGTTTTTCTAGCTTAAACGTTGAAGTTTTTGTTATTTGTTGTTACTCAAATAGTTTCTTGATACAGCTTCTTTTTCTTCGGGAGGAAGGGGGGGTAGGTATGGTTTCTCCGAGCCCAAACGTGTCTAGCTCCGGCACTGAGTGTGTGTTTGTGTGTGCGCGCGCGCGTGTGAGCGGCTTGGCTGACGCGGGCGCGCGTGTTCTGGTTGTTCCTCAGAGGAAGGCCGCCCGATGCTATTTGGATGCTCTGCTGCAGGGCACAGCGGCATCAACCAGCTGGGCGGCGTCTACGTGAACGGGCGCCCGCTGCCCGACTCCACGCGCCAAAAGATCGTGGAGTTGGCGCACTCGGGCGCGCGCCCCTGCGACATCTCGCGCATCCTGCAGGTGTCCAATGGCTGCGTCTCCAAGATCCTCGGCAGGTGAGCTCGCCGCCTGCGCGCGACGTGCAGCTCCGCTCATAAGTAATTTTACTGGTGGTTTGAAACTTAACGACGCGTTCCAGTCGATTAACGACGAGTGGACTTTACTGAGACGTTTCCAACGACGAGAGGAATTCAGTTCAACTATTTCACGAATAAAAGTCATAAATCAATTAAACAGGAACATAATGTTAAAAATATCGAACAATATTTCTTAGTGACTTTTTTTTAATTTAAGGTTGCATCAACATCTAGATCATGAGCGACCTCTCTTGCTTTTGTACACGTAAGCTTCCGCGGCTCGAATCCATAAATTCTCGGCTATCCGGGAGACGCCGCGTCGTTGACTGGGAGGCCGACAGCGATTTATCGACTATTCCCAATGCACTACTGAAATTACTTATGACCATTGAGTAATATTTGCACAATGCGGGATCGCAAGGAGTCCTTTTTTACGCGTTAGTCTTTTTTTACTCATTAGACAAGATACTTCAATATACAAATAAAATAAATCGTTTTCCAGGACCATAGCTTCTCTTCACTTTTTGACAGATTTTAGCATTATACTCGATCCGCATGGAGCAAATTTTACAGAATTTTATTAAGTATTTTTAATAATTATAACAATGAAATAAAGGTAAATTATAAATAAAATGAATATGAAGTAGTGTGTGAGGTACAATACGAAGTAAATGAACCCTTAACTTCAACTCGCATGCACACGTTTTGAATTCAATTTTATTAGTTTTTCATGCTGAAAATGCGCTTAACAGAGAAATTATACGTATTTATACAATATTTAGTAGTATATTATATTTGGTAAATAATAAGTAGGATAATACTTGGCACTTCTTATAGGGCGAAACGCGCGTCAGCTCCTTTTAAAAGACGTGTGTTATTGAAATGAACTGCGTGAATTACACATTCTGAGAACCAATGTAAAGATTCATGTCGTAATTAATATTTTATTAATTATTTTTCTGCTCAAAGATGGTATAAAGCTTATGTACTCGTAATCTTTGAAAAAACGCCTTTTTCAACATCAGTAAATATACAACGAATGGTTCCCAGTATAAAGTTTTTCCTCTGCGTGACGTAGGCATCACTGAAAATTGCTGATTGACCACCTCATTGCGCGCATTGTTTGCTGTAGGCAGCAACTAAAAGATCAATTTGTGTTTCAATTTGTAAATTTGCGATGAATTGAAGAGCATTTGTATTCCAACAGGCCACGCCGTCTACATAGTACTATTTAACACAGAACAACACAACCTACAAACAGGCCAAATGAATAGTGATCAAACGAGTTAGTGCTGCAATTTGTCATAGCATGTTCGCGTGGCGGAAAACAAGTTTTTCTGGGCGACCTTTTGATTTTTTTATCTACAGGCTTCAAAGTTTTAGCTCCAATGTTCGGATTGTAGGAAAGTCGATCATACGAAGTTTCGTTTTTTAAATGCAACACAAACGGGCGACTACTTTCTGAGAGCAATTGATCCTGTAAATTTATTTAACTTCCAACTGCACCACACAAGGAAGTGTGCTTTTTCCTTGTGAAAGTAGGATAACGACAACGCCTAAGTATAAAAAAAACAAAACAACTGGAAGGCAGGCAACTCAGACCTCCTCCTGTCGTTCAATGCTCGTCTAACGAGCCATTGATCAAAGGAACCGCTGCTGAAGTTCGCCTGGGAGAAAACGGCGAATGCTGCGGGAACGGGGTGCGAATATGGGAGGCAACACGTGTGGCGGGCGCGCCCGCGCCTGGCCTCCGCGCGCCGCGCCGCCGCCGCCGCCGCCGCGCCGCCGCCCGCCGCGCGCCGCCCGCCGCCGCCGCCGCCGCGCCGCCGCCGCCGCCGCCGCCGCGCCCCGCGCGCGCCGTCCCGGGCTGCACGTTGCGTAACGAACGCGCATACGCCCGCCTATGGGTCCCTCGACGTCGCGGGGGCTCGCGCGCGGCTGGACGGCGACGGTGGGGCGGCGGGCGGCGAGGCACTGAGTCACGGCGGGGCGGCGGCGGTGGCGGCGGCGGGACGGTCGCGTCGACGGGAGCCGCCGCACCGTGTCGGCCTCCGCCGCCGCCGCCGCGCTGCTTTCGCCTCGCGCGCGCACATGTTTCTTAATCCGCTCTTGCCCACGTAGCCGCCTCGACTCGCTTTCCTGCTCTTCACTCGGTTATACTCAGCGCAATGGCCTGAGCGACCGGCGCACCGCAGCTGCCACCGACCCGCGCTAGGGGCGCGACGTCATGGCGATTTTTCAAACATCATGATGTCAAAATCATCGATTGATTTAACTTCGTTTTTAAGTCGATGTTTTTTTCAACATCGATGTTTTGTGTTCCAATGTTTTTACGTGGACGGACTTCTTCTCTTATGTTGGCGCTACAACTGAGGTAGATCTTGCCTACTCAACAACCTTTCTGCCGCTCCTTCCTGTCTGAACATTATTCCAATTCTAATTTTCATTCTATGATGAATTCGTTTAGAGCAAATCTATTATTCTTTAAATGTTACTTTTAGAGCACGTATATACGTTTGTCTTCTATTAGGTAATCCCTTCAATTTGTTTTGTCTGCCTTTACACTCATAGTATCGTTTCCATTCAGTTATTTTCTTTGTTATTCTATCTGGATCCGTCTTTTCTAGATGTCCCTCCATGCTTTCTCCTAGATTTATATTCGCTAACATATTTTTTTGATAACCACTATCCCAATTCATCATTATTTTTAATCTCCAGATATTATCACCAGTTCTCTTGGGGCCATAGATTTTCCTCGAGATCTTTCTTTAAAATATACTAATTAATTTTTTAACTCTGTTGCTTCAGAACACATTTTTTTGCACCCATACGTGGCCGACATCTATTAACATGAAAAAACCTTCATCATAGGAAAAATCCTATAATAATTTTCAGATATCCATAAATTTGATATTCTTCCAATAAAAGTGACCAAATTGAAAAAAAATAAAATTGAGTTTTCGAATATACAATTGTTCATATTTTTGAATTATCGTACCAGATAATCTCAGTTTTGTTGATTGTTTCTCATGATTTGTTACTTTGTTTGACCAGTTACAACGCAATTAAAAATATTAATAAACAGACACAACTTTCAAATTAAATACCCGTACATGAATTTAATGGTTACTAATCGAGTTTTGTAATAATCGATGTTTAATAACATCGATGGTTTTGGACGAATGTTTTAAAATTTGAACCATCGATGTTTTGGGACGATGTCCGCATCCCCTACCCTCCACCCCACGCCGTTTCACCGCTGTTGGCTCACACCGCACGATATCGAATAGATCGTAGAAAGAAACATTACGACTCTTGTTGGTTCATCGATCACTCAATTTTGGGACGTTATATAATTTCTATATTTGAATGTTTACAAATACAAAAATTGATCACATTTATTTTAATTGAAAAGACAGGATTATCTTGATACCAAAATACGGCCATTGCTTTACAGATACGTGAGCCAAAGAATAGTCATTGCACTATAGATGCGCATTGTTTCCCTTTTAGTGATGCTGAGAGCAAAAATTTCAAGTTCTGTTTTCGAAAACATTAATATTTTTAAATAAAAATGTTAAGTTTAATAAATGATTAATAATTATTACTCTTAATTTATAAAATTATTGTATGTATTTCTAATAGTTTTCTCGACACATTGTGAAAGATTTTGGGAGTATTTATTAAAACATAAATTGCATTTCCTTTTATCATCTTCATTTTATTACACTTGTATTTCATAAGTTACTTTGTCTTAGCGTACTAACCAGAAGCTAGGGAACTCAATAGTATTAACCCATAAACACAGGTGGTCCTGGCTCCCAAAATACAATTCAATAAGCTAATGCGTTTCTTATTGAATTAGAGTGTCGCATTCATCAATTTTTCTTACCCTAACGAAAACTCCGTGGCAGACAGGCCCCCCACGCGCTTCGGCAGGTGAGAGCGCAATTTCGCCTCGTCGTCCTAGAGGGGGCCGTGCGGGCCTGCCGGCGGGCCGTTGCCGAGGGCTATCGCGCCATCGACAAGACCCCCGCCGACTAATGACCCGCGGCTCAGGCGCTCCGTTGCAAAAGGCCCACGGGCCCAAAAGCGAAAGCCCGCCCGCTTTGCCCCGACGCGCCGCCGCAAGGCCCGCCACGCCCCAACGCCATCCGCCACCCGGCCACGCCCCGCCACGCCCAGCCACGTCTCGCCACAGCCCACCAACCCCCACCACGCCCCACCACGCCCGCACACGCTCCACACGCCCCACCACGCTCCACCACGCCCCACCACGCCCGACACGTCCCCACGCCCCCACGCGCTCCCACCGGACGAAT
Organism: Gryllus bimaculatus; assembly: GCA_017312745.1. Lineage (NCBI taxonomy): Eukaryota > Metazoa > Arthropoda > Insecta > Orthoptera > Gryllidae > Gryllus > Gryllus bimaculatus. Next base: position 7,056,689 of record BOPP01000047.1, on the reverse strand, counting down.
CTGCCGCCACGCAACGCCCCGCCACGCAACGCCCCGCCCCGGTCCGCTCTCGCAACTCGCGGCCGATTGATCCTCGCCCACCCTTGCCACTGTCCGACCACTGCTCAATTTCGTCACAGCTCGATTCCATTATCCGGGTTTTTGCTGTCTCACTCACTTTTGTGCGGAGATGGTTTCTCGCAAGTGTTGTGCAATATCTAACATTTATAGAAGCTTTCTATTACGATTGAAAATAAATGTCAAATCCGAATCAAACCTTAAAACATTTATTTAAATGTCGCTGATACTTAGAACGTTGATCCAAAAAACGTGAATGTTTCTTGGATTCACAATAGATTAGGATTTTTTTAAATGTTCTTTTTAGCAATTAATAAATGTAACCAACAATATTTTTCATCAAAATCTATAAAATGTTCTAAATCTCCGCGAAAAAATGAAATTTTATGAACCACGAAATTACGTTAGCCCACCAATGTAAAAGAGATACAGAGCATGCAAGTTGAACTCAACTACAATAAAGTTTTACGTTCAGTTCAATTAGGTAATTAAAGGTAGTAATTATATTTAGGTAAAACCTTTTTTTTCTGTAGTTTTCCAGCACGATACTGCAAAACGTTACTCATTACCTTGTACTTGGCGGGTGTTGTTCTTACTCTGAATTACACGTGTGCCCTCTTACGGGTGCCGCAGGTACTACGAGACGGGGTCCATTAAGCCGCGGGCCATCGGCGGCTCGAAGCCGCGCGTCGCCACCTCCAACGTGGTGAGCAAGATCGCCGACTACAAGCGCGAGTGCCCGTCCATCTTCGCCTGGGAGATCCGCGACCGTCTGCTCTCGGAGGCTGTCTGCACCAACGACAACATCCCCAGCGTGAGTACCCACCCACGCTCTTCTTCTGTCCCGTTGAAGCGCTCAGACGAACAGGGGGCTGTCCCACACATTTTGAGAAATTGAGTTAATGGCATTAAATAAAACTTCAAATGAGGGCATAAACTTGTACAGTGATATATAAAAATATGTTTATAAACTGGTCGACATTGAGTGGTATGAACGTGTGTCCAAATACAGCATAAAATAAATGCGCCAAATGCGGCATAAAATAAATAAATGAACAAACAAACCTTCAAATATTATTATTTTAGCTTATTATGTTATTTAAATCCAGAATGGACTTATATGCAAGTGCACTATATTTAGAAGTTTAAAAGTACTGACACTCAAAGTAATACACTAAATATTATATATCCTCAATTTCTCAGAACTAGGTCAATGTGGGATAGCTCCTTGTTCTATTGAGCTCTTCAATTGAAAATGTGTGTTGCTGCAATGTTTAAATTGTTAAAGGAAAGGTTTGAAACAATTATGGTATTGACATGTCGTAAAATAAACCGTTGAGTTTAGTAGGATAAAAAAAATCAACTCGACTATGAATATAATGAAGTTCAGTGATAATTGGGAAAAACAAATTAGTAAAATTATTCACAGCCCTGAGGTTCTTCCTAACATTGCTCTTTGTATAGAGCTCTTGAACCCTGATGATTTGATACCCTGTGGTGATATCCATATTACGATAAAACAACAATTTTATTAATTCACCGTAATTACTTCAAACGTTACGAGCTCCTCAAGTTAAATTAAATAATTTAAACAACAGAAAAACCAGTAAAAATAATGTATTAAGAACTTAAATAACCTTCGCTTATTTGCTTCTCCAACTCGTTAAAAAAACCTCTGAAGATTACGTCTCGAATTAAAAAAAAACTGGGTATTACACGTAAGTTTTCAGGGGTGAGTTAATATAATATGTTGATACGTATGCACGTCATTTTGTAGACTTTTGTTGGCGCTATCCTTTGCGGTATTGGGTGGCCCACGCCAATGGGCGCCGGTGTCATTTCAACTCGTCTGTCGGGACCGCTCCCCTCCCCCTTCCGTCCCTTCTCCTGTCGCCCATCTTCCTTTGACCGCGCCGTTCCATTGGGGCAGCTATGCAAGAAATTACGCACCAACTAAATTTTTGCGGCATGCGCATTTCCTTTGTGCCGCTCCACGCGGCGGTGGCGCGGCGCTGCGGTGGCGCGAAAAAACACAAAATGCGTCTCGCGCAATTCCAGTTCAAAGGCAACACAAGTGAATCAAGGAAAAACAATATCACAATGTTCGTTTCATACCGATGTGGGAAAGATTGCACGGAAATCCTATCGGGTTGATGGTATAAATCCAATATTCTTCCACTGTTTTCTGGGACCGCTGGTGTTAGGCGTTGCGTTTTTGAAGTTCATAGTCAAACGTCCGGTCGCACAGGAGGACTCTCTACCTTTTAGAAAAAAAAATATTGTTTTGGAAACGGTTTGAGTGAGTCCATTTTGGAGAAAAAAATCTATTTAGACCCTTCTACCGGTTATAGGCTTTGTTCCATTCGATTTTTTTTTGTTGTTGTTGTTGTAAAAAGACATCCGCTTTACGAACGGGACGAATAATTGCTGTCTGTTTTTAACATTTAATTTCGGGAGTATCCGTGCTCTTTCATGCAGTCCCTGAAACCAGTGTTTTCATCCGAGAATTATCCCGCTGCAACGAAGGCTCCTATACACTCTGCGCTTTATTTTCCGGGCACTCCATTTTCTTGCGTGCTGTTCGCTCCCTTTCATTCCATCACTTCCCATGTTTTTCTTTCATTTGATTTATCTTCTCCCATCTACTTAATTTCATTCTATTTCTGCGTCATTCGTCTCCTTATCTACCTTGAGTATGTTCTGTTTTTTTAAATTTATTTTCTTTTTGATTAATACATATAAGAGTATTTGTAAAACGTTGTACTATTGTTTCTGGTTGCTTACGACTAACTTACATATTTTGTTTCAATATAATGCAAGGGTGAGGAAGCCTAATAGGCATCTCTATTAATTGACAATTTCGACGATTTTTTTTTTCAAAATTCGTGGAAAGGGATTTTATTTTAAATTCATATTGGTTTTATCGGATTTCGTCAAAGGTCGAGTTTTTTAATGTGGGGATCTGTGGTATGGAGAAATGGGAGTTGGAGGAAATATAATTAATATGGTTGGCTGGGAGTTCGATGGATAGTTCTTTGTGGAGTCGGTAGTTGGTAACAAACCAAGGGGCGTTGGCTATCATTCTTAGGGATTAGGTTTGGAAAATGTGTAATTTGTTAATGCTACGTATTAAAAAAATACTCAGTTTTAATTTGTTAATAACTAACATTATTAATATGTTTATATGTGGCAATTTTTAAAAAGTACTTTCATATTTGTGACGATCACATATTCCGTTAAACGATCGATTTCACTACTTGCTAGACGATCCCTTACAAATCCTTTTAATTAAGCAAAATCAATTATTTTATCATTTTGTTTTTAGGGTTTCATGTTTTTCTCGTCTTCATTCGTGTTCATCAGCTTTCATTCAGTTCATAAACTAATTTTACACATTCTTGTAGACATTCTTTGATGTACGCTCAACATTTTATATCCTTGCTATCCACATTGCCTCAATGTAGTTCTTTTAAAACTTCCATTTGTTTTCTTGTGGGCAAAAATCGACAAAATAAATTGATATTTAATTAAAAATATGCACCCTGTCAGTCTGTCTGTTAATGAAATGTTTTCCAAACTATTTTTTTTTTTACATTTATCGGACCGAAACATTTGATTAAAATTATTTGCTTACACAATCACCAGGTGCTTTTCCTTTCATTTACCAAAACGCGTTCATAAAGAAACATTTATCCGCTTCCATCTTGTTCGTGGCCGCTCAACAATCGCAACCGCCGTAGAGAACGTGACTTCGGAATCCGCAACGCCCGCCGCAGCTCGCCAATCTTACAGCGCTAACCAAACTTCACAATGCACACCAACTAATGAAGCGGCAAACGAATTAATTCCGACGCTGGATACATTTTTGAAATCATTTACGCCTGCGATGTGTTTTCAAACAAAACGAATTCGATTTAGCGCTCAAATTAGAGTGGAACATGATTAGCCGGACGCGTAAATGGAATCGGCTAATATCCCGGCGAGAGAGACACCTGACGGGCGGCGAGCGCAGCGGCGCTGTGGGAGGGCCGGGTCCCTTTGGCGCCCGGTCGCTCGCTCGCTCGCTCGCTCGCTCGCTCGCTCGTGGCGCAAGCGGCGGGCCATTCGCTGTCAGGGACACGCGCCAAATAAATGCAACATAGTATTCGTCGCCCTTGCGCACAAATAGACAGACAGTAAAATACATCGCCGCCCGCGGCAAGGTAAAGCACGTACGCGCGTATAAGTACATATTTGTACGCATATGCTCACTCGTAGGCCGTTTGCGTTAATATACCCATACACCGTTATTTACGTTATTTAAGTATTGTCAGCCTGACTTTAATACGCACTCTTGTAGTCTTTGGCTCGTATATAAATAGAAAATGCGGAAGGGTACTAACACGTTTATTTCTTGATGGAAAAAATATAAAATGGATTAATTGATGCGAAGTTAGAGGGAAAGATTTGACGTATTTGGAACATAAATATATAAACAAACTAAATACACTGTTTTTCACCCACTATCATGAGTTTGTGAGATTGTTTATTCTCGTACTGCTAAGCCAATGTTGCCGATTCTGATGAAAATTGGTTACTGTGAAATGATCTAAATTATGGGATAAATTAATGTTAAGAATTGTGTGACTTGCTGCCGATCTGAACTCGTAAACACAGGAACGTATATTTGATATTTCCCAGATATATCTAACATTTCTTTAAAAAAATCTCGATTGCCCAAAAATGTTCCTTCTGTAACTCCATATATTTTGTAAATTAAATTTCTGAGAGTGCGATTCTCATAAAACAAACGTGTTGCCTAGTTCTTAAAAAGTCGCGTAAAATGACGTTATTCGTCTAAATTTCCGTGATCTCAAGAACGCCTGCCCTGGCTTGCGATCCCGGTCGTAGTGGCCGGAGCCAAGATATCTCGCAAGTGGGACGCAATATGGTCCCCAGAATGACCGCAATTATCTAACTTCTGCAAAGAAAGCGGTCCAGTCCTCGGCCACATTGGCCAGCGACAAAGACCGCCATCAAAGTTTACGTGTCGACAATAAAAGAAACAAAGCAGAAAGGACGTCGTGGTTCTTTCCGCCGCCTTATCGACTATTCGCGGACGCCGAGGACTTTGCCCCAAGGCACCCTCCGCTGCGGGCCCCATCCCTCCTCAACGCCCCTTCCTCCCCTCCCCCTCCCGCTCCACCGTTCGTGACCTCTAGGACCTGAATTGGGGAATTGAATTAATGCCTTATTTTACGTGGCGAGACTCGGGTCATGAGGCCTACTCTTTCGTGTGACCACGCAAATTTCGCTACGCTCCTTTCACCAACTAGCAGAGAAAGGAGGTATTTCTTGGGCGATAAACAGGCGATTTGAATTTACCTCAGAGGCGTCATTTAGGCTTAAAGATCTTTTACATACACGGAAATCTACCAACATGAGACAGCCGGCTTTACTTCCCCTCCGAAGGCGTACGAAGGATTTTTTTCGCCCTTAATAATCCACGGTTTGAACCCGCCAACTTGGGTACAATAGTCTACAGATCATTTCAATTACCAATAACGGATCGTATTGATCAAACCCAGTGTGTATTTCCGTTTTGATCGCTAGATATGAAATTGTTCAGAAGGGAGAATTTTTCCGACATTGCTGCACTGGACAATTGGACTCCTGACCCTTACTGACTTGGTCAGATTGTGGCTTAAAATTTAATTCACGTTCCGGAAATCACTTGAGCCAATAGAGGTGCAATATTGATGGTCAAAATGTTCGTCTAACATACTTGATTTTGTAACAAGAACACGCCAAGGGTTTCAGTAGAGTCCTGCAGAGAAATTGAGGTCAGTCGGATAGTGTGGGCATTGAAATTTCTATTAGAAGGAATATTTTAAAACGACTTGCACCTAAATAGGGTCATCAGATTTGTATAATACTGAAACTGTCCGACTTGTCTGAATTTGTATCTAATTTATATTATACCGTATCACCGTCGCACTGAATTATCCATAAAATTTAGTTTTATTACATTACGTATCTACACGACTTACATCAAATAGACGAAACATATCGTATACTAACACTGGTAGCTGCACAAAAACAGACGTTAGGTGCTACAAATAGACGTGACGCGAAAACAAAAATAACACGCCCACGTCGAGCGGCGGTTGAACGGTGCCAGGAGTTGATTCATTACTCCGAATCAAAGCGCGAGCGCCCACGCTGCACGTCACGACACGGCGCCGGCGCCCTTCCGGTAGTAAACACGCACTCGCGTCTCGAAAACCTTGATCGAGTTAGGAACTCCGCGGCATCGCGCCGCGCCGCGCCGCAGCCGCCGGTGAGTACGCAAGCGGGCGCGGGGAGGCGGCGTGTTTACATTAATTAACTCCGCCCCCCCCACCCAGAGCTCTCCCCTCCCCTCCTCTACTCTCGCACCCG